>CM051264.1:25037955-25565455 GCA_027921565.1 Artemia sinica | reverse complement strand
AAATGTTAATATTATTTGATTTATTAAAGTTATAAAAGTAAAAACATTTATATTTTTTTCAGTAAAGTGCAAATTATGTTCTGGCCTTGGGAAGGCATAGGGGTTTTGAGCCCAACTTATGTTAATTTCTGCTCGTTTTGAGTTTGACTCGGTTATTTATTGTAATTTCTGTTCGTTTTGGGTTTCATTTATTTATCGATGCTGATTTGTGGTAGTTTCAGGCTTGGTAGATTATTTGATTTTATTTTTGCTCATTTTTTGTTTAATGGAGTTCTTTACTTTTAATTGAAAAACTTATTTTGTGGAAAAAGTTTTTTTTAATTAATTTCTGTTCGTTTTATAATGACATAGTCTTTTCAGAGAAAAAGAAAATAATACTTTAAATCTTTTCTTTTTTTAAGACTTTATAGTTTGGCCTGCTATTTGTATGCTGGAGAAAAATTTTCAGCAATTTTTAACATCATACACCCTCTTAAAAATCAGGACAAAAATAGTAGTGTTTAATTTAGTTTCATACCTCCTCTAGTTGACCTGAAATGGAAAACTTGATACCATTCGAAAAAATCTGTTTATTTTCTTTGATAGCTTGGATACACTTACGCTATTTTGATTTGGTTAAATTTTAAGAGCAGAAGCAGCCCCGAAAGTTTGAACATAATCACCTCAGTCGTTCTTGGGATACTGCTGAGATACCTTATTGGGAATTAGCATTAAAATAGTGCATTTTGATTTAATCTTATGGCAACATTTAGTTTTTAAACATAAAGTCAAATGGGAGGGTGGGCGTGGGAGGGGGATTAGTTTCCCTCCAATAACTTTCGACTATTAAAAAGGGCATCAGGCTTTTCTATTTTCAATCGAATGAGCCCTTTTCAAAGTTCCTACGACAACTACTTCGATACAAAGTGCCCTGGTCTAAACAACAACAACAACGATAAAATAATACATTATACCCAAATCGATCTTTACTATCAAAATGTCAAGCTTTCCAATCATTTTCGACTATTCGATTTCCAATCGAATAAACCCTTTTTGAGTTTCTACGTCAAAACTTCCTATAAACAGCTTACGTGCCCCCGGGGCATAGATTACAACCCATACCCTAAGGGCAGTGCGGGTGGTTGTCATCCTCACAGACCTAATTTCCAGAACTTTCTACTACGTTAAACAAAATGGCTATCTAAAAACTTTGATTGGATGTGTTTGGGGAAATGGTGGGCGTAGAAGGGGTGTTAGTTGCCTTCCAATTACTTTCGACTATTAAAAAGGGCACAAGCCATTTCAATTTCTAATCGAATGAGCCATCTTTTAAGTTTCTACGACAGCGCGTTCTATGAAAACTTTATATACCCCCAGGGCATTACTTACAACCCTCTTCCTGAGGGCTGTGAGGGGGTTGTCATCCTCACAGACCTAATTTCCAGAACTTTCTACTACGTTGAACAAAATGGCTATTTCAATAAAAAACTTATATGCCCCCAGGGCATAACTTATAACCCTTGCCCTGAAGACTGTGGGGGGAGTGTCCTGCTCAAAGGTATAATTTCCTGAACTTTAAACTGCGTGGAACAAAATGGCTATCTAAAAACTTTGATTGGATGTGTTTGGGGAAAAGGTGGGCGTGAGAGGGGGGTTAGTTGCCCTCCAATCACTTTCGACTATTAAAAGGGCACTAACCCTTTTAATTTTCAATCGAATGAGCCTTTTTTGAAGTTTCTACGACCACACCTTCTATAAAAACCTTACATGCCCCCAGGGCATAACTTAAAACCCTTGCCCCGAGGGTTTCAGGGGAATGTCCTCCTCAAAACATATTTTCTATCTGGAAATCAACTACGCAGAACAAAATGGCTATCTAAAAATTTTGATTGTATGTATTTAGGGGAATAATGGGCGTGGGAGGGGGGGGGCTAGTTGCCCTCAACTTACTTTCGACTATTAAAAAGGGCACTATCCCTTTGAATTTCCAATCGAATGAGCCTTTTTTGAAGATTCTACGACAACGCCTTCTATAAAAAACCTTATATGCCCCCAGGGCATAACTTAAAACCCTTGCCCTGAGGGTTCTGGGGGAGTGTCCTCCTCAAAAACATATTTTCTATCTGGAAATCAATTACGCTGAACAAAATGGCTATCTCAAAATTTTGACTGGATGTGTTTGGGGGAATTATGGGCGTGGGGGGGGCTAGTTGCCCTCCAATCACTTTAGACTATTAAAAAGGGCACTAGCCACTCCAATTTCCAATCGAATGAGCCCTTTTCGAAGTTTCTACGACTACTCCTTCGATACGAAGTGCCCGGGTATGGAGAAAAAAAACACATTGTGCCCACATCGTTCGATACTTAGGCAGCTTTAGCGCGCTGCCTATGATTGAAGGAAACCACTTTAAGTTCACGTAAGCAAGTTATAAGTTATACTTTTAAGAAAGTTATAAATTATTTCAAAAAGATTGTTCTTAAGCATATGACTAATATTTGATATTTTCTTTTTCAGGTTCCCTTTGAGTCCACATAGAAGAAAACAACTTTAGTTTAAAGTAAGTAAGCTATAAATTAATTGATAAATATGGTTCTTAAGCATATGACTAGTATTTGATGTTTTTCATTTTCAGGTTCCCTTCGAGTCAACATGGAAGAAAAAAACTCCAGTTTCACTTAAGTAAGTTATAAATTATTTCAAAAAGAATGTTCTTAATCATATGACTAATATTTTATATTTTGCTTTTTCAGGTTCCCTCTGAGTCAACATGGAAGAAAAAAACTTTAATTTCACGTAAGCAAGTTATAAGTTATACTCTTAAGAAAGTTATAAATTATTTCAAAAAGATTGTTCTTAAGCATATGACTAATATTTGATATTTTTCTTTTTCAGGTTCCCTTTGAGTCAACATAGAAGAAAACAACTTTAGTTTCAAGTAAGTAAGCTATAAATTATTTGATAAAGATTGTTCTTAAGCATATGACTAATATTTGATATTTTTCATTTTCAGGTTCCCTTTGAGTCAACATGGAAGAAAAAAAACTAAGTTCACGTAAGCAAGTTATAAGTTATACTTTTAAGAAAGTTACAAATTATTTCAAACAGATTGTTCTTAAGCATATGACTAATATTTGGTATTTTCCTTTTTCAGGTTCCCTCTGAGTCAACATAGAAGAGAACAAAATTAATTTCAAGTAAGTAAACTATAAATTATTTGATAAAGATTGTTCTTAAGCATATGACTAATATTTGATATTTTTCATTTTCAGGTTCCCTTTGAGTCAACATGGAAGAAAAAACTTTAAGTTCATGTAAGCAAGTTATAAGTTATACTTTTAAGAAAGTTACAAATTATTTCAAAAAGATTGTTCTTAAGCATATGACTAATATTTGATGTTTTTCTTTTTCAGGTTCCCTCTGAGTCAACTTGGAAGAAAACAACCTCAGTTTCACGTAAGTAAGTTATAAATTATTTCAAAAAGATTGTTCTTAATCATATGACTAATATTTTATGTTTTGCTTTTCATGTTCCCTCTGAGTCAACATGGAAGAAAAAACTTTAAGTTCACGTAAGCAAGTTATAAGTTATACTTTTAAGAAAGTTATAAATTATTTCAAAAAGATTGTTCTTAAGCATATGATTAATATTTGATATTTTTCTTTTTCAGGTTCCCTCTGAGTCAACATAGAAGAAAACAACTTTAGATTCAAGTAGACCCCGGCGCCACGCCAATGAGGAAAGACCGGCGGCGGCGGGGCCAAAAACAGCGCGGCGCGCCTTTACCGGCGGCGCACCGCCGAAGCGGTCAATGTTGACCGCAAACATTAATGTTTTCATCTGTCTTTCTCAAATCACTGCTAACATTTACAACAGATTCGAACCTATTCATGAGTTCAAAACTTCACAAGTCGCTGGCTGGAAACTGGTCTTCTTCGTTATTCATCAAGAGAAGTAGAAATCTGGTAGAAACGAAATGACTGTGGCGTTTCAGAACCTTTGCATAATACGAGTAGTTGAAGTATCTATTAGCTATGTATTCTTAACATAAATAATTATCAAAATTAGTAGTTTTTTTTCATCGAGCACTACTGCATACAAAACTTCAAATACCGTATCACAAAATTCGTCAGTTATCTGGGTAAAAACTTTGAATATAACTTTGAACTTAGAAGCTTAATTTTTTCATAATGCCCTTTGCCTATATCTGTTTTGTCATCTTTAAAACAGTTGAAATGGGCGACTTTGATATTGATTGTTTTTTTTTTGCTCTTTTGGATTCCTAAAAAGCCTTCTTGTATTAAAAACTGGTTTTTAATAACAATTTTAAAAAAATGCATTTTAAAGTTTTTTGGCTTCTTTATAGAATATATGTCATGTATGCTAAGGCTGAACTGCTGCTTTTTTATTGCTTTTGGCTGCTCTTTTGGATATTATTAATTTTTTCTTTTGGTGATTCATTCCAAATTATAAACTGATAAATACCTAATATCAGTCAAATTATAAACTGCATCTAAAAGGAGTAAATTTATCAAATTGAAAAATACATAATGAACAGTTCATATGAGAACATTTCAATTACAATGACACAAAAAACACTTAATGGTTTATTCGGTATGAAGAAAAATGAAGTGCCAGCTATTTTCTTAGGTAAAAAATGAAAAGCTCATCCATTTTAAATGTAATTAAATGAAATAATATGCAGACTGAAGTAGCTCCAGGAAGATGTTGAGATTTTCATCTTAGTTCGTCACTTTTAATCCCAGCAAAATGTAAGACACTTAGCATCAGTTATTGAGTTTAAGCTTTGATTTCCAAATGCTCACAAAAATTACCAAATTTAAGAAAGTCGCAACAATAAGTCACCTGTGGTCAAAATACTCAAAGACTCCTCTTTGATTCCCACCCAGGCTCAAAACTTCTGCTATGGTCATTTCCATGGAAATCTCCAAAAAGTTTCTTTTTAAAATAGCTTTCAAGCGCAGTTAGGGGTATTTAGCCATTTTTGCTTTTCTTCAAAGCTTTGAAAAAAGTGTTATAATATTCCAAATGTTACATTTGTTTATTTGTGCATATTTTTGGTAATCATTTGTGAGGTGATCGAATTTTTTAAACCACTGTAGATACGTAAGAACGTTGCAACATCTAGTACCCTAAGGTCATAAGACTGTCAAAGACTCCTCCTTGAACCTCCCAAATTGAAAGCTTTTATTATGACCTGGCCTCTTAATGTAACTTGGGCACCGGACCAAGGGCGCCATTGTCACTCGAGCGCTACGTTAGGTGGGGATGTCGATATCGCTTTCGTCACACCAATTCGTTTTAGGGTGAATCTGCCTGGTACTTATGAATGAATGTTTTCAAAGTAAACTCGTTTCATCAATAAGAAAAAACAACGGGCTGGGCGCATATGGTCCTTTCCCTTTGGACGATAAAACAATGCAAGTGCTGTATCAAGTCTAACTCACGAAAATCTTTTTAATTTTTGTCAACTTTTCAACTTTTGGCATCCCTGCTTTCAATAAAAAAAATCAAGGTACTATCACTTAAATATAATAACTCCCTATGCCCCTCACCCCCTCTGGATACCATCTTGATATGATACCGTCTCTGCTTTAAATAAAAATAATAATTAACTTATTGGCACCCCTGCTTTAAAAAAACGAGGTATTATCATTTAAATATAATAGCTCACTACCCCCCCCCCCCATTTCTGGATGCCACCTTGATAGGATGCTGTCTCTGCTTTAAATTAAAAAAAATGAACTTTTTGGGATCCCTGCTTTCAATAAAAAAAAATTCGAGATATTATCATTTAAATGTAATACCCCCTACCCCCCCCCCCCCTTTGGATACCACCTTGATAGGATAGCGTCTCAGCTTTCATTAGAAAAACTATTTACTTAATAATTAACTAAGTCACTATATAGTTCAAACAAGCACGCAAAATAAAGTTAAACAGCTTAGTGTTCCTTGAAAAAAAAAACTGGGGGTATGAGTAAAGGGGTACAAAGACAACAACAAAAACGTCGAAATTATTCAGATATACCTCAAATTATTGGAAAACTGAGTCATAGATTCGCCGTGGCGTTCAATAAGATCCAAAGAATCTAATTAAAAGGGAGCACACACAAAAGCCAAATTAGGCTAGTAGCCTATGAGAAATCGCAAAATACCCAAGACAATGAACAAGTCCTAATATGGGGCCCTCGGTCTATCAAAATATTTCAATGGTTTCCCAGGGAATTTGATATCATTTTTTTCCGTCTCCACTTTAAATGAAAAAAATAATTATCTTTTTGACATCCCTGCTTTCAAAAACAAAAAAATGAGGCATTATCATTTAAAAATGATAGCACCCTACCCCCCCCCCCTATAGGCAATAATTTACAATTTATTTATGAATCATATTTTTGAGGTAACTTCCGGTTCAATCTTTAATTCCCCATCCTTGTACATAGCTTAGTCTATAGCTAAATTTTGTCTCAATAGAATTTTTTTTTTTTTGGAGGGGGGGGGGGGGTAAAAATGTTTCAGAAAGAAGGGTGTATTTTTTAACAGGCGTTCAACAGTTGAGTATTAAACATTAAGAAAATCTTATCTGAAAACAGCAAAAAAAAAAAAAAAAAAAATCTGTAAACTTACAATTCAGCTGTAAAAACAATCTGTCGGCTGTCAATTTCAAAATCCAACTCCAGGCTGAAGCTGTATAGTAGTGAATACGTTCTGTAATTCTATTCAACTTGAAATTAAAATTCTTGACTATGAATTATGTAAGAAATAGCGATTGGGAAACTGAATTCGAAATGATTTAAACTCATTTCATAAAGACGATACTTTTTTTTTGTCAACATATGAAGAACTGTGTATATTGAAATTATCTGCAATTGCATATTGCATCTGTCTGGTTTGTATTCAAAGTAACAAAAGCGACGAAAAGTAATGAATAAAAGAGTAGTGAAGAATTATGGTATGCAAAGTAATATTTGGCAGGGAAAGTCACTGGTGATAAATCGCTAGGGGTGGCACCGTGATCGCGTGATTTTCGGGGATTAGAGGAACCAAATTTTTTTTCGGGGTGACGCATAGATTTTCGGCAAAATACCCGAAAATTCAGGGAAAGTGCAAGCCCTGCTTAATTTCTAATCAGGAAAATCGAAATACTAAACCAAACGAAAAGGAAAAGCTCCGACTTTGCGGTTGACGCAGTAAAGAATTGCCCCAAAATTAATTGAAAGTCGACCGAACGCCGCCGCTTCTGCCGGCGGCGGCGCGCCTGCATCGCGCCGGCGGTGTTACGACACGTCGGCGGCGTTTAACCGGACCTCTCGTTGGCGGTGTTCGGTCGATCCGCCGGCGTGGCGCCGGGGTCTAGTTTCAAGTAAGTAAGCTATAAATTATTTGATAAAGATTGTTCTTAAGCATATGACTAATATTTGATATTGTTCATTTTCAGGTTCCCTTTGAGTTAACATTGAAGAAAATCACTTTAAGTTCACGTCAGTAAGTTATACGTTATACTTTTAAGTACGTTATAAATTATCTAAAAAAGATTGTTCTTAAGCAAATGACTGATATTTGATATTTGTCTTTTTCAGGTTCCCTCTGAGTCAAAATAGAAGAAAACAACTTTAGTTTCAAGTCAGTAAGTTCATAAATTATTTGAAAAAGATTGTTCTTGCGCATATGACTAATGTTTGATATTTTTCTTTTCGCCTGGAATTAGATTATGCTGATGATTTAAACATCCTAGATGAAAGTATGAGCAAAATGAATGAACTTTTAGAGGTTTTGCGAGTTCAGGGAGCAAGAATAGGTTTGAAAATTAATGTTAAGAAGACTAAGGCTAGGAATAAGTGAAGATGAAAAGGTGTCGCTGGGTAACGAAAAGATTGATCAGGGGGAGAGCTTCACCTACCTTGGTAGTATGTATTAGTAAAGATGGTGGGGTCAGTGAAGATCTTAAAAATATAATAGCCAAAGCTCAGGGTGTTTTTTCACAGTTAAAAAAAAAATTTGGAAGAATAGGAAGATAAGTCTGCAAACCAAGATTAGAATTTTGGAAGCTATAGTGATGACAGTGGTCAGATATGGCTCTGAAGCAAGGGCGCCCCGAAAAGCGGATGAAGATTTACTAGATGTTTTCCAGAGAAATTCCCAATGGATTGTTCTGAGTAGGCAACCCAGCTCACTAACTGTATTTCAAACACTAGGCTATACAAAAAGCGTGGTTATATCCCTTTTTCTAGAGCTATAATGAGAGAAAGGTTGAGATGGTTAGGGCACGTTTTGCGGATGACAAATTGCCGAAAATTGTTCTTTTCGGCCAACCGTCTAGGGCCAAACTGAAAGCAGGTCGTCCGCGGTTGGGAAGGGAGGATGTGACAAAGAAGGATTTAAAGGAAATGGGAACTTCCTGGGAGGGTGTAAAGAGGGAAGCTTTGAATAGGTTGGGATGGAGGAAGAACTTACGTAGCTGTGTTTGCCCTAGGCGATAGTAGTAACCTAGGTGCTGATTTCAAAAATACATGCAAAAATACATGGAATTACACAAAAATATAGCGTGTAGTCTAACCGGTGCATTGACTTACCAAGGACAGTGATATATAGGTTTCACCAGTGATTGCGTAATATGTCTTACCTCTCGCCTGAGGCATGAATATACAGTGCAGTCTAACCGGTACATTGACTTACCATGGACAGTGACATATTACTACGAATGATACATGAGTTACCAAACGGGTTTCTGAGGCAACATCCACTTTTCGGGGTCAATCAGAGATGTTTCTACTAACGCTACTCCATATATGATAACTCACCAGTGATTGCGTAATATGCCTTACCTCTCGCCTGAGGCATGAATATACAGTGCAGTCTAACCGGTAAATTGACTTACCAAGGACAGTGACATGTTACTACGAATGATACATGAGTTACCAGACAGGTTTCTGACTCGACAGTCAAGCCGCTCAGATTTCAGTCATAATTCAACTATAATCACGACCAGTATATGCCTTAGCAGATATTGACAAATGACGCATGAAGCTCAATTACAAAACCTTTTTTAAAATTTCCACTAGTTGTAAAAAGGAACCTGGTAATGGATTTTTAATAGGATAAATCTCTTTAAGGAAGATCCATCATCTCAATCCGAAAAAAAATATGTAAAATAAACCACAAATGGTTTGGCATTCGAGACACCTGTTTGTGTAAGGCTGAAACCTGCTCCTGATCCCAATCTGCATTTGAATAAATTGAATTAAACTGAATTGAATGCAATAAGGAATGGTAGCGCAATGAACTTTCCCGAAGCTTCTCACCTTCTATCAATTTCAACCAGGACTTAAAGCTGGCTCGTCTTCTCTTAAAAACGTCCTTGCGAAGTTTTGACATTCTTCAAAATTAGCTCCAGGCATTAATTCAACGAACTGTCGTAGGTGATGAGACCTTGGCAGAAAGGTGCTAGTTCTCGAAAATGTAGAAGGAGGATCTCATTCTTTTGTATGAAGATGCGTAAAAGGTTTTTTTTCAAAACCTAGAGAGGGGGAGGGGACTTTTGTTTTTTGTTTCTCAAAGAAATATCAAAAACAAGTATTTTAAAAATTTAAGAGGGACAATTACATTCATCTGATCGCCCCCTCGAATTGTCACCCCTGTATAGGCAACTGTTTAATCTTAGAGACAAAAATGATAAAACAAAAAGAAAAAGAATCAGACATAGTACGGTGAAAAAGAAATTAGACAATGTATCATAGGCGGCTCTATAACGCTGCCTAAGTAAAGAACGATGTGGGTAAAGTGTAAAGTGCAAATAAATTTGCACTTTACTGAAAAAATACAAATGAATGGTTAACGATGATAAAATGACCTTGTGACTTGACCTAGCTTTACTTCTTCGATGTGTTCTGTATAATACACAAGTGGCGTTTGAACAGTGTTATCAATTTAAAATAGGGTCTAACGTTGTAGTACACTAAAAAGCTGATACTAATAGAGATTTAGATGTCATGAAAAGAATTTTAATAATGAAATTCAGAGCAACCCTTAGAAATCCTTGCAAATCAAGTAGTGAGGTATATATGAGTATGAACCGTCATGGATCATTAGCACCAATGGCCCTAACCCCCAGGGAAATCCAAAGGCCCCCTATCCCCAAACTCCAAGAGGCTCCTCCCCCCAACTTTTTGGTCCCCGCCCCCCCCCCCATTATTTTATACTTTTTTTGAAGTTTTTTTGTAACTTTTTTTATTATTTTTTTAAAATGATTTTTTTTCACATCACTTAGAATGACATGAAACATAATTAAAACATAAAAATTCACATTTAATATTTTCAAAACTCAAAATGAGAATGGTATAGATTCTACGAGTGATTGCGTAATATGAATGCTGGTATATGCCTTAGCAGACAGGTTTCTTATTCGACAGTCACCCTGGTCAGATTTCAGTCATAAGATATACGAAGTGCATACCATTTAAGGTAAGTTCAATATCCCCCCCCCAAAAAAAAAAGAAAAAAAAACGGTTCATCTTGGTTAGAGGTTAATATATTCATTTTTTTTAGTATAAAATAAAGGTCCAAATTACAATTTTGGTATAGTTTGAAAAGTTCTTTCAGTGGGTCAAATAGATTTTTTGGTTTTTTGATTAATTATTTGCACTGATAGTGATATGGAGAATTCCAAGCGAATGCTAGTGAGTAAATTTTTCCTTGTTTTATAATAAAAAGAAAACCA
Source organism: Artemia sinica (assembly GCA_027921565.1). Lineage (NCBI taxonomy): Eukaryota > Metazoa > Arthropoda > Branchiopoda > Anostraca > Artemiidae > Artemia > Artemia sinica. The sequence continues at coordinate 25,554,742 of CM051264.1, read as the reverse complement.
TTTTGTGCTGCCATTAAGTCATCATTGTCTTATATTAGACTTATATGTAAATATGCATGTATCAGATACTAGAATTGTAACAATTAACATTTACTTATTCACATTCTTCCTTGAGTAGCTACCACTGTGAGGGATCTAAGCCTTTCTTGGCCCTCGATGCAATAGGCTATGGGATATTATACTGAACATAGCTATAAATTTAATAACATAAAATATGTGATTCAAGATGTGAAATGCATTAAGAACCTTACCTCTTTTCAGAAGTTAAGAGACGTATTGTTTAATTAAAATAGGAAGCTTTTTTAAAAGTAAAAACAGCTTTAATTTAGAGAGTATCATATTAAAAATATACTTGGTTTAGCCTCCATCTAGGACTGCCGCTCTTTTCTTTATGTGTTTAAGTAGCTTGAAATTTAGGTCCTTAAGCTTACGAGCTACCTACTGAGAAAACTGAAAATAATTTTTATTTTAGGATGTTGTTGATCAAACCCCCCAGCAAAAGCGGGCAAAGTTAGATGTCACACCTGGCAGCAATGTGAGTCGTAGCAAAATACACCATGAAAATACCACCTTGTACATTTTCGAAGATTCGAGTGCTACAGGAAAACAGATAAGGATGCTTATAAGAACACAAGAAAAAGATAGACATTCACTTCTATTTAAAGGAAGAGATGCGAGGCGCTATGCTCAGTTATGCAAGGAAGTATCCTATAGTGTTGTTATGCTAAATTTCCAATTGATCTGTGAATGTTCGTTTCTAAAAGCAGTATTTTTATGATTTCAAATAAAATTCGTTGACTTTTTTAACACTCCCATTACTCAAAGGGTCCAGAGATTCTTAGAATATAGTTTATATCCTAGCCCCCTCCGATATAACCTATTCATCACTTGAAAAGCCCATTATAACTGTCGATTTTTATCTAAAAATATACTTTAAAGTGGATTATAGAATGGATTTGTTCCAGTTCGGCACCCATAGTCGACATTCTGATACTATTCCTACTTGCACCGATAGCTAAACTACCAAGTGAGAAAAACTATCATTTATAGCTGATTTGGAAGGGTAAATATCAACTTGACAACATCATCGTTGAATGTCAAGGTTACTAGTGCTTCCATTCATAGTTCTGTTTACGAGACCCAACTGATCATGCATCTAGCTTTTTTAATGTTTTATACATTATATTTAGGTTTCTTAACCTTTCATAGGTGTGTATTGCATGAAACTCATGATTTGGGATGTCTAGTTACTATTTTGCACTTTTCTGAGGTATATATCCTAACCTTTTGTAGGTGTATATCTGGTTTAATTAATAATATTTGATTTTCTAATAAAGTTGGGTTTTAATTTTCAGAATTAAGAACATACATGTTTAAAATACATCTGATTTTAATAATTGGGTACATTTTTGAAGATTTTTTAATAAAGTTGGGGGTTTAGTTTTCAGAAAAATGGACATCCCACTTTAAAATACATCTGATTTTATTAATAACATTAGATTATTTTATATAAAGTTGGGTTATAGTTTTCAGAAATAAGAACATCCATAACGTTTTGTTCTAAATTTTTTAGTAGAAGATAGAAACAGTTATACTTTGATTGTGAACATTCGCCATGAAGATAAAGAGTTCTTCTTTAATTCTGCGCTTTCTCAAAGAGGTGTAAAAATGTTCAAGTTCTCTTCTGAAGATAAAAAGTTCCTCTTTAATTCTGAGTTTTCTCAATAAAGTGAAGAAAAAGTTCAACCCCCCTTCTGAGTTTTCTCAAAGAAAAAAAAAGTTACAGATCAATTCTAATTTTTTTTTTCAAAAGAAAAATTCTTACGGCTCTAGCAATCGTACTCGATATGGATATGCGAGATACAAAATTACAATTTTGTATAGTTTGAAAAGCTAACTTTAAGGATGTATGGTGTTTTCGATTGCAAATTCATTGGCTTGAAGAAGTCATCATGTGGGGTGATTTTTGAATGTGCATTTTTATTGCTGACTACAGATCGTAGAGAAGTCTCTTGTTATCACTGGCATATCAACTACAATATGTATGCGTACAATAGAGACATGTGGCGCAATACATTATGCGTTATAAACAAACTAGGTTTATATGATAGAGTGATACCCCCATTCTATGATGAAGGGAAGGATCTATCCGTGGTACAAGAGGAAGTTAGAGAAATATGTAGTTTTTTTTAGTGTAACAGCACTATACGCGAAAGGGAATGTACCCACTGACAAACTTTTAATCGACAAATGCAAATCTGATATACCAATATTCAATTTAGAAGATTTTAATTGTGAGAAATTTCCGAGTAAAATACACAACCCAGAGGACGAGGTTCGGTTTTTTAGCAGATGGGTGCCGATAAATATTCCTGCTCGGAATACGTGTATAAGATATCCCAGGAAGAAGAAGAAGAACAACAAAATCTGTGATATAGATTGGGATCACACCAAGTGGATGATGAACGATGATGAATTTTTATAACACCCATCACCCCCATGACTATCCAACGGTCTTTTTAAAGACCAACAAACCTATAAACACTTAGTAACCATGGTCATATGAATCTTTTCTGTGCCTTGACAGAAAACAAAACATCGCATTGTACTAGTCTAAAATAGTTTTTTTTTGTACCATGTGAAAAAATTCACAAAGAGTTTGATGCAATGAGCGACTAATCAGATCAACCCTCGGTATTACTTATCAAAACTCCCAAAACTGAATGCTGAAAACTAATTAGGCACTAAAGGTAGTTTAGTTTTAATTCTGTATCCAAATATGTATAGTTTACTAGGTTTTAGACTATTTGTTAAAGTTAAAAACAAAAGCCAATCCTCATAAATCAAAGAAAAAGGGGGAACACCCCAGTAGGGACCGACTTTCATATCTCGGGTTGAAGTACCCTTTTTAAGCATTAGAAGATATCATGCAGTGACAAAGTGTCGTTTACAACTGTTTCTACAGCAAAAAAATATTTTGGCCTAAATACAACAAAAAAGATATCAAGCTTAAAGGCTACGAGAAAGACAATCAACTTAAAATTATCGAAAAAGTTCGTACACAATCTTTTATATTCTGAAGGCAGGATGCCACGCGACATTTTCATATTTGAGCATAAAGGCAATAAGTTAAAGGTGAAATACTTTTATAGGCAATGGTTCGGAAGCTTCATTTAGATTTGAAATTTGATGTTGGATAAAAATTCAGTCATTTTTATAGAAACTGCATTACTTTTATGGAAAACATCTTTCAGCGTATTTTAACTTTAAATGAAAAGTGTTAAATACAAATTCATTTTGGTTTTTTATGTTGGATAAAAATTCGTTCATTTTTATAGAAACTGTAATAGTCATTTTTATACATCTTTCAGGATTTTTTAAGTTTAAACGAAAAGTAGTAAATGCAATTTCATTTTGATTTTGATGCTGGATAAAAATTCATTCATTTTTATAGAAACTGCAATAGTTTCACGAGAACCATCTTTTAGCGTATTTTAAGTTTATATGCAAAGTATTAAATGCAAATTCATTTTGATTTTGAAATTCGTTCATTTTTATAGAAACTTCAATAGTTTCACAGGAAGCATCTTTCAGCGTGTTTTAAGTTTAAAAGAAAAACATTAAATGGAAACTCATTTTGATTTTGATGTTGGGTATACTTTCATTTTGATTTTGATGCTGGATAAAAATTCATTCATTTTTATAGAAACTGCAAAAGTTTCCCGAGAACCATCTTTTAGTGTATTTTAAGTTTATATGCAAAGTATTAAATGCAAATTATTAAATGTATTAAATGCAAACTATGCAAAGTATTAAATAGATTATAGATGGCAGCACACCCGCTCAGACACACAGTCATAGTGAGAGAGACATGCAAAAAGTTGGGTTAATCTAGGTTCACTTAGAGTGGCGCAAGCGTCGTTACGTTGAATTTAGGTTAGACCGGTTATAGATGTCAGCAGTGCCTTTGGGAAAGCACCTCGGAAATATCAAAACCATAGGTTAGGTTAGCTTACGTGCGCGCACGTAAGCTAGCCCAACCTAACCTATGGTTTTCATATTTACGAGGTGCTTTCCCAGTGGCACTGCTGACATCTATAACCGGTCTAACCTAAATTCAACGTAACGACGCTTGCGCATCTCTAAGTGAACCTAGATTAACCCAACTTTTTGCATGTCTCTCTCACTATGACTGTGTGTCTGAGCGGGTGTGCTGCCATCTATAATCTATCTAACCTAAATTCAATTCATGAGCCTAGATTAACCCAACTTATTGCATGTCTCTCTCACTATGACTGTGTGTCTGAGCGGGTGTGCTGCCATCTATAATATATCTAACTTAAATTCAATTCACTCTGACTCTTAGATTTTTACGTATCTTAAAACGACATGAAATATGCTTACGGCTCTAACAATCGTACTCTATACTTGCTCAGAGACACGATACGGCGTTCCCACTGGTACTCTATGTCCGGTTATCGACACTAGCTAGTTTATTGCATGTATTAAATCAGAAGATGTTTTCCGTGAAACTATTGCAGTTTCTACAAGAATGAATGGATTTTTATCCAACATCAAAATCAAATTTAATTTTCATTGAATACTTTTCAGTTAAACTTAAAACACACTGAAAAATAGTTCCCGTGAAACTATTGCAGTTTCTATAAAAATGAATACATTTATACCCAACATCAAAATCAAAATGAGTTTCCATTTAATGGTTTTCTTTTAAACTTAAAACACGCCGAAAGATGCTTCCTGTGAAACTATTGCAGTTTCTATAAAAATGAACGAATTTCAAAATCAAAATGAATTTGCATTTAATACTTTGCATATAAACTTAAAATACGCTAAAAGGTGGTTCTCGGGAAACTATTGCAGTTTCTATAAAAATGAATGAATTTTTATCCAGCATCAAAATCAAAATGAAAGTATACCCAACATCAAAATCAAAATGAGTTTCCATTTAATGCTTTTCTTTTAAACTTAAAAACGCTGAAAGATGCTTCCTGTGAAACTATTGCAGTTTCTATAAAAATGACCGAATGTCAAAATCAAAATGTATTTGCATTTTGAGTTTTGAAAACATTAAATGTGAATTTTTATGTTTTAATTATGTTTCATGTCATTCTAAGTGATGTGAAAAAAAATCATTTTAAAAAAATAATAAAAAAAAGTTACAAAAAAACTTCAAAAAAAGTATTAAATAATGGGGGCGGGGACCAAAAAGTTGGGGGGAGGAGCCCCTTGGAGTTTGGGGATAGGGGGCCTTTGGATTTCCCTGGTGGTTAGGGCCATTGGTGCTTATGATCCATGACGGTTCATACTCATATATACCTCACTACTTGATTTGCAAGGATTTCTAAGGGTTGCTCTGAATCTCATTATTAAAATTCTTTTCATGACATCTAAATCTCTATTAGTATCAGCTTTTTAGTGTACTACAACATTAGACCCTATTTTAAACTGATAACACTGTTCAAACGCCACTTGTGTATTATACAGAACACATCGAAGAAGTAAAGCTAGGTCAAGTCACAAGGTCATTTTATCATCGTTAACCATTCATTTGTATTTTTTCAGTAAAGTGCAAATTTATTTGCACTTTACACTTTACCCACATCGTTCTTTACTTAGGCAGCGTTATAGCGCTGCCTGTGATACATTGTCTAATTTCTTTTTCACCGTACTATGTCTGATTCTTTTTCTTTTTGCTGTATCATTTTTGTCTCTAAGATTAAACAGTTGCCTATACAGGGGTGACAATTCGAGGGGGCAATCAGATGAATGTAATTGTCCCTCTTAAATTTTTAAAATACTTGTTTTTGATTTTTGCAAGTAGGAATAGTATCAGAATGTCGACTATGGGATAATAAATTTGTAATATACGAGTAATTCGTTTTCAATGAAGCACCAATGACGCAGAAGGCTTTAGGTTTTTAAAGTTAAAGAAGGGGGCAGTATCCAAATTTTGCTTGTAGTGAAACTATATTTGTCTTGACAAATCTTGAAAAGAACTAATAAATTAAACTGAATATTTGATGAATAATGATATTAATTGCTAAAAGCTCATCAGTTCAAAATTTTACTGTAATTTTAATATTTATTTTCAATATTAAGTACAAAAGAAAACATTTGTAATATAATTCGTTTTCAGTAAAGCGCCAATGACGCAGTAGGTTTTAGGCTTCTTCAGTGAGACGATACCAACACTCTTGTTTGTAGTTATTTTTATTCGATTCAAACTTGATTTGCATATTCAATTTAAGTTTCACTCGTTTTAAGATTTAGTTATTCACTTACATTAATATATATTGTATGTTTGTTCGCATGGATTGTTATTTAATTTCTGTTCATTTTAAGTTTCATTTATACTTTAATAGAAAAATATTTGTTTTCGATTTAAGCTTGATTTTCATATTCCATCTAAGCATTACTCGCTTTAAGATCTATTTATTCATTTATATTATTACTTGTTGTATGTTTTTTGCTATGATTGTTTATTTAATTTCTGTTCGTTTTGGGTTTCATTTATTGTTTAATATTTATTTCTGGTCGTTTTGAGTTTGAATTTTAACAGGTATTTGTATCTCTTGAGCTTAAGTTTAAAATGGCCCTTACTTTTCTTCGAAAAACTGATTTATCGGAAAGTTTTTTTTAATTAAGTTTTGTTCGTTTTTGACTGCACAAAGTTTCAAGTTATGGCATGGGGGGGGGGTCCTTACTGTCCGATTATTCTTGGCTATAAAAACGGATCTAGAACTTTCAATTTAAATCGAATGAGGCTTTTTTCAAAGTCTATACGATTACCTCTTTAATAAAAACCTTATATATGAACAATAGACAGCTTGCATAACTTGTGGACAGCGATTGACAACAATGAATGGATTGAAAAAATAGCTCCAATAAGGGGCTTTAGACCATTTCACTTTTTGACACAAAGGGATCACGACTGTTGGGAATTGACCTTAATAGGAATTTGTGTGCCAAAGCAATTTTACATCTATCACAGAGTATGTATTTTAACCTTATAATTGGATAATTATAATAGATTTCTTATGTGTTCTTCCCATACAAAACCCCTTCCCATAAGTTATAAGCCCCCCTTAATAAGTTATGCCCCAGGGCATTACTTATAATGCCTACCCCTGGGCCCTGGTGGGCTGCGTCGACACCGGAGTTTTTTGTTATCAGAACTTTGAACTATTTTAACAAAATGTCAATCTCAAAATTTTTATCTGATGCATTTAGGGCGTGGAGGAAGAAGAGGGGCTAGTTGCCCTTCAATTTCTTTTGACTCTTAAAAAGTGAACAAGAACTTTCAATTTTCAATCAAATGAGCCCTCTCTAAAGTTTATATGAGCATCCCTTCCATAAGAAATAATATGAAGGATTCGGAGAATCCTTAAATTACAACCCTTGCCCTGAGAGCTTTGGGGGAGTTGTAATCCTCTAAGACCTAATTTTCAGAACTTAAAACTACGATAAATAAAATGGCTGTCTTAAAATTTTGATTGGACGTGTTTGGGGAAAAGGTGGGCGTGAGAGGAGGGTTAGTTGCCCTCAAATCACTTTCGACTATTACAAAGGGCACTAGCCCTCGGAATCTCCAATCGAATAAGCCTTTTTTGAAGTTTCTAAGACACCGCCTTATATAAAAAACCTTAAATGCCCCCAGGGCATAACTTAAAACTCTTGCCCTGAGGAATGTGGGGAATTGTCCTCCTCAAAAACATATTTTCTATCTGGAAATCAACTACGCTGAACAAAATGGCTATCTCAAAATTTTGATTGGATATGTTTGGGGGAATGATGGGCGTGGGGGGGGGGGGGCTAGTTGCCCTCCAATCACTTTCGACTATTAAAAAGGGCCCTAGTCCTTTGAATTTCCAATTGAATTTGCCTGTTTTGAAGTTTCTACGACAACACCTTCTATAAAAAACCTTCTATGCCCCAGGGCATAACTTAAAACTTTTGCCCTGAGGGTTGTGGGGGAGTGTCCTCCTCAAAAACATATTTTCTATCCGGAAATCAACTTCACTGAACAAAATGACTATCTCAAAAGTTCAATTGGATGTGTTTGGGGAAATGATGGGCGTGGGGGGGGGCTAGAGTAGAGAGGGGGGTACCAGCGCGGAAGGGGCACCATATATGGGCATAGAACCACGTGGTTTATGGTTTTTGTCAGTGAGAATGAAAAAACAGTATTTTTCTCACTTGAAAAACAGGAATTTTCTCACTTTTATGGATGTTTTTATGGTTTTTGTCAGTGAGAATGAAAAAACAGGAACTTTCTCACATTTATGTCTGTTTTATGGTTTTTGTCAGTGAGAATGGAAAAACAGGAACTTTCTCACTTTCATGGATTATTGAGTCATTAATCAAATTGTTTCCGGGCAAGGTTAATTAATGTCTGACAGATGACGTCAAGTTAATTAATGTCTTTGATGTATTTCCAAAGAGAATGTTTCCGGGGCAAAGTTTAGATCACATATGACAGATGATGTCATGATTGATTGATTGACATGAAAGGGGAATTAATTTGTTGTTTCTAAAGAGAATTGATTCACGAAAGGGGAATTAATTTGTTGTTTCTAAAGAGAACTGTCTCCGAGCGAATGTTTAGATCTTAGCGATGAATTGTTTTAGCGTGGGAATCAGGTTTCTTTGTAATTTGAAATGTGTCAGCGCAGAGATGCCAAAACAAAAGGAAAACGCTGAAATTACGTTTAGGGATTATTTGGGCGAAACCGTTTTAACCATTTTATGGAATTATTTCGGCGAAACAGTTAGAGACATTTTAAAAGATGATTTTAGAAAAGGTTTTAGAAGAGAATTTGAGGGTAAAACTATGTGGTTGTTATAATACACAAGTTGTATTTTAACAGTGTCGTGAGGTCCTCTACCCTGACCCAGAAGGCTCCACATACCCCAGCCCAACCCGAAGGAAGCCCCCGGTCCTCAAAGGTCCCCCAGGCTCCCAAAGGGCCCCCGGACCCCCAAAGGCCCTCCCCGGTCCCCAAAGGGCCCCCGGATCCCCAAACGCCCTCCCCGGACCCCCAAAGGCCCTCCCCCGGTCCCCCCACCGGGCTCCCAAAGGACCAATCAGCCCTCAAGGGCCCCCAGATCCCCAAAGGCCCTTTCCGGACCCCCAAAGGCCCTCCCCCAGCCCCCAAAGGTCTCCCAGGCTCCCAAAGGACCACCCAGCCCTAAAGGCCCCCCCAGACCCCCAAAAGACCCCAAGCACCCCAAAGGCCCCTGAGCCCCCATTTTTTAACACTTTTTATGGCTTTATTATATCTTTTCAGAACAAGTTATTTTGTTAATGTCCATCCTAAACCCATTTTACAAGTTGAAGTACCCATCCTTTTCACCCACAACTTTACTATACTGATTTTTGAATGCTCCAACACCAAGCAATACTTTTCAAAGCCATTTCAGAACAAGTTCTTTTCTAAATGTCCCTCCTAAACCCATTTTACAAATTGAAGTACCCATCCTTTACACCCACAACTTTACTTTACAGCTTTTTGAATGCTCCAACACCAAGCAATACTTTTCAAAGGGCATTTCAGAACAAGTTCTTTTCATAATGTCCATCCTAAACCCATTTTACAAGTTGAAGTTCCCATCGATTCACCCACAACTTTACTTTACAGCTTTTTGAATGCCCAACACCAAACAATACTTTTCAAAAGGCATTTCAGAACAAGTTCTTTTCTTAGTGACCGTCCTAAACCCATTTTACAAATTGAAGTACCCATCCTTTTCACACACAACTTAGTTATAGGTAAGAGTTTGAAGTTTTACCTTAGAGACTTAGCTTAGAGTTTTAGTTTGGTTTAGTTTTAGTTAAAAGTTTAGAGTTTTTTTAGCTTAGAGTCTTAGCTTAGAGTTTTTGTTAGAGTTCTAGTTTAGTTTAGTTTTAGTTAAGAGTTTAGAGTTTTTAGCTTAGAGTCTTAGCTTAAAGTTTTAGTTTGGTTTAGTTTTAGTTAAAAGTTTAGAGTTTTTTTTTAGATTAGAGTCTTAGCTTAGAGTTTTTGTTAGAGTTCTAGTTTAGTTTAGTTTTAGTTAAGAGTTTAGAGTTTTTAGCTTAGAGTCTTAGCTTAGAGTTTTATTCTGAGTTCTAGTTTAGTTTAGTTACAGTTCAGAATTTAGAGTTTTAGCTTAGAGTCATAGCTTATAATTTTACTTAAAGTTGTAGTTTGGTTAAGTTTTAGTTAAGAGTTTCGAGTTTTAGCTTAGAGTCTTAGCTTTGAGTTTCAGTTAGAGTTGTAATTTAGTTTAGTTTTAGTTAAGAGTTTTACCTTAGAGTCTTAGCTTAGAGTTTTAGTTAGAGTTGAAGTTTAGTTTAGTTACAGTTAAGAATTTAGAGTTTTAGCTTAGAGTCATAGCTTAGAGTTTTACTTAAAGTTTTAGTTTGGCTAAGTTTTAGTTAAGAGTTTCGAGTTTTAGCTTAGAGTCTTAGCTTAGAGTTTTTTGTTAGAGTTCTATTTTAGTTTAATTTTAGTTAAGAGTTTGATGTTTTACCTTTGAGTTTCAGTTAGAGTTCTAGTTTAGTTTAGTTTTAGTTAAGAGTTTGGTGTTTTACCTTAGAGTCTTAGCTTAGAGTTCTAGTTTAGTATAGTTTTACTTAAGAGTTTGGAGTTTTAGCTTAGAGTCTCAGCTTAGAGTTTTTGTTAGAGTTCTAGTTTATTTTAGTTTTAGTTAAGAGTTTAGTGTTTTTAGCTTAGAGTCTTAGCTTAGAGCTTATGTTGAAGTTCTAGTATAGTTTAGTTTTAGTTTAGAGTTTTAGCTTAGCTTAGAGTTTTTGTTAGAGTTAAAGTTTAGTTTAGTTTTAGTTAAGAGTTTAGACTTTTTTTGTTAGAGTTCTAGTTTAATTTAATTTTAGTTAAGAGTTTGATTTTTTACCTTTGAGTTCCAGTTAGAGTTTTAGTTTAGTTTAGTTTTATTTAAGAGTTTAGAGTTTACCATAGAGTCTTAGCTTAAAGTTTTAGTTAGAGTTCTAGTTTAGTTTAGTTTTAGTTAAGGGTTTAGATTTTTAGCTTAGAGTCATAGCTTAGAGTTTTACTTAAAGTTATAGTTTGGTTAAGTTTTAGTTAAGAGTTTAGAGTTTTTAGCTTAGAGTTTTTGTTGAAGTTCTAGTTTAGTTTAGTTTTAGTTAATAGTTTAGAGTTTTAGCTTAGAGTCTTAGCTTAGAGTTTTTGTTAGAGTTGAAGTTTAGTTTAATTTTAGTTAAGAATTTGATGTTTTACCTTTGAGTTTCAGTTAGAGTTCTAGTTTAGTTTACTTTTAGTTTAGAGTTTAGAGTTTTCTAGCTTAGAGTCTTAGCTTAGAGTTTTAGTTAGAGTTCTAGTTTAGTTTAGTTTTAGTTAAGAGTTTAGAATTTTAGCTTAGAGTCTTAGCTTAGAGTTTTTGTTAGAGTTCTAGTTTATTTTAGTTTTGAGTTCAAGTTTAGTTTACATATAGTTAAAAGTTTGGAGTTTTACCTTAGAGACTTAGCTTAGAGTTTTAGTTTAGTTTAGTTTTAGTTAAGAGTTTAGAGTTTTTTTTGGCTTAGAGTCTTAGCTTAGAGTTTTTGTTAGAGTTCTAGTTTAGTTTAGTTTTAGTTAAGAGTTTAGTGTTTTACCTTAGAGTCTTAGCTTAGAGTTTTAGTTAGAGTTCTAGTTTAGTTTAGTTTTAGTTAAGAGTTTAGAGTTTTTAGCTTAGAGTCTTAGCTTAGAGTTTTTGTTAGAGTTCTAGTTTATTTTAGTTTTAGTTAAGAGTTTAGAGTTTTTAGCTTAGAATCTTAGCTTAGAGTTTTTGTTGAAGTTTTAGTTTAGTTTAGTTTTAGTTAATAGTTTAGAGTTTTAGCTTAGAGTCTTAGCTTAGAGTTTTTGTTAGAGTTGAAGTTTAGTTTAGTAATAGTTAAGAGTTTAGAGTTTTAGCTTAGAGTCTTAGCTTAGAGTTTTTGTTAGAGTTCTAGTTTAGTTTAGATATAGTTAAGAGTTTGGAGTTTTACCTTAGAGGCTTAGCTTAGAGTTCTAGTTTAGTTTAGTTTTAGTTAAGAGTTTAGTGTTTTACCTTAGAGTCTTAGCTTAGAGTTTTAGTTAGAGTTCTAGTTTAGTTTAGTTTTAGTTAAGAGCTTAGAGTTTTTAGCTTAGAGTCTTAGCTTAGAGTTTTTGTTAGAGTTCTAGTTTATTTTAGTTTTAGTTAAGAGTTTAGAGTTTTTAGCTTAGAATCTTAGCTGAGAGTTTTTGTTGAAGTTTTAGTTTAGTTTAGTTTTAGTTAATAGTTTAGAGTTTTAGCTTAGAGTCTTAGCTTAGAGTTTTTGTTAGAGTTGAAGTTTAGTTTAGTAATAGTTAAGAGTTTAGAGTTTTAGCTTAGAGTCTTAGCTTAGATTTTTTGTTAGAGTTCTAGTTTAGTTTAGATATAGTTAAGAGTTTGGAGTTTTACCTTAGAGTCTTAGCTTAGAGTTTTTGTTAGAGTTGAAGTTTAGTTTAGTAATAGTTAAGAGTTTAGAGTTTTAGCTTAGAGTCTTAGCTTAGAGTTTTTGTTAGAGTTCTAGTTTAGTTTAGTTTTAGTTAAGAGTTTGGTGTTTTACCTTAGAGTCATAGCTTAGACATTTAGTTAGAGTTCTAGTTTAGTTTTAGTTAAGAGTTTAGAATTTTAGCTTAGAGTCTTAGCTTAGAGTTTTTGTTAGAGTTCTAGTTTAGTTTAGTTTTAGTTAAGAGTTTAGAGTTTTTAGCTTAGAGTCTTAGCATAGTTTTTGTCAAAGTTCTAGTTTAGTTTAGTAATAGTTAAGAGTTTAGAGTTTTAGCTTAGAGTCTTAGCTTAGAGTTTTTGTTAAAGTTGAAGTTTAGTTTAGTAATAGTTAAGAGTTTAGAGTTTTAGCTTAGAGTCTTAGCTTAGAGTTTTTGTTAAAGTTGAAGTTTAGTTTAGTAATAGTTAAGAGTTTAGAGTTTTAGCATAGAGTCTTAGCTTAGAGTTTTAGTTTAGTTTAGTTTTAGTTAAGAGTTTAGAGTTTTTAGCTTAGATTCTTAGCTTAGAGTTTTAGTTAAAGTTCTAGTTTAGTTTAATTTTAGTTAAGAGTTTAGAGTTTTACCATAGAGTCTTAGCTTAGAGTTCTAGTTAGAGTTGAAAAAGTTCTAGTTTAGTTTACTTCTAGTTAAGAGTTTAGAGTTTTAGCTTAGAGTCTTAGCTTATAGTTTGTGTTAGAGTTCTAGTTTAGTTTAGTAATAGTTAAGAGTTTAGAGTTTTAGCTTAGGGTCTTAGCTTAGGGTCTTAGCTTAGAGTTTTTGTTAGAGTTCTAGTTTAGTTTAGTTATAGTTAAGAGTTTGGTGTTTTACCGTAGAGACTTAGCTTAGAGTTTTAGTCTAGTTTAGTTTTAGTTAAGAGTTTAGAGTTTTAGCTTAGAGTCTTATCTTAGAGTTTTTGTTAGAGTTCTAGTTTAGTTTAGTTATAGTTAAGAGTTTGGTGTTTTACCGTAGAGACTTAGCTTAGAGTTTTAGTCTAGTTTAGTTTTAGTTAAGAGTTTAGAGTTTTAGCTTAGAGTCTTATCTTAGAGTTTTTATTAGAGTTCTAGTTTAGTTTAGTTTTAGTTAAGAGTTTAGAGTTTTTAGCTTAGAGTCTTAGTTTAGAGTTTTTTGTTGAAGTTCTAGTTTAGTTTAGAGTTTTAGCTTAGACTTGGAGTTTTAATTAGAGTTTTAGTTTAGTTTAGTTTTAGTTAAGAGTTTAGAGTTTTAGCTTAGAGTCTTAGCTTAGAGTTTTTTGTTAGAGTCCTAGTTTAGATTAGTTATAGTTAGGAGTTTGGAGTTTTACCTTAGAGACTTAGCTCAGAGTTTTAGTTAAGTTTAGTTTTACTTAAGAGTATAGAATTTTAGCTCAGAGTCTCAGCTTAGAGTTTTGTTAGAGTTCTAGTTTAGTTTAGTTTTAGTTAAGAGTTTAGTGTTTTTAGCTTAGAGTCCTAGTTTAGAGTTTTTGTTGAAGTTCTAGTTTAGTTTAGTTTTAGTTTAGAGTTTTAGCTTAGACTTAGAGTTTTAATTAGAGTTCTAGTTTAGTTTAGTTTTAGTTAAGAGTTTAGAGTTTTTTGCTTAGAGTCTTAGCTTAGTTTTATTTATAGTTCTAGTTTAATTTAGTTTTAGATAAGAGTTTAGAGTTTTACCATAGAGTCTTAGCTTAGAGTTTTAGTTAGAGTTAAAGTTTAGTTTAGTTACAGTTAAGAATTTAGATTTTTCAGCTTAGAGTCATAGCTTAGAGTTTTACTTAAAGTTATAGCTTGGTTAAGATTTAGTTAAGAGTTTCGAGTTTTAGCTGAGTCTTAGCTTACAGTTTTTGTTAGAGTTCTAGTTTAGCTTAGTTTTACTTAAGAGTTTAGAGTTTTTCCTTAAAGTCTTAGCTTAGAGTTTTTGTTAGAGTTCTAGTTTAGTTTAATTTTAGTTAAGAATTTGATGTTTTACCTTTGAGTTTCAGTTAGAGTTTTAGTTTAGTTTACTTTTAGTTACGAGTTTAGTGTTTTACCTTAGAGTCTTAGCTTAGAGTTTTAGTTAGAGTTCTAGTTTAGTTTAGTTTTAGTTAAGAGTTTAGAATTTTAGCTTAGAGTCTTTGCTTAGAGTTTTTGTTGAAGTTCTAGTTTAGTTTAGTTTTAGTTAATAGTTTAGAGTTTTAGCTTAGAGTCTTAGCTTAGAGTTTTTGTTAGAGTTGAAGTTTAGTTTAGTAATAGTTAAGAGTTTAGAGTTTTAGCTTAGAGTCGTAGCTTAGAGTTTTTGCTATAGTTCTAGTTTAGTTTAGATATAGTTAAGCGTCTGGAGTTTTACCTTCGAGACTTAGCTTAGAGTTTTAGTTTAGTTTAGTTTTAGTTAAGAGTTTAGAGTTTTTAGCTTAGAGTCTTAGCTTAGAGTTTTTGTTAGAGTTCTAGTTTAGTTTAATTTTAGTTAAGAGTTTGGTGTTTTACCTTAGAGTCATAGCTTAGAGTTTTAGTTAGAGTTCTAGTTTAGTTTAGTTTTAGTTAAGAGTTTAGAATTTTAGCTTAGAGTCTTAGCTTAGAGTTTTTTATTAGAGTTCTAGTTTAGTTTAGTTTTAGTTAAGAGTTTAGAGTTTTTAGCTTAGAGTCTTAGCTTAGAGTTTCTGTTGAAGCTCTAGTTTAGTTTAGTTTTAGTTAAGAGATTATAGTTTTAGCTTAGAGTCTTAGCTTAGAGTTTTGTTAGAGTTCTAGTTTAGTTTAGTTTTAGTTAAGAGTTTAGAGTTTTAGCTTAGAGTCTTAGCTTAGAGTTATAGTTAGAGTTGAAGTTTAGTTTAGTTATAGTTAAGAGTTTAGAGTTTTTAGCTTAGAGTCGTAGTTTAGAGTTTTGTTAGAGTTCTAGTTTAGTTTACTTAAGAGTTTAGAGTTTTATCATAGAATCATAGCTTAGAGTTTCTGTTGAAGTTTTAGTTTAGTTTAGTTTTAGTTAAGAGTTTAGAGTTTTTTAGCTTAGAGTCTTAGCTTAGAGTTTTTGTTAGAGTTCTAGTTTAGTTTAGTTTTAGTTAAGAGTTTGGTGTTTTACCTTAGAGTCATAGCTTAGAGTTTTAGTTAGAGTTCTAGTTTAGTTTAGTTTTAGTTAAGAGTTTAGAATTTTAGCTTAGAGTCTTAGCTTAGAGTTTTTGTTAGAGTTCTAGTTTAGTCTAGTTTTAGTTAAGAGTTTAGAGTTTTTAGCTTAGAGTCTTAGCTTAGAGTTTTTGTTGAAGCTCTAGTTTAGTTTAGTTAAGAGTTTATAGTTTTAGCTTAGAGTCTTAGCTTAGAGTTTTTGTTGAAGTTCTAGTTTAGTTTAGTTTTAGTTAATAGTTTAGAGTTTTACCTTAAAGTCTTAGCTTAGAGTTTTTGTTAGAGTTGAAGTTTAGTTTAGTAATAGTTAAGAGTTTAGAGTTTTAGCTTAGAGTCGTAGCTTAGAGTTTTTGCTAGAGTTCTAGTTTAGTTTAGATATAGTTAAGCGTCTGGAGTTTTACCTTCGAGACTTAGCTTAGAGTTTTAGTTTAGTTTAGTTTTAGTTAAGAGTTTAGAATTTTTAGCTTACAGTCTTAGCTTAGAGTTTTTGTTAGAGTTCTAGTTTAGTTTAATTTTAGTTAAGAGTTTGGTGTTTTACTTAGAGTTTTTGTTAGAGTTCTAGTTTATTTTAGTTTTAGTTAAGAGTTTAGAGTTTTTAGTTAAGAGTTTAACTAAGTTAAGAGTTTTAGCTTAGAGTCATAGCTTAGAGTTTTACTTAAAGTTTTAGTTTGGCTAAGTTTTAGTTAAGAGTTTCGAGTTTTAGCTTAGAGTCTTAGCTTAGAGTTTTTTGTTAGAGTTCTAGTTTAGTTTAGTTTTAGTTTAACTAGGTTAAACTAAACCTAATAACTAAGTTTAACTAGGTTAGAGGTTAGGTTTCTCCACGTTTAAGTTAGGTTAGATTAGGTTAGCTTATCATGAGCGCTCATGATAAGCTAAACCTAATCTAACCTAACTTAAACGTGGAGAAACCTAACCTCTAACCTAGTTAAACTTAGTTATTAGGTTTAGTTTAACCTAGTTAAACTAAAACTAAACTAGAACTCTAACTGAAACTCAAAGGTAAAACATCAAACTCTTAACTAAAATTAAACTAAACTAGAACTCTAACAAAAAACTCTAAGCTAAGACTCTAAGCTAAAACTCGAAACTCTTAACTAAAACTTAGCCAAACTAAAACTTTAAGTAAAACTCTAAGCTATGACTCTAAGCTAAAACTCTAACTTAGTTAAACTCTTAACTAAAAACTCTAAACTCTTAACTAAAACTAAAATAAACTAGAACTCTAACAAAAACTCTAAGTAAAACACCAAACTTTTAACTAAAACTAAACTAAACTAGAGCTCTAACAAAAACTCTAAGCTAAGACTCTAAGCTAAAAACTCTAAACTCTTAACTAAAACTAAACTAAACTAAAACTCTAAGCTAAGTCTCGAAGGTAAAACTCCAGACGCTTAACTATATCTAAACTAAACTAGAACTCTAGCAAAAACTCTAAGCTACGACTCTAAGCTAAAACTCTAAACTCTTAACTATTACTACACTAAACTTCAACTCTAACAAAAACTCTAAGCTAAGACTTTAAGGTAAAACTCTAAACTATTAACTAAAACTAAAAAAAACTAGAACTTCAACAAAAACTCTAAGCTAAGACTCTAAGCTAAAACTATAAACTCTTAACTAAAACTAAACTAAACTAGAGCTTCAACAAAAACTCTAAGCTAAGACTCTAAGCTAAAAACTCTAAACTCTTAACTAAAACTAGACTAACCTAGAACTCTAACAAAAACTCTAAGCTAAGACTCTAAGCTAAAATTCTAAACTCTTAACTAAAACAAAACTAAACTAGAACTCTAACTAAAACTCTAAGCTATGACTCTAAGGTAAAACACCAAACTCTTAACTAAAACTAAACTAAACTAGAACTCTAACAAAAACTCTAAGCTAAGACTCTAAGCTAAAAAACTCTAAACTCTTAACTAAAACTAAACTAAACTAAAACTTCAACAGAAACTCTAAGCTATGATTCTATGATAAAACTCTAAACTCTTAAGTAAACTAAACTAGAACTCTAACAAAAACTCTAAACTACGACTCTAAGCTAAAAACTCTAAACTCTTAACTATAACTAAACTAAACTTCAACTCTAACTATAACTCTAAGCTAAGACTCTAAGCTAAAACTCTAAACTCTTAACTAAAACTAAACTAAACTAAAACTCTAACAAAAACTCTAAGCTAAGACTCTAAGCTAAAACTATAAACTCTTAACTAAAACTAAACTAAACTAGAGCTTCAACAAAAACTCTAAGCTAAGACTCTAAGCTAAAAACTCTAAACTCTTAACTAAAACTAAACTAAACTAGAACTCTAATAGAAAACTCTAAGCTAAGACTCTAAGCTAAAATTCTAAACTCTTAACTAAACTAAACTAGAACTCTAACTAAAACTCTAAGCTATGACTCTAAGGTAAAACACCAAACTCTTAACTAAAATTAAACTAAACTAGAACTCTAACAAAAACTCTAAGCTAAGACTCTAAGCTAAAAACTCTAAACTCTTAACTAAAACTAAACTAAACTAAAACTCTAAGCTAAGTCTCGAAGGTAAAACTCCAGACGCTTAACTATATCTAAACTAAACTAGAACTATAGCAAAAACTCTAAGCTACGACTCTAAGCTAAAACTCTAAACTCTTAACTATTACTAAACTAAACTTCAACTCTAACAAAAACACTAAGCTAAGACTCTAAGCTAAAACTCTAAACTATTAACTAAAACTAAACTAAACTAGAACTTCAACAAAAACTCTAAGCAAAGACTCTAAGCTAAAATTCTAAACTCTTAACTAAAACTAAACTAAACTAGAACTCTAACTAAAACTCTAAGCTAAGACTCTAAGGTAAAACACTAAACTCGTAACTAAAAGTAAACTAAACTAGAACTCTAACTGAAACTCAAAGGTAAAACATCAAATTCTTAACTAAAATTAAACTAAACTAGAACTCTAACAAAAACTCTAAGCTAAGACTTTAAGGAACAACTCTAAACTCTTAAGAAAAACTAAGCTAAACTAGAACTCTAACAAAAACTGCAAGCTAAGACTCAGCTAAAACTTGAAACTCTTAACTAAATCTTAACCAAGCTATAACTTTAAGTAAAACTCTAAGCTATGACTCTAAGCTGAAAAATCTAAATTCTTAACTGTAACTAAACTAAACTTTAACTCTAACTAAAACTCTAAGCTAAGACTCTATGGTAAAACTCTAAACTCTTAACTAAAACTAAATTAAACTAGAACTCTAAATAAAACTAAGCTAAGACTCTAAGCAAAAAACTCTAAACTCTTAACTAAAACTAAACTAAACTAGAACTCTAATTAAAACTCTAAGTCTAAGCTAAAACTCTAAACTCTTAACTAAAACTAAACTAAACTAGAACTCTAAAAAAAAACTCTAAGCTAAGACTCTAGGCTAAAACTCTAAACTCTTAACTAAAACTAAACTAAACTAAAACTCTAATTAAAACTCCAAGTCTAAGCTAAAACTCTAAACTAAACTAGAACTTCAACAAAAAACTCTAAACTAAGACTCTAAGCTAAAAACTCTAAACTCTTAACTAAAACTAAACTAAACTAGAACTCTAATAAAAACTCTAAGATAAGACTCTAAGCTAAAACTCTAAACTCTTAACTAAAACTAAACTAGACTAAAACTCTAAGCTAAGTCTCTACGGTAAAACACCAAACTCTTAACTATAACTAAACTAAACTAGAACTCTAACAAAAACTCTAAGCTAAGACTCTAAGCTAAAACTCTAAAATCTTAACTATTACTAAACTAAACTAGAACTCTAACACAAACTATAAGCTAAGACTCTAAGCTAAAACTCTAAACTCTTAACTAGAAGTAAACTAAACTAGAACTTTTTCAACTCTAACTAGAACTCTAAGCTAAGACTCTATGGTAAAACTCTAAACTCTTAACTAAAATTAAACTAAACTAGAACTCTAACTAAAACCCTAAGCTAAGAATCTAAGCTAAAAACTCTAAACTCTTAACTAAAACTAAACTAAACTAGAACTCTAACAAAAACTCTAAGCTAAGACTCTATGCTAAAAAACTCTAAACTCTTAACTAAAACTAAAATAAACTAAAACTCTAAGCTAAGACTCTATGCTAAAACTCTAAACTCTTAACTATTACTAAACTAAACTTCAACTTTAACAAAAACTCTAAGCTAAGACTCTAAGCTAAAACTCTAAACTCTTAACTATTACTAAACTAAACTTCAACTTTAACAAAAACTCTAAGCTAAGACTCTAAGCTAAAACTCTAAACTCTTAACTATTACTAAACTAAACTAGAACTTTGACAAAAACTATGCTAAGACTCTAAGCTAAAAACTCTAAACTCTTAACTAAAACTAAACTAAACTAGAACTCTAACAAAAACTCTAAGCTAAGACTCTAAGCTAAATTTCTAAACTCTTAACTAAAACTAAACTAGAACTCTAACTAAATGTCTAAGCTATGACTCTAAGGTAAAACACCAAACTCTTAACTAAAACTAAACTAAACTAGAACTCTAACAAAAACTAAGCTAAGACTCTATGCTAAAAAACTCTAAACTCTTAACTAAAACTAAAATAAACTAAAACTTTAAGCTAAGCCTCTAAGGTAAAACTCCAAACTCTTAACTATATCTAAACTAAACTAGAACTCTAACAAAAACTCTAAGCTAAGACTCTAAGCTAAAACTCTAAACTCTTAACTATTACTAAACTAAACTTCAACTCTAACAAAAACTCTAAGCTAAGACTCTAAACTATTAACTAAAACTAAAAACTCTAAGCTGAGACTCTAAGCTAAAACTCCATACTCTTAAGTAAAACTAAACTTAACTAAAACTCTAAGCTAAGTCTCTAAGGTAAAACTCCAAACTCCTAACTATAACTAATCTAAACTAGGACTCTAACAAAAACTCTAAGCTAAGACTCTAAGCTAAAACTCTAAACTCTTAACTAAAACTAAACTAAACTAGAACTCTAACAAAAACTCTAAGCTAAGACTCTAAGCTAAAACTCTAAACTCTTAACTAAAACTAAACTAAACTAAAACTCTAATTAAAACTCCAAGTCTAAGCTAAAACTCTAAACTAAACTAGAACTTCAACAAAAAACTCTAAACTAAGACTCTAAGCTAAAAACTCTAAACTCTTAACTAAAACTAAACTAAACTAGAACTCTAATAAAAACTCTAAGATAAGACTCTAAGCTAAAACTCTAAACTCTTAACTAAAACTAAACTAGACTAAAACTCTAAGCTAAGTCTCTACGGTAAAACACCAAACTCTTAACTATAACTAAACTAAACTAGAACTCTAACAAAAACTCTAAGCTAAGACCCTAAGCTAAAACTCTAAAATCTTAACTATTACTAAACCAAACTAGAACTCTAACACAAACTATAAGCTAAGACTCTAAGCTAAAACTCTAAACTCTTAACTAGAAGTAAACTAAACTAGAACTTTTTCAACTCTAACAAAAACTCTAAGCTAAGACTCTAAGCTAAAACTATAAACTCTTAACTAAAACTAAACTAAACTACAGCTTCAACAAAAACTCTAAGCTAAGACTCTAAGCTAAAAACTCTAAACTCTTAACTAAAACTAAACTAAACTAGAACTCTAATAGAAAACTCTAAGCTAAGACTCTAAGCTAAAATTCTAAACTCTTAACTAAAACTAAACTAGAACTCTAACTAAAACTCTAAGCTATGACTCTAAGGTAAAACACCAAACTCTTAACTAAAATTAAACTAAACTAGAACTCTAACAAAAACTCTAAGCTAAGACTCTAAGCTAAAAACTCTAAACTCTTAACTAAAACTAAACTAAACTAAAACTCTAAGCTAAGTCTCGAAGGTAAAACTCCAGACGCTTAACTATATCTAAACTAAACTAGAACTATAGCAAAAACTCTAAGCTACGACTCTAAGCTAAAACTCTAAACTCTTAACTATTACTAAACTAAACTTCAACTCTAACAAAAACACTAAGCTAAGACTCTAAGCTAAAACTCTAAACTATTAACTAAAACTAAACTAAACTAGAACTTCAACAAAAACTCAAAGCAAAGACTCTAAGCTAAAATTCTAAACTCTTAACTAAAACTAAACTAAACTAGAACTCTAACTAAAACTCTAAGCTAAGACTCTAAGGTAAAACACTAAACTCGTAACTAAAAGTAAACTAAACTAGAACTCTAACTGAAACTCAAAGGTAAAACATCAAATTCTTAACTAAAATTAAACTAAACTAGAACTCTAACAAAAACTCTAAGCTAAGACTTTAAGGAACAACCCTAAACTCTTAAGAAAAACTAAGCTAAACTAGAACTCTAACAAAAACTGCAAGCTAAGACTCAGCTAAAACTCGAAACTCTTAACTAAATCTTAACCAAGCTATAACTTTAAGTAAAACTCTAAGCTATGACTCTAAGCTGAAAAATCTAAATTCTTAACTGTAACTAAACTAAACTTTAACTCTAACTAAAACTCTAAGCTAAGACTCTATGGTAAAACTATAAACTCTTAACTAAAACTAAATTAAACTAGAACTCTAAATAAAACTAAGCTAAGACTCTAAGCAAAAAACTCTAAACTCTTAACTAAAACTAAACCAAACTAGAACTCTAATTAAAACTCTAAGTCTAAGCTAAAACTCTAAACTAAAACTAAACTAAACTAGAACTTCAACAAAAACTCTAAACTAGGACTCTAAGCTAAAAACACAAAACTCTTAACTAAAACTAAACTAAACTAGAACTCTAACAAAAACTCTAAGCTGAGACTCTGAGCTAAAATTCCATACTCTTAAGTAAAACTAAACTTAACTAAAACTCTAAGCTAAGTGTCTAAGGTAAAACTCCAAACTCCTAGCTATAACTAATCTAAACTAGGACTCTAACAAAAACTCTAAGCTAAGACTCTAAGCTAAAACTCTAAACTCTTAACTAAAACTAAACTAAACTAGAACTTTAAAAAAAACTCTAAGCTAAGACTCTAGGCTAAAACTCTAAACTCTTAACTAAAACTAAACTAAACTAAAACTCTAATTAAAACTCCAAGTCTAAGCTAAAACTCTAAACTAAAGTAGAACTTCAACAAAAAACTCTAAACTAAGACTCTAAGCTAAAAACTCTAAACTCTTAACTAAAACTAAACTAAACTATAACTCTAATAAAAACTCTAAGATAAGACTCTAAGCTAAAACTCTAAACTCTTAACTAAAACTAAACTAGACTAAAACTCTAAGCTAAGTCTCTACGGTAAAACTCCAAACTCTTAACTATAACTAAACTAAACTAGAACTCTAACAAAAACTCTAAGCTAAGACTCTAAGCTAAAACTCTAAACTCTTAACTATTACTAAACTAAACTAGAACTCTAACACAAACTATAAGCTAAGACTCTAAGCTAAAACTCTAAACTCTTAACTAGAAGTAAACTAAACTAGAACTTTTTCAACTCTAACTAGAACTCTAAGCTAAGACTCTATGGTAAAACTCTAAACTCTTAACTAAAATTAAACTAAACTAGAACTCTAACTAAAACCCTAAGCTAAGAATCTAAGCTAAAAACTCTAAACTCTTAACTAAAACTAAACTAAACTAGAACTCTAACAAAAACTCTAAGCTAAGACTCTATGCTAAAAAACTCTAAACTCTTAACTAAAACTAAAATAAACTAAAACTCTAAGCTAAGACTCTATGCTAAAACTCTAAACTCTTAACTATTACTAAACTAAACTTCAACTTTAACAAAAACTCTAAGCTAAGACTCTAAGCTAAAACTCTAAACTCTTAACTATTACTAAACTAAACTTCAACTTTAACAAAAACTCTAAGCTAAGACTCTAAGCTAAAACTCTAAACTCTTAACTATTACTAAACTAAACTAGAACTTTGACAAAAACTATGCTAAGACTCTAAGCTAAAAACTCTAAACTCTTAACTAAAACTAAACTAAACTAGAACTCTAACAAAAACTCTAAGCTAAGACTCTAAGCTAAATTTCTAAACTCTTAACTAAAACTAAACTAGAACTCTAACTAAATGTCTAAGCTATGACTCTAAGGTAAAACACCAAACTCTTAACTAAAACTAAACTAAACTAGAACTCTAACAAAAACTAAGCTAAGACTCTAAGCTAAAAACTCCAAACTCTTAACTAAAACTAAACTAAACTAAAACTTTAAGCTAAGCCTCTAAGGTAAAACTCCAAACTCTTAACTATATCTAAACTAAACTAGAACTCTAACAAAAACTCTAAGCTAAGACTTTAAGCTAAAACTCTAAACTCTTAACTATTACTAAACTAAACTTCAACTCTAACAAAAACTCTAAGCTAAGACTCTAAGCTAAAACTCTAAACTATTAACTAAAACTAAAAATTCTAAGCTGAGACTCTGAGCTAAAATTCCATACTCTTAAGTAAAACTAAACTTAACTAAAACTCTAAGCTAAGTCTCTAAGGTAAAACTCCAAACTCCTAACTATAACTAATCTAAACTAGGACTCTAACAAAAACTCTAAGCTAAGACTCTAAGCTAAAACTCTAAACTCTTAACTAAAACTAAACTAAACTAGAACTCTAAAAAAAACTCTAAGCTAAGACTCTAAGCTAAAACTCTAAACTCTTAACTAAAACTAAACTAAACTAAAACTCTAATTAAAACTCCAAGTCTAAGCTAAAACTCTAAACTAAACTAGAACTTCAACAAAAAACTCTAAACTAAGACTCTAAGCTAAAAACTCTAAACTCTTAACTAAAACTAAACTAAACTAGAACTCTAATAAAAACTCTAAGATAAGACTCTAAGCTAAAACTCTAAACTCTTAACTAAAACTAAACTAGACTAAAACTCTAAGCTAAGTCTCTACGGTAAAACACCAAACTCTAACTATAACTAAACTAAACTAGAACTCTAACAAAAACTCTAAGCTAAGACCCTAAGCTAAAACTCTAAAATCTTAACTATTACTAAACCAAACTAGAACTCTAACACAAACTATAAGCTAAGACTCTAAGCTAAAACTCTAAACTCTTAACTAGAAGTAAACTAAACTAGAACTTTTCAACTCTAACTAGAACTCTAAGCTAAGACTCTATGGTAAAACTCTAAACTCTTAACTAAAATTAAACTAAACTAGAACTCTAACTAAAACCCTAAGCTAAGAATCTAAGCTAAAAACTCTAAACTCTTAACTAAAACTAAACTAGAACTCTAACAAAAACTCTAAGCTAAGACTCTATACTAAAAAACTCTAAACTCTTAACTAAAACTAAAATAAACTAAAACTCTAAGCTAAGACTCTATGCTAAAACTCTAAACTCTTAACTATTACTAAACTAAACTTCAACTTTAACAAAAACTCTAAGCTAAGACTCTAAGCTAAAACTCTAAACTCTTAACTATTACTAAACTAAACTTCAACTTTAACAAAAACTCTAAGCTAAGACTCTAGGCTAAAACTCTAAACTCTTAACTATTACTAAACTAAACTAGAACTTTGACAAAAACTATGCTAAGACTCTAAGCTAAAAACTCTAAACTCTTAACTAAAACTAAACTAAACTAGAACTCTAACAAAAACTCTAAGCTAAGACTCTAAGCAAAATTTCTAAACTCTTAACTAAAACTAAACTAGAACTCTAACTAAATGTCTAAGCTATGACTCTAAGGTAAAACACCAAACTCTTAACTAAAACTAAACTAAACTAGAACTCTAACAAAAACTAAGCTAAGACTCTAAGCTAAAAACTCCAAACTCTTAACTAAAACTAAACTAAACTAAAACTCTAAGCTAAGCCTCTAAGGTAAAACTCCAAACGCTTAACTATATCTAAACTAAACTAGAACTCTAACAAAAACTCTAAGCTACGACTCTAAGCTAAAACTCTAAACTCTTAACTATTACTAAACTAAACTTCAACTCTAACAAAAACTCTAAGCTAAGACTCTAAGGTAAAACACTAAACTCGTAACTAAAAGTAAACTAAACTAGAACTCTAACTGAAACTCAAAGGTAAAACATCAAATTCTTAACTAAAATTAAACTAAACTAGAACTCTAACAAAAACTCTAAGCTAAGACTTTAAGGAAAAACTCTAAACTCTTAAGAAAAACTAAGCTAAACTAGAACTCTAACAAAAACTGCAAGCTAAGACTCAGCTAAAACTTGAAACTCTTAACTAAATCTTAACCAAGCTATAACTTTAAGTAAAACTCTAAGCTATGACTCTAAGCTGAAAAATCTAAATTCTTAACTGTAACTAAATTAAACTTTAACTCTAACTAAAACTCTAAGCTAAGACTCTATGGTAAAACTCTAAACTCTTAACTAAAACTAAATTAAACTAGAACTCTAAATAAAACTAAGCTAAGACTCTAAGCTAAAAACTCTAAACTCTTAACTAAAACTAAACTAAACTAGAACTCTAATTAAAACTCCAAGTC
Source organism: Artemia sinica (assembly GCA_027921565.1). Classification (NCBI taxonomy): domain Eukaryota; kingdom Metazoa; phylum Arthropoda; class Branchiopoda; order Anostraca; family Artemiidae; genus Artemia; species Artemia sinica. The sequence continues at coordinate 25,528,727 of CM051264.1, read as the reverse complement.
TAAGCTAAAACTCTAAACTAAAACTAAACTAAACTAGAACTTCAACAAAACTCTAAACTAGGACTCTAAGCTAAAAACACTAAACTCTTAACTAAAACTAAACTAAACTAGAACTCTAACAAAAACTCTAAGCTGAGACTCTGAGCTAAAATTCCATACTCTTAAGTAAAACTAAACTTAACTAAAACTCTAAGCTAAGTCTCTAAGGTAAAACTCCAAACTCCTAACTATAACTAATCTAAACTAGGACTCTAACAAAAACTCTAAGCTAAGACTCTAAGCTAAAACTCTAAACTCTTAACTAAAACTAAACTAAACTAGAACTCTAAAAAAAAACTCTAAGCTAAGACTCTAGGCTAAAACTCTAAACTCTTAACTAAAACTAAACTAAACTAAAACTCTAATTAAAACTCCAAGTCTAAGCTAAAAATCTAAACTAAACTAGAACTTCAACAAAAAACTCTAAACTAAGACTCTAAGCTAAAAACTCTAAACTCTTAACTAAAACTAAACTAAACTAGAACTCTAATAAAAACTCTAAGATAAGACTCTAAGCTAAAACTCTAAACTCTTAACTAAAACTAAACTAGACTAAAACTCTAAGCTAAGTCTCTACGGTAAAACACCAAACTCTTAACTATAACTAAACTAGAACTCTAACAAAAACTCTAAGCTAAGACCCTAAGCTAAAACTCTAAAATCTTAACTATTACTAAACTAAACTAGAACTCTAACACAAACTATAAGCTAAGACTCTAAGCTAAAACTCTAAACTCTTAACTAGAAGTAAACTAAACTAGAACTTTTTCAACTCTAACTAGAACTCTAAGCTAAGACTCTATGGTAAAACTCTAAACTCTTAACTAAAATTAAACTAAACTAGAACTCTAACTAAAACCCTAAGCTAAGAATCTAAGCTAAAAACTCTAAACTCTTAACTAAAACTAAACTAAACTAGAACTCTAACAAAAACTCTAAGCTAAGACTCTAAGCTAAAAAACTCTAAACTCTTAACTAAAACTACAATAAACTAAAACTCTAAGCTAAGACTCTATGCTAAAACTCTAAACTCTTAACTATTACTAAACTAAACTTCAACTTTAACAAAAACTCTAAGCTAAGACTCTAAGCTAAAACTCTAAACTCTTAACTATTACTAAACTAAACTTCAACTTTAACAAAACTCTAAGCTAAGACTCTAAGCTAAAACTCTAAACTCTTAACTATTACTAAACTAAACTAGAACTTTGACAAAAACTATGCTAAGACTCTAAGCTAAAAACTCTAAACTCTTAACTAAAACTAAACTAAACTAGAACTCTAACAAAAACTCTAAGCTAAGACTCTAAGCTAAATTTCTAAACTCTTAACTAAAACTAAACTAGAACTCTAACTAAATGTCTAAGCTATGACTCTAAGGTAAAACACCAAACTCTTAACTAAAACTAAACTAAACTAGAACTCTAACAAAAACTAAGCTAAGACTCTAAGCTAAAAACTCCAAACTCTTAACTAAAACTAAACTAAACTAAAACTCTAAGCTAAGTCTCTAAGGTAAAACTCCAAACTCTTAACTATATCTAATCTAAACTAGAACTCTAACAAAAACTCTAAGCTAAGACTCTAAGCTAAAACTCTAAACTATTAACTAAAACTAAACTAAACTAAAACTTCAACAAAAACTCTAAGCTAAGACTCTAAGCTAAAAACTCTAAACTCTTAACTAAAACTAAAATAAACTAGAACTTTAACAAAAACTCTAAGCTAAAAACTCTAAACTCTTAACTAAAACTAAACTAAACTAGAACTCTAACTAAAACTCTAAGCTAAGACTCTAAGGTAAAACACTAAACTCTTAACTAAAACTAAACTAAACTAGAACTCTAACAAAAACTCTAAGCTAAGACTCTAAGCTAAAAAACTCTAAACTCTTAACTAAAACTAAACTAAACTAAAACTCTAAGCTAAGTCTCTAAGGTAAAACTCCAAACTATTAACTATATGTAAACTAAACTTGAACTCAAAACTAAAATAAACTAGAACTCTAACAAAAACTCTAGGCTAAGACTCTAAGCTAAAATTCTAAACTCTTAACTAAAACTAAACTAAACTAGAACTCTAACTAAAACTCAAAGGTAAAACATCAAATTCTTAACTAAAATTAAACGAAACTTCAACTCTAACAAAAACTCTAAGCTAAGACTCTAAGCTAAAACTCTAAACTATTAACTAAAACTAAACTAAACTAGAACTTCAACAAAAACTCTAAGCTAAAAACTCTAAACTCTTAACTAAAACTTAACCAAACTATAACTTTAAGTAAAACTCTAAGCTATGACTCTAAGCTAAAAATCTAAACCCTTAACTAAAACTAAACTAAACTAGAACTCTAACTAAAACTCTAAGCTAAGACTCTATGGTAAACTCTAAACTCTTAACTAAAACTAAACTAAACTAGAACTCTAACTGGAACTCAAAGGTAAAAAATCAAACTCTTAACTAAAATTAAACTAAACTAGAACTCTAACAAAAAAACTGTAAACTCTTTACTAAAACTATACTAAACTTTAACTCTAACAAAAACTCTAAGCTAAGCTAAAACTCCAAACTAAAACTAAACTATACTAGAACTTCAACATAAGCTCTAAGCTAAGACTCTAAGCTAAAAACACTAAACTCTTAACTAAAACTAAAATAAACTAGAACTCTAACAAAAACTATAAGCTGAGACTCTAAGCTAAAACTCCAAACTCTTAAGTAAAACTAAACTAAACTAGAACTCTAAGCTAAGACTCTAAGGTAAAACACCAAACTCTTAACTAAAACTAAACTAAACTAGAACTCTAACTGAAACTCAAAGGTAAAACATCAAACTCTTAACTAAAATTAAACTAAACTAGAACTCTAACAAAAAACTCTAAGCTAAGACTCTAAGCTAAAACTCGAAACTCTTAACTAAAACTTAGCCAAACTAAAACTTTAAGTAAAACTCTAAGCTATGACTCTAAGCTAAAACTCTAAATTCTTAACTGTAACTAAACTAAACTTCAACTCTAACTAAAACTCTAAGCTAAGACTCTAAGGTAAAACTCTAAACTCTTAACTAAAACTAAACTAAACTAGAACTCTAACTGAAACTCAAAGCTAAGACTCTAAGCTAAAACTCAAAACTCTTAACTAAAACTTAACCAAACTACAACTTTAAGTAAAATTATAAGCTATGACTCTAAGCTAAAACTCTAAATTCTGAACTGTAACTAAACTAAACTAAACTAGAACTCAGAATAAAACTCTAAGCTAAGACTCTAAGCTAAAAACTCTAAACTCTTAACTAAAACTAAACTAAACTAGAACTCTAACAAAAACTCTAAGCTAAGACTCTAATCTAAAAAAACTCTAAACTTTTAACTAAAACTAAACCAAACTAAAACTTTAAGCCAAGAATCTAAGCTAAAAACTCTAAACTCTTAACTAAAACTAAACTAAACTAGAACTCTAACAAAAACTTTAAGCTAAGACTCTAAGCTAAAAAACTCTAAACTTTTAACTAAAACTAAACCAAACTAAAACTCTAAGCTAAGTCTCTAAGGTAAAACTTCAAACTCTTACCTATAACTAAGTTGTGTGTGAAAAGGATGGGTACTTCAATTTGTAAAATGGGTTTAGGACGGTCACTAAGAAAAGAACTTGTTCTGAAATGCCTTTTGAAAAGTATTGCTTGGTGTTGGGCATTCAAAAAGCTGTAAAGTAAAGTTGTGGGTGAATCGATGGGAACTTCAACTTGTAAAATGGGTTTAGGATGGACATTATGAAAAGAACTTGTTCTGAAATGCCCTTTGAAAAGTATTGCTTGGTGTTGGAGCATTCAAAAAGCTGTAAAGTAAAGTTGTGGGTGTAAAGGATGGGTACTTCAATTTGTAAAATGGGTTTAGAAGGGACATTAAGAAAAGAACTTGTTCTGAAATGGCTTTGAAAAGTATTGCTTGGTGTTGGAGCATTCAAAAATCAGTATAGTAAAGTTGTGGGTGAAAAGGATGGGTACTTCAACTTGTAAAATGGGTTTAGGATGGACATTAAGAAAATAACTTGTTCTGAAAAGATATAATAAAGCCATAAAAAGTATTAAAAAATGGGGGCTCAGGGGCCTATGGGGTGCTGGGGGTCCTTTGGGGGTCTGGGGGGGGCCCTTTAGGGCTGGGTGGTCCTTTGGGACCCTAGGGGACCTTTGGGGGCTGGGGGAGGGCCTTTGGGGGTTCGGGGAGGGCGTTTGGGGATCCGGGGGCCCTTTGGGGACCGGGGGAGGGCCTTTGGGGGTCCGGGGGCCCTTTGGGAACCTGGGGGACCTTTCAGGACCGGGGGCTTCCTTCGGGTTGGGGTGGGGTATGAGGAGCCTTCTGGGTCAGGGTAGAGGACCTCACGACAGTGTTAAAATACAACTTGTGTATTATAACGACCACAGAGTTTTACCCTCAAATTCTCTTCTAAAACCTTTTCTAAAATCATCTTTTAAAATGTCTCTAACTGTTTCGCCGAAATAATTCCATAAAATGGTTAAAACGGTTTCGCCCAAATAATCCCTAAACGTAATTTCAGCGTGTTCCTTTTGTTTTGGCATCTCTGCGCTGACACATTTCAAATTACTAAGAAACCTGATTCCCACGCTAAAACAATTCATCGCTAAGATCTAAACATTCGCTCGGAGACAGTTCTCTTTAGAAACAACAAATTAATTCCCCTTTCGTGAATCAATTCTCTTTAGAAACAACAAGTTAATTCCCCTTTCATGTCAATCAATCAATCATGACATCATCTGTCATGTGTGATCTAAACTTTGCCCCGGAAACATTCTCTTTGGAAATGCATCAAAGACATTAATTAACTTGACGTCATCTGTCAGACATTAATTAACCTTGCCCGGAAACAATTTGATTAATGACTGAATAATCCATGAAAGTGAGAAAGTTCCTGTTTTTCCATTCTCACTGACAAAAACCATAAAACAGACATAAATGTGAGAAAGTTCCTGTTTTTTCATTCTCACTGACAAAAACCATAAAAACATCCATAAAAGTGAGAAAATTCCTGTTTTTCAAGTGAGAAAAATACTGTTTTTTCATTCTCACTGACAAAAACCATAAACCACGTGGTTCTATGGCCATATATGGTGCCCCGTCCGCGCTGGTACCCCCCTCTATATTGGCTAGTTGCCCTTCAATCACTTTTGACAATTAAAAAGGGCACTATCCCTTTGAATTTCCAATCGAATGAGCCGTTTTTGAAGTTTCTATGACAACGCCTTCAATAAAAACCTTATATGCCCCCAGGGCGTAACTTAAAACCCTTGCCCTGAGGGTTGTGGAGGATTGTCCTCCTCAAAAACATGTATTCTATCTGAAAATCAACTACGCTAAACTCAAAATTTTGATTAGATGTGTTTGGGGGAATGATGGGCGTGGGGGGGGGGCTTGTTGCCCTCCAATCACTTTCGACTATTAAAAAGGGCACTATCCCTTTGAAATTTCTAATCGAATGAGCCTTTTTTGAAGTTTCTACGACAACGCCTTCTATAAAAACCTTATATGCCACCAGGGCATAACTTAAAACCCTTGCCCTGAGGGTTGTGGGGGATTGTCCTCCTCAAAAATATATTTTCTATTTGGAAATCAACTACGCTGAACAAAATGGTCATCTGAAAATTTTGATTGGATGTATTTGGGAAAATGATGGGCGGGGGGGGGGGGCTAGTTGCACTCCAATCACTTTCGAGTATTAAAAAGGGCACTAACCCATTAATTTCCAATCAAATGAGCCTGTTTTGAAGTTTCTACGACAACGCCTTCAATAAAAACCTTATATGCCCCCAGGGCATAACTTAAAACCCTTGCCCTGAGGATTGTGGGGGAGTTTCCTCCTCAAAAATATATTTTCTATCTGGAAATCAACCACACTGAACAAAATGGCTATCTCAAAATTTTGATTGGATGTGTTTGGGGGAATAATGGGCGTGGGGGGGGGCTAGTTGCCCTCTAATCACTTTCGACTATTAAAAAGGGCACTAGCTTTTTGAATTTCCAATCGAATGAGCCTTTTTTTGAAGTTTCTACGACAACGTCTTCTATAAAAACATTATAAGACCCCAGGGTATAACTTAAAACCCTTGCCCTGAGGGTTGTGGGGGAGTGTCCTCCTCAAAAATATATTTTCTATGTGGAAATCAACTACGTTGAACAAAATGGCTATCTCAAAATTTTGATTGGATGTGTTTGGGTAATGTTGGGTGGGGGGAGGGGGCTAGTTACACTCCAATCACATTTGACTTTTAGAAAGGGCACTATCCCTTTAATTTCCAATCGCTTGAGCCTGTTTTGAAGCTTCTACGACTACGCCTTCTATAAAAACCTTATATGCCCCCAGGGTGTAGCTTAAAACCCTTGCCCTGAGGGTTGTGGCGGAGTGTCCTCCTCAAAAATATATTTTCTATCTGGAAATCAACTACGCTGAACAAAATGGTTATCTGAAAATTTTGATTGGAAGTGTTTGGGGAAATGATGGGCGTGGGGGGGGGGGCTAGTAACACTCCAATCACTTTCGACAATTAAAAAAGGCACTAGCTCTTTAATTTCCAATCGAACGAGCCTGTTTTGAAGTTTCTACGACAACGCCTCCTATAAAAACCTTATATGCCCCAGGGCATAACTTAAAACCCTTGCCCTGAGGATTGTGGGGGAGTTTCTTCCTCAAGAATATATTTCCTATCTGGAAATCAACTACGCTGAACAAAATGGCTATCTAAAAAATTTTAATTGGATGTGTTTGGGGAAATGATGGGCGTGGGGGGGGGGGCTAGTAACACTCCAATCACTTTCGACTATTAAAAAGGGCACTAGCTCTTTAATTTCCAATCGAATGAGCCTGTTTTGAAGTTTCTACGACAACACCTTCTATAAAAACCTTATATGCCCCCAGGGCATAACTCAAAACCATTGCCCTGAGGGTTGTGGGGGAGTATCCTCCTCAAAAATATATTTTCTATCTGGAAATCAACTACGCTGAACAAAATGGCTATCTCAAAATTTTGATTGGATGTGTTTGGGGAAATGATGGGCGTGGGGGTGGGCTAGTTGCACTCCAGTCACTTTCGACTATTAAAAGGGCACTAGCCCTTTAATTTCCAATCGAATGAGCCTGTTTTGAAGTTTCTACGACAACGCCTTCAATAAAAACCTTATATGCCCCCAGGGCATAACTTAAAACCCTTGCCCTGAGGATTGTGGGGGAGTTTCCTCCTCAAAAATATATTTTCTATCTGGAAATCAACTACGCTGAACAAAATGGCTATCTAAAAATTTTGATTGGATGTGTTTGGGGAAATGATGGGTGGGGGAGGGGGCTAGTTACAATCAAATCACATTCGACTATTAAAAAGAGCATTAGCCCTTTAATTTCCAATCGATTGAGCCTGTTTTGAAGTTTCTACGACTACGCCTTCTATAAAAACCTTATATGCCCCCAGGGCATAACTTAAACCCTTGCCCTGAGGGTTGTGGGGGAGTGTCTTCCTCAAAAATATATTTTCTATTAGGAAATCAACTACGCTGAACAAAATGGTTATCTGAAAATTTTGATTGGATGTGTTTGAGGAAATGATGGGCGTGGGGGAGGCGCTAGTTGCACTCCAATCACTTTCGACTATTAAAAAGGGCACTAATCATTTAATTTCCAATCGAACGAGCCTGTTTTGAAGTTTCTACGACAACGCCTCCTATAAAAACCTTATATGCCCCCAGGGCATAACTTAAAACCCTTGCCCTGAGGATTGTGGGGGAGTTTCTTCCTCAAGAATATATTTCCTATCTGGAAATCAACTACGCTGAACAAAATGGCTATCTCGTGGGGGGGGGCTAGTAACACTCCAATCACTTTCGACTATTAAAAAGGGCACTAGCTCTTTAATTTCCAATCGATTGAGCCTGTTTTGAAGTTTCTACGACAACACCTTCTATAAAAACCTTATATGCCCCCTGGGCATAACTTAAAACCCTTGCCCTGAGGATTGTGGGGGAGTTTCCTCCTCAAAAATATATTTTCTATCTGGAAATCAACTACGCTGAACTGAACAAAATGGCTATCTCAAAATTGTGATTGGATGTGTTTGGGGGAATAATGGGCGTGGGGGGGGCTAGTTGCCCTCCAATCACTTTCGACTATTAAAAAGGGCACTAGCTTTTTGAATTTCCAATCGAATGAGACTTTTTTTGAAGTTTCTACGACAACGCCTTCTATAAAAACCTTATAAGCCCCCAGGGTATAACTTAAAACCTTGCCCTGAGGGTTGTGGGGGAGTGTCCTCCTCAAAATATATTTTCTATGTGGAAATCAACTACGCTGAACTGAACAAAATGGCTATCTCAAAATTTTGATTGGATGTGTTTGGGGGGGGGGAGGTGGGCTAGTTACACTCCAATCACATTCGACTATTAAAAAGGGCACTAGCCCTTTAATTTCCAATCGCTTGAGCCTGTTTTGAAGCTTCTACGACTACGCCTTCTATAAAAACCTTATATGCCCCCAGGGCGTAACTTAAAACCCTTGCCCTGAGGGTTGTGGGGGAGTGTCCTCCTCAAAAATATATTTTCTATCCGGAAATCAACTACGCTGAACAAAATGGCTATCTCAAAATTTTGATTGGATGCGTTTGGGGGAATGATGGGAGTGGAAGGGGGGGGGGCTAGTTGCCCTCCAATCATTTTTGACTATTAAAAAGGGCACTAGAACTCTCGATTTCCAATCGAATGAGCCCCTTTTGAAGTTTCTACGACGACCCCTTCTGTATGAAGTGCCTCTGGGAAAAAAAATAATAATAATAATAAAACATTGGAGCCGTATGGTTGTGGGGGAGTGACCTCCTCAAAAATATATTTTTTATGTGGAAATCAACTACGCTGAACAAAATGGTTATCTGAAAATTTTGATTGGATGTGTTTGGGGAAATGATGGGCGTGGGGGGGGGGGGCTAGTAACACTCCAATCACTTTCGACTATTAAAAGGGGCACTAGCTCTTTAATTTCCAATCGAATGAGCCTGTTTTGAAGTTTCTACGACAACTCCTTCTATAAAAACCTTATATGCCCCCAGGGCATAACTCAAAACCCTTGCCCTGAGGGTTGTGGGGGAGTATCCTCCTCAAAAATATATTTTCTATCTGGAAATCAACTACGCTGAACAAAATGGCTATCTCAAAATTGTGATTGGAAGTGTTTGGGGAAATGATGGGCGTGGGGGTGGGCTAGTTGCACTCCAGTCACTTTCGACTATTAAAAAGGGCACTAGGCCTTTAATTTCCAATCGAATGAGCCTGTTTTGAAGTTTCTACGACAACGCCTTCAATAAAAACCTTATAGGCCCCCAGGGCATAACTTAAAACCCTTGCCCTGAGGATTGTGGGGGAGTTTCCTCCTCAAGAATACATTTTCTATCTGGAAATCAACTACGCTGAACAAAATGGCTATCTAAAAAAATTTGATTGGATGTGTTTGGGGAAATGATGGGTGGGGGGGAGGGGGGCTAGTTGCAATCCAATCACATTCGACTATTAAAAAGGGCACTAGCCCTTTAATTTCCAATCGATTGAGCCTGTTTTGAAGTTTATATGACTACGCCTTCTATAAAAACCTTATATGCCCCCAGGGCATAACTTAAAACCCTTGCCCTGAGGGTTGTGGGGGAGTGTCCTCCTCAAAAATATATTTTCTATCTTGAAATCAACTACACTGAACAAAATGGCTATCTCAAAATTTTGATTGGATGTGTTTTGGGGAATGATGGGCGTGGGGGGGGGGCTAGTTGCCCTCCAATACCTTCGACTATTAAAAAGGGCACTAGAACTCTCGATTTCCAATCGAATGAGCCCCCTTTGAAGTTTCTACGACGACCCCTTCTGTATGAAGTGCCTCTGGGAAAAAAAAATAATAATAATAATAAAACATTGGAGCCGTATGGCCTTTACTATAGGCAACGCTACAGCGTTGCCTCTGATTAATTTTTGGTAATCAATAATCATAGTATAGTGATTTTCCTTTTTGTTCAAGCCAAGGGACTGTAAGTTTCCTGTAGGTTTTTGGCCATGGAAATTCCAACGTGTACTTTTTTCCATTCGACGCCATTTTTAGGGGTTTCAGACTGTTTTTAAAATTTCCATAGGTTTGTTTTGTAAATAATATTTTACAAATTAAAACTAATCGAGATAATAGCTACCATTTCTTAATCAGCAGTAAATGAAATTTTTTTTTTTACTAGCCAGTTTTTTTTTAAAGTGTTTTAATTTTTGTTTATTATGGACCGTGGTTTGTACTTTATTAGGTTGCAGCTGTTGCTGCAACCATGATTAATAAAAAAAAAACTTGTGTTAATAGACAAATACCATTTCCGTGTGTTTTTTCTGCATCTGTCTCTCATTGCAGGTAAACCAAACTATCCAGGCAAGAACTGTGGATTTTTTTAAAAACATCTTTGGAGCCATGGGTTGCTTGAAAAACTTACTGTTAAAGAATAAAATCACGAAAACAGAAAAAATGACGTCATGCTAAGACTGACGGCTCAAGCTGCCTTTCAGAACAGCAACGAAAGGAGACCCACGAAGCGTGTCTTTGCTAGAGAAAGAGCTGACAAGGCAAAATATGCGACTATTTCGCAAATATGTAGACTAGCCAAACACCTAGTTTCGCTGGCCCTTGGCTAAAAAAAAAAAGAACTCTTGTGTGGGCTCTTCGCCATCATCCTCCATTTACTTCGCTAAGAAGCTTCAGCCTCTAGAATTTTAGACCGGTTAAGATAAAACGCAGAGAAAGCACGTCTTTTTCTTACTATTCCGGGTAAATTTTTGAAATTTATCCAAAATACCTCAAAATTCTGGTTAAAAATTCAGCGATCCCCAATTTAGTATTTCGTGCTCTGTTCTAGATTCACTTTTAAGAGAAAAGGAAAAATTTCTTATTGAATTCCGTCATACGCTCATTTCGTACTCTGCTGGCAAGAGTTTGGAGCTTTTAATTTGGAAATGGCAAAAGTTAATAAAGGTGTTATATGTGCTAAATTAGTTCAAAAACATGCAGAAAGAGCGAAAGAAAATATCCTGCAAAAAGTAGGTAAGGTCGATCGAACAGGAGACGAAAAATTCGAGGATAATGTGAGAAATGTTACGGAACAGTATCTTCAGGCAAAAAAGCTGCTAACTCAAGTTAGTAAATATGCCGAGTGCATTAAAGACATGCAAGCAGCAAGTAGGAGCTTATATGAATGCATAGGTGAGGTATATGAACCTGATTGGACTCAATATGAGCTACTTCATCAACAAAGCAAGAAAGTTGACATTCTTTGGCAAGATCTAGCTCAGAAGGTTACAGATCAGGTGCTCACTCCTCTGAAAACATACCAAGCTCATTTCCCTGAAATTAGGAGAAAGATTGAAAAGCGAAACCGGAAACTTCTCGATTATGATAGCAGACGACATTTTTATGAGAGTCTGGAATCAGCTCAGAAGAAACAGGACGAGGGCAAAATCGCCAAAGCCAAAGAACACTTACATACACATAAAAAAAATTTTGCTGAGATCAACTCAGAGGTAAATGAAGAGCTGCTTGCTCTCTATGGCTCTCGCATGCTCTTCTATGTTACAAATCTGCATAATTTTTTTAAAGCAGAACAAATTTTTCACTCAGAACTGGCCGAGGTCTCCTTGGCATTGCTAAGGATAGTTAAAGAATTATCTGAAAAAAAATCAGAAACTTTTTCTAGGACACGAGGAATTTCTACTACCAATGAAACATCTCCGGTGACACCAGTAACACACCATTTAACTAAGTCTCCAATTGTTAGCACACTCAAAACGAAATTCGATTTGCCGGCCGAGTACTATGAGGAGTGCTTGCCAAACGCGTCTAGCGACAGTGATGTGGAGTTTATAAACTTTTTCAAGCAATGTGACACGGCAAAGCCAGCTTCTTTTTCGGTAAGCATGAATGAAAAGATAAGTAAAACTGATGCAAGTAGAATATCCAATAGTTTAAAGGAATATGAATCAGCTGCATATGAATCAAAATATGAATCAGCTGAAGAAAAGTCTAAAGTAACAAATGCCTGCGGAAGTCCTTACCACAAAACTCTTGCTGTCAAAAGAGACGATCTCAATATTTCCTCGAGAGCATCGATTGATTATTTGTCCCAAGGCGTTTTGTACCGAGTTTATGCTGTATATAAATATGACCCAAAAGAGTACGATGAATTACAGCTCGAAAATGGTGATATCATAAGTGTGACTGCATATGATGACCCTGAAGACCAAGAAGAAGGTTGGCTAATGGGAATAAATGAAAACACTAGACAAAAAGGATTATTTCCTGCAAACTTCACTCGACCAATAAAAAACTGAAGATATGCGTTTATGCTCACTTAATTATATGTTACTTATATCTTTCTTTGACAGTAAAGTACTTTTTCTATTTTTACATTACGATGAAAGTGACATAAGAACAATTTTGTTTCAATGCTATACATTATTTGGATGTAAATATGGTGAAATCCTTTAACCCAACTCTTCAACCCTGTATTGTCAAAATAGGCTCAAATAAAATATCTTCAATTATCCGGTGGGTACTTAGACCGAACTTTGACTCAACTTTTGACTTGACTAGATCGAACGGCGGTGATTTAGGTATAAGCAATCTAAACTGTTTTGCAATCGAACAATGATATTAAAACAAAACTTGAATTAAACGTTGCTGCTATCGATGTGGTGAGCGTATATGTACTTTTGCTCATTGTGTTTTTTGCATAATCTATGTCTCTAAATAAACCTGGAAAATTGTAAGAAGAAAATGTTAAGGGATGTTTAATAAATAAAAAGATTCATTTATATACTTATATTGATTGTACTAGTCTTAAGATACACAGTTTTCAGGTATCCCTGCTTTTTGCACTTCCTGAAAGCTTTAATTTAATACCCTTGGCCGTTCCTGAGACATTGTAGATAAGGTATTTTGACAACCTGGATGCTGCTAATGTCTTCTGATTTAGTTCAGTACCCCCTGAACATACCCTGGAAGTTGCAACTTAATATTCCAAGTTGTCTTTCGGCACTGAGTCACGCTTTTTGAAAAACTTGACCTACACAGTATCTTTTGTTTTAGTTTAAGATCCCCCTCAACATGCATTGATAGTTTCAACTTAATACCCTTAACCGTCCCAATGATATTACAGATGCGCAGTTTGGATAACTAGGATGCACAGTTGCCTTTGATTAGTCCAACATCTTCCTCAATATCCCCTGAAGGTTTCAACTCAATACCCTTAGCTGTTCCTAAGATACTGCAGAAGCGCCCATTGACAATCAGGATACATGGTGTATTTTTATTTATTTCAACATCCCCTTCGAAATTCCCTGAGTTTTAACCTTAATTAAATAAAAAAAAACAAGTTTTTTAAACTGAAAGTAAGGAGCGACATTAAAACTTAAAACGAACAGAAATTATTCCGTATATGAAAGGGGCTGTCCCTCCTCAACGCCTCGCTCTTTACGCTAAAGTTTTTTATTGTTTTAAAAAATAAAGTTGTGAGACAGAGTCAAACTTTAGCGTAAAGAGCGAGGCGTTGAGGAGGGGACAGCCCCTTTCATATACGGAATAATTTCTGTTCGTTTTAAGTTTTAATGTCGCTCCTTACTTTCAGTTTAAAAAACTTGTTTTTTTTTATTTAATTTCTGATCGTTTTTTAGTTAATGCAGCTTTTATTTGCATAAAAATTTTACTTTTCTTTTGCTAAATGGATGTCTTTACAAATTAACTTACGTAACTAACTTCTATATTCGTATATTTTTCTTCTGGCAAAAAATACAAAGTTGCAGATTTTTGCAGATATGAGCTTGAAACCTATGTAATAGGGTTTTCTGATACGCTGAATTCTGACGGTGTGATTTTCATTAAAATTCTTTCACTTGTAGGGGATGTTTCCCCCCTCTTTAAAAAATCGAGTAAAATTTCTCAGGCCTGTAGCCTTTGATGAGTAATACTAAACTTAATAAAATTTATATATTTAGGATCAGCATTATAAACACATTCTTTTGATACATTTATTGACATCAAAATTCCGTTTTTAAAAGTTTCGATTACTATTGAGCCGTATCGCTTGTTTTTTTATTGTTTTTTTTATTACGTATATGTTATTACGTATATGAAGGGGTTCTCCTCTTAGTCAATACCACGCTCTTTACGTTAAAAGTTCAAAAAAAAATTTGATTCACAAACCCCTGAATCACAAAGGCCGTTTAATTAGAATAGATAGCTCTTTTGAAAGCACTAAAAAAAAACTGTAGCGTAAAGAGCGAGGTATTGACTTGGGGGAGAACCCCCTCACATACGTTGTAATTTCTGTTCGTTTTAAGTTCTAATATTCCTTCTTACATTTCAGTTGAAATAACTTGTTTTTTTTATTTAATTTCTGATCGTCTAATGATCGATTTAATTTCTAATGCTTGGAAATCCGGCGCCCCCTTCATAGAAATGTCTCTTACCCCAAAGAAACATCCTCCACGGAAATATTCTCCAGATTAACCCCCTCCTCTAGCCCCCCCCCCCAGAAAAAATCCTTCCTGAAAATGGTTGTATACTTCCCAATAACCAATAAATAATGCTGGCAAGTCCGGCGCCCCCTTCATGGCAATTTCCCTTCCCCCATGAAAACTTCCATCATGAACAGATCCTCCAACATAACCACCGACCCACCCTTCCCTCCCACTACCAGAAAAAAAACCTCCTGAAAACTTCTGTATACTTCCCAATAACCAATACTATATGTTAACATTGGGTAAAGTTCATAACTTTTAGCCCTCCCTCTGGGAACTTCGGGAGATTAAGTCACCCTAAAAGACATATTTATCATATTTTCGACCATGCTGAACAAAATGGCTATCTCTAAATTTTGATCGGGTGACTTTGGGAAAAAAATAAGCGTGGGAGGGGGCCTAGTTGCCCTCCATTTTTTTGGTCACTTAAAAAGGGCACTAGAACTTTTAATTTCAGTTCCAATGAGCCCTCCCACGATATTCTAGGACCACTGGGTCGATACGATCACCCCTGGGAAAAAAAAAAAAACAAATAAACATGCATCCGTGATCTTTCTTCTGGCAAAAAATGTAAAATTCCACATTTTTGTAGATAGGAGCTTGAAAACTATACAGTAGGGTTCTCTGATACGCTGAATATGATGGTGTGATTTTCATTAAGGTTCTATAACTTTTAGGGGGTCTTTCCCCCTTTTTTTGAAAATCAGCCAAATTTTCTCAGGCGCGTAACTTTTGATGGGTAGCACTAAACTTAATGAAAGTTATATATTTGAAATCAGCATTGAAATCTGATTCTTTTGATATATCTATTGGTATCAAAAACCCGTTTTCTAGAGTTTCGGTTACCATTGAGCCGGGTCGCTCCTTACTTACAGTTCGTTACCACGAACTGTTTGATACCCTCAGTCACTTTGGACACACCCATGATGCAACGTCCCTTTTTTCTCAATAACGGTCTAATATATAAACAATGGGCGACTTCCATGATTTACATTGCCCTAGGTACTGTAGGATTCATACCATCCTTGAAGGCATAGTTATTGGGCTTTCGACTATTTTGAACAGAATAGCTGTCTAAATTTTTATCAATGTTACAGAATTCATTAATATAGAATGATTTCCAGTCATTCAATGATTTGGCTTAATTTTAACCAACAGACTTCCATGTGCTGGCTCCACGAAAGAGGACATTACTGAAAGTTGCCTTGATAGTTGCCAAATGCAAGTATCTTAGTGCCAGAAATAATAATTGGGCATGTAAGCATGAATTTATTTTGGGTGAGGAGTCCTTTCGGGTAGGGGGAAATTAAGAATAAAATTAAAAAATGAACACAGTATACAAATATTAAAAAAATTCGAAATCCAAGATCGATTCACAAGCCCGAGTGGATTCGTGTAGGCTACATAGACAGCTTACCGATTTGTCGATGGGTAGTGAACAATTTAAGTGCCCGCCTTACCTTCCTTTCATATGCAGTAGACTGTCAATTTAATATTTTAGGAATTGATGCAGTAAATGAGCTGTATGCAACGTGCCTGGTTGTTAGATCCATTTTAGCTCAGGTTTATTTGGATGGAGAGTGGCGGTGAATCGACGTAAATTTTACATATTTATTTTCTCTAAATGAAAAAAAAAAATATAAAGAAGGAAAAATGAGGATAATTCCAGGCAGTGAACAAAGGAAAAATGGTATGCAGATATTTCGGTCGAAACCTCTATTCTACCGTCCTAAGTGCAAAACAAGAAATAATGAGTAAAAAATGCACAAAAAAGTCCTCAGAACAAAATGAAAACAAAACAAACATTTAAAACAAACACTTATATAAAAGAACGATACTACTACTACTACTACTAACAACTCATCGCAGCACCAAGCCGCCTGAGGCCAACACAGCTACGCACGCTCCTCCTCCACCCCAATCTATTCAAAGCCTCCCTTTTTACACCCGCCCACGAAGTTCCCATTTCCTTTAGATCTTTCTTTATGACGTCCTCCCACCCCAGACGGGGACGACCTGCTTTCCGTTTAGCCCTAGATGGTTGGCCGAAAAGAACAATCTTTGGCAATCTGTCATCCTTCATCCGCACAACATGCCCTAACCACCTCAACCTTTCTTTCATTATAGACCTAGAAAGCGGTATTGAACCACATTTTTCGTATAGCCTATTGTTTGAAATACGGTCAGTCAGCCGGGTACCCAGAACAATCCTTAAGCAATTTCTCTGGAAAAACATCTAGCAAATCTTCATCCGCTTTTCGAAGCGTCCATGCTTCAGAACCATATTTGACCACTGTCATCACTGTAGCTTCTAAGATTCTAATCTTGGTTTGCAGACTTATCTTCCTATTCTTCCAGACTTTTTTTAACTGTGAAAAAACACCCTGAGCCTTGGCTATTCTATTTTTAACATCTTCACTGCTCCCACCATCTTTACTAATAATACTACCAAGGTAAGTGAAGCTGCTCACCTGATCAATATTTTCATTACCCAACGTCACCTTTTCATCTTCACTTATTCCTAGCCTTAGTGACTTAGTCTTCCTAACATTAATTTTCAAACCAATACTAGCACCCTGAACTCGCAAAACCTCTAAAACTTCATTCATTTTGCTCACACTTTCATCTAGGATACTTAAATCATCAGCATAATCCAAGTCTAGGAGACTTTTTCCTCCCCATTTGATTCCGTGGTCTCCCATTGCCTTTCCTGTGCTCCTTAAAACAAAGTCCATCAAAATAATCCATATAAAGGGGGATAGAACACAACCCTGCTTAACTCCTGATTTAATACAAAACCAGCTGCTAACCTCATTTCCTACTTTAACCGCAGCAGTGTTATTCTCGTACATAGCACTAATTACTTTAATGTATTTGTCTGGTATACCATACAAGGATAAAACCTTTACTAAAGCTCCTCTATCAACAGAATCGAACGCTTGCTCATAATCTATAAAACTGAGGACCAAAGGTGTTTGAAAACTTAGGCACTTCTCAATTATTAACCTAAGAGTGAAAATTTGGTCAACACATCCTCTACCTTTTCTAAAACCGCACTGCTCTTCTCTTAAAACTTTGTCTACAGCATCTCTCAGTCTAAAAAGTATCATATTACTAAGCAATTTGCTACCTACAGAGACCAGACTAATGCCTCGATAATTACCACACTCACTTTTATCACCTTTCTTATAAAGTGGCTTAATTAAGGTTTTCCTAAAATCGTTAGGTACTTCCCCTTTTTCAAAAATCATATTCATAATCTTCAATAACTTATTTCTAACCTCAGAGCCACCATATTTAAGAAACTCATTTACTACCCTATCAGCACCTGGAGCTTTATTATTCTTTAATCCTTTTAGTACTGTTGCTAATTCCTCCTCACAAAACAAATCTTCCTTCACATCCAAGGTATCACAAACTTTTTCATTTTCCTCTATATTTTTTCCTGCAACTCTATCTCGGTTAAGCAAGTTCTCAAAATGTTCGGCCCATCTCGCTTTAGCTTTTTCCTTGTCGCTAATTGCCACCCCATTCCTATCTTTAACTGGGACAAGTCCGGATTGACTACTACCTCTCAATTTGTTAACGTGCCAGTACAATATTTTACTATTATGCCCTCTAGCTGCATCTTCTAAATCCTCGGCAATTTTATCCATGGCCTCCACTTCACACCTCCTTAGTTCATATTTCAATGCTTTCTCCACTTTCCTTACATTTCTTTTGTTTTCATGCGATCTATCACTCAGATAATTCTTGTACAAGTCCTTTCTCCTTTCTATTAAACATAAAGCTTTTTCACTAATATTCTTAGCTGCAGTTCTAGCTTTCTTCCCTAATACACCTTCAGCAACTTCACAAATTATTTTTCTAAAATTATTCCAACCATCTTCCACATTATCAAATTTTAAACTCTCAAGTTTAGTATTCAACTGTTCCTGGAAAGTTTCTCTCAAATTCTCATCCTGGAGTCTACTAACATCATAACTTCCCGGGAGGTAATTACCCTTCCGATATTTCAGCTTTAAATTAACCCTTGACACTACTAGATGGTGATCTTTACTTTTAACATCAATAACAGCACTCCTATATACCCTAGTATCTTGTATTGATCCTGCCAGTCTTCGGTTTACTATAACATAATCAATAAGGTTTGCTGTCTTACCATCACGTGAATACCATGTTAGCTTATGAGCCATTTTATGACCAAACACCGTATTGGTTATAACTAGATTGTTATACCTACAAAATTGCAAAAGTCTGTATCCATTACTGTTTTCTTTTCCTACACCAAATTTACCTAAGCTGGGATACCATCTATCCTTATTTCTACCAACCTGGGCGTTAAAATCTCCCAGTAATAACATCATATTTCTACCTGGGACCTTGTCTATTTGCTCCTGTAACTGTAAGTAAAATTCATCTGAGTCACTAGTATCTCCATCAGTCGGTTCTACAGGGGCGTATACTACTATAACTGATACCCTGAACTTTCTAGTCATAAAATGGGCAATTAGTATTCTATTATTAATACCTTCCCAGCCTAAACAAGACTTAGCAGCTTCCTTATTCATCATGAGCCCTACTCCCTGTCTATGTACCCCATCCTTCCTGCCTGAGTAAACAAATTCTATATCACCTAATTTCATGCTTCCTACCCCTGGGATATGAGTTTCTGAAACTCCTAATAAATCCAGTTCGAATCGTCTGAATTCGTCAGTCAAAATGTCGATACAATAGTCATTTTTTAATGTCGTAACATTCCAAGTTCCAATTTTCATGTTCTTTAAATCATTGAAATTTTTTTCGCCTCAGGAAAAGCAATGATCCCGGATACCAGTGCAGGACGGGGATCACATATCTTCTCAAGTCTACACCGAAGTGCTTAAGCCGGCTTAGAACCGGACAGCAAGAAGTCCCTGGGACCTCCATGAATGGAGGCTTTGTGCAATCCTGGGCCCATCTTGGTCACAACATGGTTTTCAGCACTTGGCGATGCTCTTCTATCAACAAGAGTCGAAATCCTGCACAGACAATCTCAAGCCTATTACCTCCGACTCATTATATATTCATGCCTACAAATATTATGCTACTACGGGGAGGCAACCCGTAACAGATAAATTAGCTAGGAAGAGGTTTTTCAGCCCAAAGACGCCCATCAAAACATACCAATCCCAGAAGAATTGTCCATTAGTCAGAATCCCGTGCGAATGCTGTGTCGTTTACTAGGCTATAATTTCCTCGAGGGGCGCCACTCCTCAAGTGGGAATAGAGTTGACCGCAAGGTCCCCAGTCTTGCAGGTACCCCGAAAAGGTCGAGGCAGCCCTTTGCAGAGGCCGTTGTCCATAGATCTGGATCTTACGCCCTGCCACAGTTGTCCTCCTATAGAGGATCCTCCCGCGATGGTGTTCTGCATCACCATGCAATTTAACCCATTGCTGGGAGAAGGTTTGCAACTCATGGAACTTGTGGACAAACCAGTGGGCCCTTTTGAGTGTACATTTGAGGGGCCTTCTTCCTCCTCCGCCTGTATTTATGACCCCGGGCAAGGGCGCCCCAGATTCTATTATGGACCCCCAGGGACAAGGTCCCCCCTTGGTCCGTGCCTCCTATGGAGGTACCCTACATATCTGTAGAGGGTTCCCCTATCGCCACCTGGGGACACGCTGAATGGCCTGGGGGAGGCCAGATAAACGGATCACTTTTGTTTTGCAAAGGCCATAACTCAGTGACATATTTAACCTACTACTTATAAATATACATAACTCACTGACTAGGCCTATATAAGTTATATACAGAAATATATAACTCAGTGACATACTTAACCTACTACTTATAAATATGTGTAACTCACTGACTAGGCCTATATAAGTTATATACAGAAATATATAACTGAGTGACATATTTAGCCTACTACTTATAAATATGTGTAACTCACTGACTAGGCCTGTATAAGTTATATACAGAAATATATAACTCAGTGACATATTTAGCCTACTACTTAAAATATGTGTAACTTACTGACTAGGCCTATATAAGTTATATACAGAAATATATAACTCAGTCACATATTTAGCCTACTACTTATAAATATGTGTAACTCACTGACTAGGCCTATCTAAGTTATATACAGAAATATATAACTGAGTGACATATTTAGCCTACTACTTATAAATATGTGTAACTCACTGACTAGGCCTATATAAGTTATATACAGAAATATACAGAAATATTAAAAAAAAAATTAATGTTATTTTGAATTGACAGTTAATAAAGAAATATAAAATTAAAAAGCAAATGAAATATAAATATTGCAATAACAAAAAGATGAAATAATGATTCCTATCGTGACGTCATTATGAATAATGATATGACGTCATATGAAGTATTTATGTAGATGCAGTATTGCCATTCAGTTTTAATTTTAGTTTTATACCTCCTCTATTTGATCTGAAATAGATAACTTGATACCATTCGCGAAAAAAAAAAATCTGTACTTCCTTTGATAGCTTTGATACATTTACGCTATTTTGAATTCATTAAGTTTTAAGAGACGAAGTAGCCCCAAAAGTTTGAACATAATGCCCTCAGTCATTCTGGGCATACTACTGAGATGCCTTATTGGGAATTAGCATTAACACGGAGCATTTTGATTTAATCTTAAGGCGACATTTAGTTTTTAAACATAATGGGCAAATGGAAGGGAGGGCATGGAATGGGGACTAGTTGCCCTCAAATTACTTTCGACTACTAAAAAGGGTATTAGCCCTTTCTATTTTCAAAAGATTGAGCCCTTTTCAAAGTTACTATGACAACTCCTTTGATACGAAGTGCCCTGGTCTAAACAAACAAAAAAAAATAATACACTGTACCCACGACAATCCTTACTATAAAAATGTCAAGCCTTCCAATCACTTTCGACTATAAAGAAGGGCACTAGCCCTTTCGATTTCCAATCGAATGAGCCCTTTTTGAGTTGCTACGACGACACTTTCTATAAAGACCTTATATACCCCCAGGACATAAATTATAACCCTTGCCCTGAGGGCTATGAGGGGGGTTGTCATCCTCAAAGACCTAATTTTCAGAACTTTCAACTACATTGAACAAAAGGGCTATCTCAAAGTTTTGATTGGATGTGTTTGGGGAAATGGTGGGCGTGAGAGGGGCGTGAGAGGGGCGTTAGTTGATCTCTAATCACTTTCAACAATTAAAAAGGGCACTTGCCCTTTCAATTTTCAAAAAAATGAGCCCTTTTTGAAGTTTCTACAACAACGTTTTCTATAAAAAAAAAAAACCTTATATGCCCCCCAGGACATGATTTACAACCCTTACCCTGAGGGCTGTGGGGAGAGGGTCATCCTTAAAATCATAAGTTCCGGACTTTTTCACTACGTCGAACAAAATGGCTTTGTCAAAATTTAGATTGGATGTGTTTGGGGAAATGGTGGGTGTGAGAGGGGTGTCGCTTATCCTACAAAAATTATTTGAAAAAAACTACGCTCTCCAAAGAGTCAAAGAGGCCGAGCTACAAGGTCGAACCTCAAAACGCACAGGGACTAGGAGGCACAGCCTGGCTGGCACAGCTGGAATTATCCTGGCTTTTTCTTCTTTAAAAAATCTTTCAGTTTGCCATGCTTAGCCAGTGTGGTCCTTGAAATGATTTATTTTCTCTAGCTATTTTTTTTTTTTTTTTGCACTGAAGGTTTAAAAATTCGATCATCCCTTAGTTTTATCCACCCATCCTATTCCCAGTGCAAGTTTTTGGGTGTGCTATTTTTTAGCAGTCTTACAGTTTCAATTTGCTTTAATGTAGAATGACAATTTTGCTGTCATTCGATACCTGAAATTCAGATTTATCAAAATACCGAATTACATTTTTGAAATTTACTTGTGTTTTCTTTTAAGATAAAAAAAAAATACGTGGAAAAATGGTTGAAAATCGTTGAAAAATTAGTATTTTCTTAAATTTTTACGCTTTAGATCATCGAATGACCCCACTTGGGGGCACTCAAGAAAGAACGATGTGGCTTCCACGTTTTTTTTTTATTCTCGACCAATTCATAGCCTATATCAAACAGTTTGTGGTAGCGAACTGTAAGTAAGGAGCGGCCCGGCTCAATAGTAACCGAAACTCTAAAAAACAGAATTTTGATACCAATAGATACATCAAAAGAATCATATTTTTATGCTGATTTCAAATATATAGGCTAAGTTAAATTAAGTTTAGTCTTACCCATCAAAAGTTACGACCCTGAAAGTTGCCTTCTTTCGAAAAAAGGGGAAAACAGCCCTAAGTCATAGAATCTTAAAGAAAATCACACCATCAGATTCAGCGTATCAGATAACCCTACTGTAGAGGTTTCAAGCTCATATCTGCAAAAATATGGAATTTTGATTTTTTGTTAGAAGAAAGATCACAGATTCATGTTTTTTTTTTCTTCTTCCCAGGGGTGATTGTATCAACCCAGTGGTCCTACAATATCGCGAGAGGGCTCATTCAAACGGAAATTAAAAGTTCTAGTGCCATTTTTTAGTGACCCAAAAAATTGGAGGGCAACTAGACCCCCTCCCATGCTCATTTTTTTCCCAAAGTCACCCGATTAAAATTTTTAGATAGCCATTTTGTTCAGCATAGTCAAAACATCTAATAACTATGTCTTTGAGGATGACTTAATCCCCCACAGTCCCCGGGGGAAGTTGTGAACTTTGTTCAGTGTTTACGTATTATAGTATTGGTTATTGAGAAGTATACACACGTTTTCAGGAGAGATTTTTTCTGGTGGGAGGTCGGAGGAAGAAGGTTACGTGGGAGGATCTTTCGATGGAAGAATTTTTCAAGGGGGAAGGGAATTTTTCATGGGGGAAGAGAATTTTCCATGAAGGGGGGGGCGGATTTCCCAGCATTATTTAAAAAAACGATCAGAAATTAAATTAAAAAAAAAAAATTTTCAACTGAAAGTAAGGAAACATTAAAACTTAAAACGAACCTAAAAAATTACGTATATGAGGGGGGTTGCCTCTCCTCAAAGATCGCTTTTACGCTAGCGTTCTTTTTTTACTTTTAAAAGAAGTTATTATTCGAATTAAACAGCCTTCGTGATTCAGGAGTCATACTTAAATAACTAGAACAAAAATGAAACTTGGGTTATTATAAGGTTGTTATTAGTTAAATAAAAAAGGAAAATTATTATACAAATTTCGTTTTAATTATTCATGTACGGTGAGCAATCTTCAAAACCTGCATTAATTCAAAAATGTTCAGAAATTAAACTAAAAAAAACAAGTTATACGTAATAATTTTTGTTCGTTTTAAGCTTTGATGTTGCTCCATACTTTCAGTTCAAAACAACTTGTTATTTTATTTAATCATAGGCAGCAAAATAGCGCTGCCTAAGTATAGAACGATGTTGGCACAATGTATTATTTATTTTTTTGTGGTCTTAAACCAGGGAACTTCGTATCGAAGGATTTGTCGTAGAAACTTCGAAAAAGGCTCATTCAATTGGAAATTGGAGTGGCTTGTGCTCTTTTTAATAGTCGAAAGTGATTGGAGGGCAACTAGCCCCCTTCCCCGCCCCCACGCCCATCATTCCCCCAAACATATCCAATCAAAATTTTGAGATAGCCATTTTGACCAGCGCAGTTGATTTCCAGATAGAAATTATGTTTTTGAGGAAGGAACTCCCCCACAGTCCTCAGGGCAAGGGTTTTAAGTTATGACCTGGGGGCATATAAGAACGATATTGGCACAAAGTGTTATTTATTACTTTTTTTTCCTTTAGACCAGGGCACTTCGTATCGAAGGAGTTGTCGTAGAAACTTCGAAAAAGGCACATTCAATTGGAAATTAAAGTGGCTTGTGCCCTTTTTAATAGTCGAAAGTGATTGGAAGGCAACTAACACCCCTTCTACGCCAATCATTTACCTAAACACATCCAATAAAAATTTTGAGATAGCCATTTTGTTCAGCATAGTGATTTCCAGATAGAAATTATGTTTTGAGGAAGGAACTCCCCCACAGTCCTCAGGGCAAGGGTTTTAAGTTATGACCTGGGGGCATATAAGAACGATATTGGCACAAAGTGTTATTTATTACTTTTTTTTCCTTTAGACCAGGGCACTTCGTATCGAAGGAGTTGTCGTAGAAACTTCGAAAAAGGCACATTCAATTGGAAATTAAAGTGGCTTGTGCCCTTTTTAATAGTCGAAAGTGATTGGAAGGCAACTAACACCCCTTCTACGCCAATCATTTACCTAAACACATCCAATCAAAATTTTGAGATAGCCATTTTGTTCAGCGTAGTTGATTTCCAGATAGAAATTATGTTTTTGAGGAAGGAACTCCCCCACAGCCCTCAGGGCAAGGGTTGTAAGTTATGCTCTGGGGGCATATAAGGTTTTTATAGAAAGCGTTGTCGTAGAAACTTCAAAAAATGCTCATTCCATTGGAAATTCAAAGGGCTAGTGCCCTTTTAATAGTCGAAAGTGATTGGAGGGCAACTAACACCCCTTCCACGCCCACCATTTCCCAAAACTCATCCAATCAAAATTTTGAGATAGTCTTTTTGTTCCACGCAGTTTAAAGTTCAGGATATTGTACATTTGAGCAGGCCGCTCCCCCAGAGTCTCCAGGGCGAGGGTTATAAGTTATGCCCTGGGGGCATATAAGTTTTTATTGAAATCTTTGTCATAGAAACATGAAAAATGGCTCATTCGATTGGAAATTCAAAGGTCTAGTGTCCTTTTCAATAGTCGAAAGTGATTTGAGGGCAACTAACCCCCTCTCACGCCCACCTTTTCCCCAAACACATCCAATCAAAATTTATAGATAGGCATTCTGTTCAGCGTAGTTGATTTCCAGATAGAAATTATGTTTTTGAGGAGGAGGCTCCCCCAAAGTCCTCAGGGCAAGGGTTGTAAGTTATGCCCTGGGGGCATATAAGGTTTTTATAGAAAGCGTTGTCGTAGAAACTTCAAAAAAGGCTCATTCGATTGGAACTTCAAAGGGCCAGAGCCCTTTTTAATAGTCGGAAGTGATTAGAGGGCAACTAACCCCCTTTTACGCCCACATTTTCCCCGAACACATCCAATCAAAACTTTAAGATAGCCATTTTGTTCAACGTAGTTGAAAGTTCTGGAAATTGGGTCTTTGAGGATGACAACCCCCCAACAGCCCTCTGGGCAAGGGTTGTAAGTTATGCCCTAGGGGCATATAAGGTTTTTATAGAACGCGTTGTCGTAAAAACTTCAAAAAGGGCTCATTCAACTGGAAATTGAAATGGCTAGTGCCCTTCTTAATAGTCGAAAGTGATTGGAAGACTAACACCCCTTCCACGCCCACCATTTACCCAAAAACATCCAATCAAAATTTTGAGATAGCCATTTTGTCCCACGCAGTTTAAAGTTCAGGAAATTACACCTCTGATTAGAACACTCCCCCACAGTCTTCAGGGCAAGGGTTAAAAGTTATGCCCTGGGGGCATATAAGTTTTTATTCAAACTTTTGTCGTAGAAACTTGAAAAAGGCCTCATTCGATTCGAAATTCAAAGGGCTAGTGCCCTTTTTAATAGTCTCGAAACTGATTTGAGGGCAACTGACCTCCCTCTCACGCCCACCTTTTCCCCAAACACATCCAATCAAAATTTTTAGATAGCCATTTTATTCAACGTAGTTGAAAGTTTTGGAAATTAGGTCTTTAAGGATGAAAACCCCTCCACCCCCACAGCCTTCAGGGCAAGGGTTGTAAGTTATGCCCTTGGGACATATAAGGTTTTTATAGAACGCGTTGTCGTAGAAGCTTCAAAAAGGGCTCAATAGATTGGAAATTGAAATGGCTAGTGCCCTTTTTAATAGTCGAAAGTGATTGGAAGGCAACTAGCACCCCTTCCACGCCTACCATTTCCCCAAAAACATCCAAAACAGCCACTACGAGTGATATAAACCTAAGTTCAGAAACTGTACCTGATCCCAATATCACCTCTATTCAACCTAATTATAATCCTGACCTTGAGAACTCAATCAGAGATGCCCAAATTTGTTTTGAAAGTACTGAAGTGATTCTGACTAATAATAAGGACTTCTCTGCAAATAATCGCAAATGTGCTAATATAATTTTGGCAGGTATTTGCAAATTAGGTGATAAATGTCATTTTGGACATGATCGTGCTCCAAGCAAGCTGCAGGAAAAAAGTATTCCTGATAATAGTGCTATAAAAAATTGCAAGTTTTTTAAGCAAGGAAATTGTAAATTAGGTCCAAATTGCCCCTATAATCATGGATGTATTACCCGTAACTTCAAAAAACAAAATGAAGCTAGTCCAAGAGTTTGTTCTCGATTTTTATATAACAAGTGCGACCAAAAGAAGTGCTCGTTATTGCACTTATGTCGTTTTTACCTCACTGGCAAGTGTACTAAAACAAAGTGTAATTTGACCACGTTCCTTTATGTAAGTTAGCATCAAGTGGGTGTTGTTTCGGGTGTGATAGCCTGCATATTTATGTCCCCCCTTCCTTTTTACGAAATAAATCGAGCTGCAAACAAAAAACAAGTGCACAAACTTGGGCAGTCCCAGCTGTTACCAGTCAAGGATTCAACACTGGAAAGCCCCTTTTTTAGGCAGCACTACGGACCCCATTCCTCCCTCATTAATTACCCCTCATTACCTACCTCCCTATCCTTTACAAAGCAACATGCCCCAGGCATCCTCTACCCGAAACGCCTCTCCAACCCAAAATTTTACTCACGACCAGTCAAATCATCATCACAGACGTTACTGCACCAAAACCCTCCCACAATCCCCTCTTACTCATATCCCTCCCAGTCACAAGCCCCCTTGCATACCCTACCCGCTCCATGTACCCAAGATGCTGTTGACTGGTTCTGGCCTCCATCCGTCATTTGCCAAAGCAAATCCAACCTCCCTCCTCCCAGAATGTTCCCACCCCACTTCCATTTCCCAGTACCTTCTTACCTTCCCATCTCCCCCTTTCCTCCCTACCAAAAATCCTCCCGATTCAACTACTTCTTACCCTATATCTACGAAACCCCGCCTCCGACCCATTCGTTTTACCCCGCGTGCCCACCCTAACAGTGTGACTCAGGTCTGAGACCGTTTGCATTTAATAATTGTCTTGTATTAAATCCTAATTGTTCGCACTTCCCGACAACTGAAAACAAGTCGCACCTTCCTCATCATGCTTCGTCTGTATCCTCGCCCTTCCTCCCACCTCCAAATCTCCAAGGTAAATCCTTCTCTTACCCTACTTCTCCGCAGCATCATAATATTAAATTGAAACCCCACCCAGGAAATTCTCAAACACACCAAGCATCCCTGTCGAGATTCCCCAATCGGTTTGTTTTTCCTAAACTTCTAGTTACAAATGCTGAAAGTCTTAATTTTGAAAAGCTTACTGAACTCGAGGTGCTTTCAGAATCAAATCTAATCGATATTATAGCTATTACGGAAGTACATTCCCATGACCCAGGGTCTCTGCGCCTGACAAATTATACGGAGTTTATTAAACTCCGTCCTTTAGACCACCCCCTTGGAAAAAAAGGTGGCGGTGTTTTGTTCTTTACTAAGAGTAACCTTTACCCAAAGGTTATTCGAGTCCCTAGTTTATCCGAGTGTGATGAAATCCTCTGGCTAAGTATTAGACCAAAAGTTCTTCCTCGTCCATTTAATATTATTGCAATAGCTGTTTTCTATTACTCCCCAAATCAAAATATCGAGTCAAAACGCAAATTCATCCAGCAATTGCAGACAAGTGCTGATTTTGTTATTTCTAAATACCCTAATGCTGGTCTATTTTTAGTTGGTGATGCAAATGACCTTAAGATGGATTCTTTTTGCTCCTCACTTAAAGTTAAGCAAATTGTTAAAATACCAACGACTCGGGGAAATACCTCTCTTGATGTTATTTTAACAAATATGTATAATTTTTACAACCCTCCCTCAGCTTTGCCTCCATTAGGTGGGAGTTATCATCTTTCGATTCGTTTATCCCACTCCTCAAATTTTAAGCATTCTTTCTCAATAACTTATGGCAGTTATCGCCCTCTTCAAAATTCTGGTCTTCTTTCTTTTGGTATGTGGCTGAATACTGAAGATTGGTCCGATGTTTATATTTTAAAAAATCTTGATGAGAAAATAACTATGTTCCACAAAAAGCTAATTGACAAATATCAAATTTGTTTCCCTGAAAAAAAAATTAAAAAGTGCTCCAGTGACAAACCCTTTATTAACCAAACTATAAAAACTCTAATTAGAACCAAATTGAAGCTTTTCAAAAATGGTAAACCAGATGAAGCCAATAAACTAAGAAAATAAATTAAAAGAGAAATTCGCAAATTGGCACGATCGTACTACAAAAATAAGGTCGAAGTATTTTCACTAATAAACCAAAAAACTGGTATTCTGAGGTTAAAAAGCTATGTGGCAGGAGGTTTGAACAGCTTAACTTCAATCTACCCGAGTCCCCTGATATTACTGCCAATAATCACAATAAATTCCTCGCTTCCATTGTCCAGAGCCTTCCACCACTGTCCGACCAATTATCATCAGGAGCCCTTTCCCCTTCTTTACCCACTGTTTCCCCGTCTGAGATAGAAAGAAGAATTCAAAAACTAAGAAAGACAAGTATTTGTCCTTTGGATATCCCCTTTCCTCTTATTAGTGCCTTCGGTGATTTCTTGTCTAAGCCCTTGTCTTTCCTGTTTAACAAAATTACCGAGTCTGGGCAAATTCCTACAATTTGGAAACAGGGTTTCATAACCCCTTTGAAAAAGAAAAACGGAAAGCCTGGTTTTGAAGGCGTTCGGCCTATAACTCTTACTCCTATTTTCTCGAAACTTTATGAAGGATTACTTGCAGATTGGCTAAAGGAAAAAATCCTACCTCTTACTGACTTGAAACAATTTGGGAACCTAGAATCCACCTCTACTTCCCATTACCTCGTTTCTCTTATTGATCACATCGGGAAAACCCTTGAAAAGCCTAATTCCTGGCTAAATTTAATTTCCATTGACCTTCAGAAAGCATTCGACCTTGTTAACCACAATATTTTAATTGAGAAACTTGTCAACGAGTTCAATATTGATCCCTTACTGGTGAAATTAGTTGCCTCCTTCTTAACAAATAGATCGCAAGTTGTCAAATACCAAAACCATTATTCAAATTCTCTCCCTGTCCACAATGGCATACCCCAAGGTACTCTCCTAGGTCCCCTCCTTTTTTCAGTAATGATCAACAGCCACGCAAAGGAATTTCCTGACCGATGGAGATTTGTTGATGACCTAACGGTTGTTGAAACTTGCTTCAGAAATTTAATAAGTGACCCTATGAGTATCCTCAATGAAATTGGAGACGAGGCCTTAGACTTAGACATGACAGTAAACGCCTCTAAGTCCATGATAATGCCCATTTGTTTCCTCAAATCCTCGCCCTATTTTCTTAATCCTATCCCTCCTGAAATTTCTGTGTCCTCATTTAAACTACTTGGCGTCACAATTTCTTCAAATTTAAAGTGGATATCCACGTTAAAGACATCATCCATAGAGCTAATGTGTCTATCGCCCTCCTTAAGCTCCTAAATAAATTCAGCGTCACCCCTTCCCACTCCTTACGAATTTACACGTCTTTTGTCCGCCCGCATCTAGAATATGCTTGTCCAGTTTGGCACCCTGGTATCTCTCGCGAAGAATTGGAAAAAATCGAATCAATTCAAAAAAGGGTCTTGCGAATAATTTTCAAAGAAGGCAAGGTGCCATACTCTCTGCTCCTGAAAAAAGCTAGTCTGAAAACCCTGGAGCAAAGGAGGGTTTCGTTGTGCCTCCGTTTTGCAAAAAATGCCATAACAAACCCTCGGACGGCAAGTATTTTCCCCAAACGTCACTCTCCATCCAGATTACGGCCGCCTCGAGCTGTTTCTGAGCCCATCCCTGCTTTGTCCCCCATTCGCTGCGTTACTTCCAGATACGAAAGAACTTTTATCCCCTTCATTACAGAAACAATAAATAAAATGTCGCAATAGTCCCCCCCCTATTTCTTGTTTATTAGCTGATGGTACTGCCCAGGTTCTTGCACTCATTTGCTTGCCCCCCCCCCTTTTTTGACCAGTTTTTATTGTTTTTAACTATTCTATTGATTTACTGTAGTTGAATTATTGACATTTTCTTAGTATCCCTTTTATTTTAAATGCATTTATGTCTTGCTCTAAGTTTAGTTTGACCAGTTTTTATCTTTTTAATTTTTTAATTGATTTTTCACAGTTTTAACTATTGACTTTTAAATGATTTTTCATTATGGTTTTCATTTATTTTGTTGTTGTTCTTTGCATTTTTAGTGTAACCATTTATATTGTCGACTCCAAAGTCCGAAGGCCCTTTGTGGGCTTGTGATAGCGATTTTTTTGAAATAAATATCTTATCCTTATCTTATCCAATCAAAATTTTGAGATAGCCATTTTCTTCCATGCAGTTTAAAGTTCATGAAATTATACTTTTGATTAGAACACTCCTCCCACAGTCTTCAGAGCAAGGGAGTTATGCCCTGGGGGCATATAAATTTTTATTGAAACCTTTGTCGTAGAAACTTGAAAAAGGGCTCATTCGATTGGAAATTCAAAGGGCTAGTGCCGTTTTTAATAGTCTCGAAAGTGATTTGAGGGCAACCAATCCCCCTCTCATACCCACCTTTTCCCCAACACATCCAATCAAAACTTTTAGATAGTCATTTTATTCAACGTAGTTGAAAGTTTTGGAAATTAGGTCTTTAAGGATGACAACCCCTCCACCTCCACAGACCTCAGGGCAAGGGTCGTAAGTTATGCCCTGGGGGCATATAAGGTTTTTATAGAAAGCAATGTTGTAGAAACTTCAAAAAGGCCTCATTCAATTGGGAATTGAAAGGGTCTTTTAATAGTCGAAAGTGATTGAAGGGCAACTAACCATGTCTCATGTCCACCAATTTCCCCAAACACATCCAATTAAAATTTTGAAATATCCATTTGGTTCAACGTAATCGAAAGTTCTAGAAATTAGGTCTTTAAGGATGATAACCCCATCAGAGCCCACAGTGCAAGGGTTGTAAGTTATGCCCTGGGGGCATATAAGGTTTATATAGAAAGTTGTTATAGAAATTTCAAAAAGGGCTCATTTGATTGGAAATTGAAATGGCCCTTTTTAATAGTTGAAAGTGAGCGGAGAGTAATTAACTCCCCTCTCACGCCCACCATTTCCCCAAACACATTCAATCAAAGTTTAGAGATAGCCATTTTGTTCAACGTAGCTGAAAGTTCTGAAAATTATGTATTGAAGGATGACAAACCCCCCAGAGCCCCCAGGGCAAAGGTTTTAAGTTATGCCCTGGGGGCATATAAGGTTTTTATAGATAGAGTTGTCGTAAAAACTTGAAAAAAGGGCTCATTCAGTTGGAAATTGAGAGGGTTAGTGCCCTTTTTAATAGTTGAAAGTGACTGGAGGGTAACTAACCCCCCTCTCACGCCCACCATTCCCCCAAACACATCCAATAAACATTTTCAGATAGCCATTTTGTTCAACGTTGCAGAAAGTTTTGGAAATTAGGTCTTTGAGGATGTCAACCCCTCCCCCCCAGCCCTCAGGGCAAGGGTTGTAAGTTATGCCCTGGGGGCTGTGTCCCTCAACGCTACCCTCTTCCACAGCTTTTCAGCAGAAGGGAAGAAACTGTTGGTTTGTTTTTTTTTTCAAATCGCCTTGAAACTTACATGCCAAGCACCTTCTGGCAATAGGACCGGAAATGATGATTTTTAGAGGTATATGTTAAAGTAATGAGTTTTATACGAAGGAGCTCAGATCTGCTTGAAACTTTGGGGCAATAATGTTTGGTCGGCCAGTCAGAGGAGAAGATTTTTATGAGTCACACACCACAGTCAAACTCCACTAAACTTCTGGACAAAAGTAATTAGATCCACTGAACGTATTGTTACATCCGAAGAGACTTCCTACAAGAAAATTCCGACTACTGGCTCCTTTTGGCCAGGACTAGCACCTAGATTGTGAAGGTTACAGATCTATAAGTGCTTAGGAAAGTTTTGCTGAATGTTGGTACCAGTCTATTTTTGATTTTTTATATTCATTATTTGAGTGTCTCTTGTACTTTACTGAAAATGATGTATACCTTTAACACTGCTTTTATTTGTAATAACATTATAAAATACCAATCAAGTCTATACTAAAGAAATCAACACTTTCTTAGAATAAACGCACCATTTTTTCCCACAAGATTCTATTTTGCAGATCTTTTCATTCTTTAAATGAGACACTCAGCTATTTCTTATGCTTCCTTTTATCTACATAAATACTTAGCTGAACTTACTATGAAAGTAGACAGTTGCAAACACAGACATGAAAGCAACACTCCAGGTTACCAGCTGACGGGAAGAAAAAAGAACTGCAATATTCATGAGGAAACTGGCCTCAATTCCCAAGACAGAAACTTTATATGACTGCGACAAAGGGAACTGCAGCCAAATTTGAGCTCCCAGAATGGGCAGAAGGCTTATCACCCACAATCCTTTATTGGCATTGGGTCTGCAAATTCAAGATGTGAACTGACTCGTTCATTTCTTATATTCAAGTACAATCCTAAAATGGCTAGTTAAATACAACTAATGTATTTTTTATTGCAATTGGTTTAATGATATAAGCAGGAATAAGAACCATCATATTTTGCATCACATTTTGGCAGTTTAATTTCCTTTTTTTACGTAAACGAAAATACAGAAAGGATGAAAATAAGAGCCTCAAGCTTGTTTGGATAATTAAGCGCAGGTTACAGGGTACTTTGATGTCTTTGCTTTGATGGGAGTTTCAATTTTTATTCATGTTTTTCTGAAATTTTACCGTTTTAAAGATATCCATATAACACCCTTTCAGCCAGTATTCCTGACTAGATTAGTTAAAAACAAGTAGAGGAATTAGGATGAGAAAACAGTCATTTTTACAAGAGTGAAGGACTCCTAACCATGGGAAAATCCCCATTTTGAACAGTTATTTTTCTGTAAGAAAGTTCTTTGAACCAATTTTTGGAGGATTAATCCCCCTCCTTACATATAGGTACTATGGCAAAGAATATGAAGGTAAAGTAGTTCTGGGTTCTACCCATTAATGCCAAAAATAAACTAAAACCTAGTTGGAACTCCTTCATGATCTCAACCAACTATTCTGAAATGCTTTGTTCTTAGTACATTATTCAATCTTTTAATTTTTCACCAAGAATACAAGAAACCAATTAGACTGGAAAAAAACAAATTAATCGCAGTGGCACCAATTCTAAAAACACTGAACATTAAAAAAAAAAATTAAAGACAATGCAAAAAGGTGTTTTTTAAAATGTAGGCAGGGGCAAATTGTATTTGTTTTTTTTTTCATTTTTTTCCTTATGAAAACACAAGAAAAAAAAATGATTTTTCCAAATCCAGGAGAGATCATTCCTAGGGAGAATGAATGATTAGTGAAATTTGAAAGAGGGATCAGTTGGTTGAGAATAGAAATTCTAGGGCATTTGCTGTGGTCAAAAGTCATCAAAGGGCTATTGGCGTTTCAAATACTTATATACAACCCCACTTGCTTTAGCTATTCATTAAGCTGTGCAGCAGAGCTTAATAAGTATTTCAATTAATCTGTATACAAACCTAGAAGTTTTAATACAAAGAAAAAAATGATCTTTTTTCAAAAAAAAAAGAACTGTTTGGTATCCCCTCCCCCACAAAAAAAAGAACATATTTACCTTCATAGACACGTGAAGGGCCAGAATGAGGTTAGTTGGTCATGGACGTCCCCCCCCCTTCCTACCATCTCGCACTGACTCTTTTCCACTTGTCTGTCCCTGAAGGTAAAGCAAAGGTCTGTCACTAAGCAAAGTTCCCATTCTTGATTTTCTGTTGTTGTTTTTTTCTTTTGTACAGAACTGAGACCTGATATCTATGTTAAAATCTATACAATCTTTTAAACCCTAAAAATAGAGAAGAAGTTGAGAAAGAAACTTGAAAACATCTTCCTAAGGCATGATTTATACTAAAAATTTTATTCACTAAAAGAATCCCAGTATAAAGTCAAAAAGCAGCCTAAAACCGTCCAATTTTTAGTAGAAGGCATATAGAGGTAATGATCACCAGAAAAGTTGAGCCAAGAAAAATAATGATAGGGGAAAGACCAAGGAAGATTGGCTAAGATACACAATAGCTTAGAAAAGTGTTCTGCAGCTTTCAAGAATATAAAGTCTAATTTTGAAGAGAATCTAGCTTCTGACAATAATAGACAATCCCAAAGCTTAAAGGAAGAGACAAATCTGTTCCAAAAATTATAAGAACCCAATCATTCCTGATCTTATACATAATGTATTAATTTATTCATGACCAATAGACAATCCTGATACACTGAATAGTCTGTTGTCTCTTATCTTTTCAAACAATCCTGTTTGCCTATCCCTGCAGCATCACAATTGTGTATTCTCATCAGTAGTAGTATCACTGACAACACTGTTTCAACAAACCATGCCACTAGCCTTGTATTCAATAATCTCATTGCAAATGGTATTTGTAATTGTTGACACTTAATAGCCAATCACCATTATTAAGTTGGATTCAAAGGCACTCACTGAAAATAACAATTAATTATTTGATAATTGTGCTTCAGAGCTCAATAAGTTGCAATAAATGTATACAAAAAATACGATGTAAGATTGTAGTTATTCATGCTAAAGGAAGATAGAGCACTAAGGCTCACTGTAAAAGTTTGGTTGGTTTGTACTAAGGAAAGATTGATCCCATGAGGTTTAATATTCTTCTGCAGGGAAAATTCCCAGACACTTTCAGATTAGAGTTAGTTTATGTTGAGGGGGGATAGACCATTGAGGTTTGTATTCTTTGACAGGGAGAATACTGAGGCACTGTAAGATTACAGAATGTTAATCTTAAGGGGAGGTAAAGCCCCAAAGCCTCATATTTTCTAGTAGTGTAAATGCCAAGACCCAGTGAAATTACAGACGGTTAATATTTATGGGAGGTAGACTTCTAAAGTTTGGTATTCTTCAGCAAAGAGAATACAGTACTAAGGTTTCTGTATTTAAGATTGGAAGAGTTTCCTTCTTCAGGTTGAACTCCCTCTCAGTTATGAAATATCTAACCCCCTTTGTCCAATACGGGTGTCATGTATAGGCCCTTTTTGTCAGCCTAATGGGTGGCTAGCAGGGAGTTAGACATCCCAAACTTGGAATTGAGTAACCTAAGAGGAAATATAATTCTAACACTGGTAGCAATGGTAAGAACTTACCCCACAACCATCCAATGTTGTGGGAAATTCTTTTAAAATGTAGTTAATTACAAACACAAATTACTCATACTATAAAGTAATTAATTAGTAATTGGAAATACGTTGCCAGGGAAGTAATTTGTATTTAATTACAAGATAAGTATCTAAAATTCAAGTTCCTCTAGCTACAAAACACATTTTTTTTTCTCAGAGCATACCGTTTATGATGAGAATTTTTACAAAATTTATTGTCAATGTTGGGAGTCTGCTTTTGACAACAGAAGTTTCTCAAACTTCTTATCTCCAAGCTGATTTCAATTTGCAGTGAATACTCAGCCCCCAAAAGAACAAAAGATGTTCTACTGGAGCAAGTGATGCTATGGCAGTATTCAACTATTGAAAAACTTGCAATGTCCAGATATTCTTTGAAGGAGTCAATCGAAAGGTTTTTATTGTCCATGAGCCTCAATAATTGAACTGAACTTCTATGTTGTAGCCAAAACAGGAATCAGTGGTGGCACCAACACCATTACTGTCAAAAATAAAAAAAAAGTCATTTGAATTGGTTGACAATGCTTTTCTGTGCTCGGCATCACAATCAGTCAACTGATCATCAGCATTGACTAGCAAAATATATTTAATTTTGTCTGAAATCATATCAATCATTTGGTTGCAGATATCTCCCAGTATCTATCTTCCCTTGAAATCAAGGTGACTTCCACTTGCTATTGCAAGCTCCTTAAAAATAAGGTTTATTTAGCTACATTCTAAAAGTGTTTGCAAACTGGTTCTCTAAGCCATCCAAGATTGCTTCTACAAAAGCTTTTGTGTGTTTGATACATCAGTTTTGTTTCATGTCAATTATTTTCTTTCTTAGTGCAATCAATGTGGACAAAAGTGTTCCCAGAAAACAGTTATTGTCCCTGTGTAGTAGGTTAAGTGTCCTTGTGACAGGCTCAGTTGATTTGGCATACAGCTCAAGAAACTCAAGTTCAATTGCTTTCAACTTTGGTAGGTTTAGTTCAGAACAACAGACCTGCTGTATCTTGTCCCACACTTCAACAATCCTTTTCACAGCATCAAGTTGAGAACTCCAACAAAATGCATTGGGAACAATCAGCTGCTTTGACATTAAATCTTGGACATTATTGGAGATTTTTGAGCTCTGTCTTGTCACATTCCACAGTGCTTGACACTTCCCCATTGAAGCAAGGTATAGTTTTTTATTTGGCACATTTGACATGGCTGTTCCACTATTTTCACTAGCAGGAAGTTTCATGGTATGGCTCACACAATGCAAGTGAGGGGGGAAGTAGTATTCACTTCCAAATTCTTCTGTTTCATCTGACTTTTCTGTCTGCAGGTCAAGCAATTTCCAACTGAAACAATTACTGAGGTGTTAATTTCCCTTTCAGAATCTTCATTATTATCTGCCGAGAGTTATTTGTCCAAGAGCAAATCATTTGCAGCAAATTGTGTCAAGTTTATTTCGATTTTTGTCAATAATTTATCCTAAAGTTTGGACTTTACACTAACGCTACCTAGCGGCACTGCATTCTCGTGTTCCTGGTTGCATTCTGTTATCCAAGTTGCGTTCTATTACCTGTTACCTGAGTTGCGTTTTATTTGGTGTCGCCTTGATATCAGTGCCTGAAATTTGCAAAGTTGCAGAATGCCATCAAAAAGGCTTCGAGAAAGCCCAAGAAAAGGCAAAGACATTTGCGCTGCTTGTGATGAGAGTCTGGATGAAGAATCTAGTGCAATGAACTGCGACATTTGTAAACAATGGCTTTGCATCGATTGCCTTGAAATTAGCAAACCCGAGTATAATCTTCAGACAAAAATGACAAGGAGATTAGGCTGCGAATGGAAGTGTCCTGTTTGTAAAGGTAACGCCCATAGTGGCGCTAGTGCAGCTGAAATACAAGCCATAGTTAACAAAACGCTTGAACCACTTGAACCTGCAATAACTGCTGTACAGGACCTAGATATTAAAATCAAGAATGCAGTTAAACAGTCATTTAGTGAATTTAAAGAAGAGTTCAAGAAAGACATTGATGCCAAGTTCAAGGATGTGGAGACTCGTATTACTTCGCTTGAAGAAGCCCCGGGGGCTGCTAGTAATCCTGATCTGTTACAAAAGCTAATCAAATCTCAAGTAGAATCACTTAAAGATGAAATGAACCAGCAACTCGAGAGCCACGTGAAAAAATTGATCGCTGAAGATAGAGACAAACAAAGACGCAAATTAAATATCCTAGCATTCGGAGTATTGCCGCAACCCAATGATGAGACATTCATTCGTGACTTCTTATGTAACGAATACGGACTACAACGGATAGCTGTAAAAAATGTTCGCCGCCTCGTCAGTCCCAATAACTCCAGGAATGAAAATGATTTGCGTAAGGCGAGCCCCATTATTTTTTTGGTTGATGAATTAAAAATTAAGAAAGTGATCCTGCAAAAGTCATATGAGAGAAAAGGAACAGGCCAAATTCAGTTTAGAAATGATGTTTCAAAAGCCGACCGTATAAACAGGACAAAGCTGTATGAAGTACTTCATGCGCGACAAGCTAATGGTGAAGAAAACCTAGTCATTCGAGGCAACAGAATTGTTCCAAAAAACGTGCCCACCTCCGCAGCACCAGCTGCAATGGACACGATCTAGATAATTCTCAAAGAAATATAGATAGTAGTGTAAATAGCCCTGTGTCTTCTAATGTTGAAATAAGTACTATTGATGAATCAAGTGAATCTTTTTACAGTGCAAGATCAGTAAGCTGTATTCTTTCCGAGCAGACTGTTTTCATGAGTGACGTTTCAAACCACAGCAGAATAGCGTCTGGGGAATGTAATGATCTGGATAATAGCCCGAATAAAAGTTGTACGCATTGGATGAACAATGGTCTGAAAGTTGTCTTCAGTAACGTAGATTGTTTAACGTCAAAGCTCCATGAGATAAAATATGCCGTTTCGACGGAAAAAGCAGACGTTTACGCTTTCTGCGAGATTAAACCTAAATGGACCAACACTCCTCTTGGAGATACCCAGATCCAGATACCCGACTATACCTTGGTCACCAACTTATCTAGAGAAGGAGGAAGAGGAATAGCCGTGTACATCCGAAGCTCTCTGAAGGTAGGAAGCATAGATATTAATTCAGATTATGAACCATATATTGAACAAGTGTGGATATCTGTCCTCCTGCCTTGTGGGCCATTTTACATTGGTTGCATGTATAGAAGCCCCAGTTCCCCTAGCCTTGAATCCTCTTTACTTGCTATGAGTACTTCAATTGATATTAAAATGAAGCTATGAGGAAACATAATTATTGTTGGTGATTTCAATCTCCCAAATATTCAATGGGTCAACAGATTCGGTTTTTCTGAAAATAGTTTAATAAGACCATTCCTGGAGTGCCTATTTAATCATTCTTTGTACCAGGCAGTTAACTTCCTGACAAGATATAGAAATAGCCAGAACCCTTCGCTACTTGATCTACTACTAGCAAAAGACCAAGAGTCTATAATAAGCATCAAGCCCCTACCACCATTTGGAGCTAGTGACCACATTGTCATAAGTTGCAGTTTTAGACTGTATCCCCAAAGACTAGAATTTACAAAACACGTGTACGCTGATTACAGTCTAATTCGTCAGGAACTGACTCAATGTGATTGGTCTTTCATTGAGAATACAGATGTGGAAGAGTCATGGACAACTACGAAAAGAATATTACTGAAGGCTATTGAAAATCACTCTTCTACAAAATGGAAAAAGAAACCAATAACCCTCCCGTATATTACAAAAGAAATAAAAATGGCTAGGAACAGAAAAAAGAAATACTGGAAGCTGTACACAAAGAATCAAAACCAGGCTGACTATTACACAAAATATAAGCAGGCGCGTAACAAGCTTAGAAGTCTCTCCAGAAATATCACCGAGAAGTATGAGGAATCAGTGGCAGCTGCAACAAAAACTAACCCTAAGAAATTTTGGAGGTATGTGTCATCGGGTAAGCCTGGAAGGCATTCTGTCACTCAACTTGTACAAGATGGATCTAAAATCTGCAACCCAAGGGAGATAGCTAATGCATTAAATAAGCAGTTTATTTCAGTATTCACAGTTGCAGATAATGCCCCACTTCCAGACCCCCCGCAGTACGAAATTCAAAAAAGTATGCCGCCCATTAATATTACTAAAGTAGATGTAGAGACTCGACTAAAGAAGATTAACCCAAATAAATCAACAGGACCTGATGGAGTGCCCCCTCGGCTCTTAAAGGAGACGTATGCAGTACTATCACATCCTCTCACCCTACTATTCCAAAAGTCCCTAAATACTAAATCTATTCCACAAGACTGGAAGGAAGCTTACATTACACCTGTTCATAGAGGAAGCAGCAGAGATGAAGCCAGCAACTATCAACCAATTAGTCTCACCTCGGGAGTGGGAAAACTTCTTGAAGGCATAGTTAATTCAGCCATTATTGAACACCTAAATGTGAACAAGCTACTATCTCCTAGCCAGCATGGCTTCTGCCCCAGTCGATCAGTTGATACTAACCTCATTGATGCTTACGAGCATGTCACAGAACTTATGGACACAGGATCCCCAGTTGATATGATATTATTAGACTTAGCGAAAGCATTTGATAAAGTATGTCATAGGAGGCTAAATTCTAAACTCCACACAATAGGCCTCCACGATGAAGTCATAAATTGGACGATGCAATTTCTTACCAACAGGAAGCAGGTGGTAAGAGTATTTGGGGATGGTGGATCAATTTTCTTCTCAGAATCAGCAGATGTAGAAAGCAGAGTACCCCAAGGCACGGTTTTGGGCCCAACTCTATTCAACATCTATATTAATGATGCATCTTCAATCATAAAGAATAAGATTTGCTTATATGCTGATGATTCCAAAATAATCGGTCCGATTTATGACCCCCAAAGTAACAAAGACATCCAAGAAGATCTTGACGCACTCTCAACATGGGCAAAAACCTGGCGACTAGAATTTAATATCCAAAAATGCAAGGTCATACACTTTGGAGCAAACAACCCTCTCAGCCAGTATTTTATGGAATCCAATTGTGGTTTTAAACAGCCACTTACAACCAGTCACTGCAAAAAAGATCTGGGAGTCTTGGTTGATAACAAGCTCAAATTCAACTTACACACGCAGTCTGCAGTAGCCAAAGCCAACCAAACTCTCGGTATAATAAAGAGAACGTTCTGCAGTAGATCTCCAGCAGTGATTACTAAGCTCCTAAAGGGCCTGATCCGACCAAAATTAGAATTTGGGATGTCCATTGCCACGCCAGTTAACAAGCTTGACCAATCGATTCTGGAATTGGTGCAGCAGAGAGCAACAAAATGCATAAGGGGTTTTCAAAATTTGCCATATTCTACCAGACTCCAGAGGCTCAAAATACCATCTCTCACATACCAACGTAAGCAAGGAGATGTGTTGATGACATTCAAATTGATCTGCAACCACAATATCATCCCTGACTTATTCCAGTTAGATAGTTCGTCAAGAACAAGAGGGCACCCCCTAAAGCTCTACCGGAAACATGCTAATACCAGGCTGCAAAACAAATTTTTCTCCAACCGTGTGGTTGGCTTATGGAATTCCCTTAGCCAGAATGCAGTCATGTCCCCTAATACTGAAGCCTTCAAGTCAGCTGTTGACAGAGATTGGTGCAGCAAGCCATGGCACACAGTTTGGGATGCGCCCGATGAGCTGAGCCACCATCATCATTGACCGGCGTCTACAGGATTTGTCCTTATCGTTGGCTAGTGCGATTTAAGGTAATTATCATTTCTGTTGGACATAGTGTCAGTAGGGCTGACTGGGTATGCAATTTCCCTGAAAGCTTTTTCGAAATTACTGCCATTACCTGTCACAGTTTTTACAATCTTTGTGAACAGAAGAAAACATGTTTTGTGAATCTTGTTAAGACAATCAGCACAAGAAGAAAAATCATGTTTGCCTTTGAATCTTTGACAAGCAATTGCAGCTGACCCTTGGTTATGGTCATTGTTCAGCCAGTGTGTACCAATGCCAGTGCAGCTTTTATGATTTGCAGTCCATAGGCCTATATCTGCTGTAGTACAAACATAATCCAAGTCAGCAAATTCCTTCTTCAGATTTGTCATCATTTCTAAGAATCTATAGAAGTCTATAGGAGTATCTATAGGAGTCTATAGAAGTAAATAGGGTGGCTCAATGTATGATTCTTACATAAGGAGCCAAGTCTTGCACAAGGTTTTTGAAAGCTTTTTTTCCACAGTCACAAGAGGCCATATTTCTTCAACTATACTGTCTGAGAAAGTTGCCTTGTACATTTTATGACACAGATGTTATACTTTTCAGTTTAATTTTAGTACACTAAGTGCTCAGTTCAGTTAAAATCCTTTAAAATGTTTTCTTTAGCCTACTTCAAATAGTGAATACCACAAATGATGACCAATAAAAAATTTTGCCTTGGCTACTGAACTTTTGTTGTCTTTATATATACCTAATCTAAAACTATAGCTGGCCTCCAGTATATTGTTCCTATGGGTCTTCTTCTAAATCAAGATCTTAAATAACTAGCTATACAATATGCAATCCAGAAAGACAGTGAATATTCTTGAAACTGTGTTTGATAGACAAATTATTCAAGAATATTGAGAAAAGTTAATTTGTATTTAAATACAGAAAAAATCATTAAATAGGCCTACATATTTAAATTACTTGATCTAATTTGTAATTAAATACAAATTTAAATACTTTGAAAAGAAATTGAATACATATTTAAATGCTGGATAGCAAAAAGTACCTAAACTAGAATTTTACCAAATTGGCTCCAACTTTTCCCATTTTTGACAAAAACTCCAGGATTTGACAAAATTACAACACTGCTACCCAATCTAGGGGTGGTTGGCTGAAAAGGTTTATGTTTAGCAATCTGTCAGCTACAGAACATATCCTAGCCATCTCAATCTTTCTCTCCTTATAGTCCTAGAAAGCACTATATAGCCAAATTTTTTGTATAGACTAGCCTACTGTTTGAAATCTGGTCAGTTAGACAGGTACCCTCAGAATTCCTTGAAGAGTGGCCAACCCTTCCAAACACAACTAACCTGTAATGATGAGAGAACTTTGATGATATACTCATCATTGTTCTCAGAACGCTGATCAGAGCAGACTGATGAAAGACATTTAAACAAAAACGACCAAAGATGTAAGATCCTTGTTCAAAAATTTCACTTTTAAGCGTTTTCTGACAAAGGATGTAGGCTAAGATCTTAGCACATTGATGAGTGAAAAAACGGCCCTAATCACATATAAAATTAAAAAAAAAGAAAATTGATGCCACGAACCTATTTGCTACGTCTTTCCAAAGCTTGTTTTCAAATTGTTTATATGGTTTTATTATCTCCATGATTGATAATTTACCATTTACCACCTTTGGTGTTTTTAAAATATGTTTTGTTTGTTCTTTTAAATTTTGCCATCTATAAAGAAATTTTTTAGCAAATAATTTAAAAATAGAATTAACTGCTTGTGACTTTGGGAGGTCGTTGAATAGATCTGTAAAGAAATTAAATAAAAAAAACAAGTTTTTTAAACTGAAAGTAAGGAGCGACATTAAAACTTAAAACGAACAGAAATTATTCCGTATATGGAAGGGGCTTACCCCTCCTCAACGCTTCGCTCTTTACGCAAAAGTTTTTTTTTCGTTTTAAAAAATAAAGCTTTGAGACAGAGTCAAACTTTAGCGTAAAGAGCGAGGCGTTGAGGAGGGGAAAGCCCCTTCCATATACGGAATAATTTCTGTTCGTTTTAAGTTTTAATGTCACTCCTTACTTTCAGTTTAAAAAACCTGTTTTTTTTTTATTTAATTTTTGAACGTTTTTGAATAAATGCAGGTTTTGATCTTGGCTCATCGTACA
Organism: Artemia sinica; assembly: GCA_027921565.1. Taxonomy (NCBI): domain Eukaryota; kingdom Metazoa; phylum Arthropoda; class Branchiopoda; order Anostraca; family Artemiidae; genus Artemia; species Artemia sinica. The sequence goes on along the minus strand of CM051264.1, from coordinate 25,484,875 downwards.
TGAATAATTAAACAAAATTTGCATATTAATTTAATTTTATTTGGTTAAATGGCTTTCTCGAAACTTGTTTAATTTTATTTACGAACGTTTTTATTAGTAATAAATATACGTAACTTACGAAATAACTTACGTAACGAACTTCTATATTCATATATTTTTAATACGTATATTAGGGGGTTCGCCCCCTAATCAATACCTTGCTCTTTAAGCTAAAGTTCGAATTTTGTTCCAATTCTTTAAAAATGACCGCTTAATCAAAAAGACCGTTAATTAGAATAAATAGCTCTTATGAAAGTACTAAAAAATCTTTGGCTTAAAGAACGAGGTATTGACTTGGGGGAGAACCCCCTCATATACGTAATAATTTCTGTTCATTTTAAGTTCTAATGTTGCTTCTTACTTTCAGTCGAAAAAACTTGTTTTTTTAAATTTAATTTCTGATTGTATTTTAAATAATGCTTGGAAATCCGGCGCCCCCTTCATAGAAATGTCCCTTACCCCAAAGAAACATCCTCCACGGAAAGATTCTCCCGAGTAACCCCCTCTTTCAGCCCCCCCCCCCTCCCTACCAGAAAAAAATTCTTCCTGAAAATGTCTGTATACTTCCCAATAACCAATACAATATGTAAGCAATGGGCAAAGTTCATAACTTGCAGCCCTTTCCCTGGGAACTGTGGGGGATTAAGTCATCTTAAAAGACATATTTATTAGATTTTCGACTATGCTGAACAAAATGGCTATCTCAAAATTTTGATCGAGTGACTTTGGGAAAAAATGAGCGCAGGAGGGGGCCTAGTTGCCCTCCATTTTTTTGGTCACTTATAAAGGGCACTAGAACTTTTAATTTCCGTTCCAATGAGCCCTCCGACAATGTTCTAGGACCACTGGGTCAATACGATCACCCCTGGGAAAAAGAAAAAAAAAACAAAAAACAAATAAACACGCACCCCTGATCTTTCTTCTGGTAAAAAATGCAAAATTCCACATTTTTGTAGATAGGAGCTTGAAACCTCTACAGTAGGGTTATCTGATACACTGAATATGATGGTGTGATTTTCATTGAGTTTCTATATTTTTTAGGGGGTCTTTCCCCCTTTTCTCGAAAATCAGCCAAATTTTCTCAGGCGCGTAACTTTTGATGGGTAAGATTAAACTTGATGAAACTTATATATTTGAAATCAGAATTAAAATCTGATTCTTTTGATGTATCTATTGGTATCGAAATTCCGTTTTTTAGAGTTTCGGTTACCATTGAGCCGGGTCGCTCCTTACTTACAGTTCGTTACCACGAACTGTTTGATCGGTAGTTTTAAAATTAATCTTCCTGAAGTATCTAGGAATTAACTATGGTGACAAAACAGGTCCAAACAATGGTAAAATTCTATTTTTGACTATCTTGGAAAGGGGTTTGGGTTAGGAAAATGAAACTTTCAGGGATGGGTCTACAGGCCAAAGTATGTCCTGGGAAGGTATTCTAAAGTACTCTTTCTTCCTCTAGAGGGTCCTGACCTTTAAAAATCTTTGTGTTATCAAAGTGAAACCTTGCAAAATAGGTCTTCTGCTTAAATAAAGTGCAGCAAAATTGATTTCAGCTTCACAGCTTTGCTTAATCCCAATTTATAAGGTTTTAAAGATATGCAAGTACATTTCCTAAATTCTGAGAAAAACATCAATATGGCTTAAAATTCTACTCAAATAAAAGGAATTGTATTTTCAGAACTAAAGCCAGAGAAAAAGAAACTGATAACTTAAAATTAAGGTAGAATGTTGTTTTGTCAAAATTTCAATAGGTATAGGTATACCTGTCATGTAGGCAAATTTCAGGACCCTCTAGAGGGAGAAGGCGTGGAGATAGGTACTTCAAAATACCTTCCTGGGACATACTTTAGCCTGTAGACTCATCACTGAAAGTTTCATTTTCCTAACCTAACTGCTTTCCAAGATAGCCACAAGTAGCTAAAGTAGAATTATCTTGGAAAGGGGCTGGGTTAGGAAAATGAAACTTTCAGGGATGGATGTACATGCTAAGGTATGTCCCGGGAAGGTACTTTGAATTACTTACCTCAACTCCTCCTCCCCCCCTCTATATAATCGTAAATTACTGCACATTACTAGTTGTTTTAACTCATATTTCATCCTATATTACTATCATAATTATAAATCACTGCTTACCTTACGCAACTTTAGCTTTTAACCTTGTTCATTAAAATATATTCCAAAATCCTATTTAAATCCTAAACCATTTAATTTCCTATCCTTGCTGACTATTGTTATGGTATAATAAAACCAAATTTGTTGTGATGTCACAACTTTGCTTATCAGAAACCCTTACCCTTGAGGGTAGCAGGCACATGCCAAACACCTCTGTGTTGATAAGACCATTTAAACTCTATTAATTAGGGAAAGGATTTGACAAGAGAGACCAGTAAAAATAACCTAATCGTTTTTAGAGGACAAATTATGTCATGGGAAGATGTTTTTGAAATCCCTCTTCCACCCAAACTCAAAACTTTCTAAAATTCTACTTTAGAAGCTTTTAAATATTTCTAAAGCACTAATAGATAGAGCGCTACAAATTTCAGAATCGACTTCAGAGGACATGTTATATCACGGGAAGAAGTTTTTAAAATCCCCCTTCCCCCCTAACTCAAAATTTTCCAAAATTTTATTTTAGAAGCTTTTTAAATATTTCTAAAGCACTAATAGATAAGAGTGCTAAAAACATCAGAATCGACTTCAGAGGACACGTTATATCACGGGAAGAGGTTTTTAAAATCCCCCTTCCCCCCGAACTCAAAATTTTCCAAAATTCTACATCAGAAGCTTTTTAAATATTTCTAAAGCACTAATAGATAGAGCGCTACAAATATCAGAATCGACTTTAGAGGACAATTTATGTCATGGGAAGATGTTTTTGAAATCCCCCTTCCCCCCAAACTCAAAATTTTCCAAAATTCTACTTTACAAGCTTTTTAAATATTTGTAAAGCGCTAAGACATAGAGCGCTACAAACATGAGTATCAACTTTAGAGACCAAATTATATTATGGGAAGAAGTTTTTGAAATCCCTCTTTGCCCCAAACTCAAAATTTTGTAAAGTTCTAGCCTTCTTTTCCATGGGGGGGGGGGGTATTTTCCCCGGGGGGTAAAGTATTTGGACAGTTTGAAGTCAGAAAATAATTATTTATAGGTAATAGGGCCACTAAAAAATTACAGAAGAATAGCGAGGTATCTGGAAATGTTGTTAACTAAAAAAAAAAGAAAAAAAGAACATCCTTGTATAAAGTAAATGTAATCTTTCATTTAAGTTTTTTTTTTTTGAACAAACATCAGTGCCGACTCAAAAGCATTATGGTTTTTGCCAAAGTTAAATTTCTGCAACCTGGGACTAAACAAGCCGAATGATTCAATTTTCTACTGTCAAGGCAGTCTTAGAGTTGTATATAACCATAGCATGTTATTGAGAAGCAGGAATTGTGATAACTGTGGCCAGATTTGCGTAAAATATAGAAATTCGTTTTGTTGCCAGAAGTCTAGGCTTATACCTATCCGAGGTGGCCGCGAATATTCTCAGGTAAAGTGTAATTTTTCAAAATCTGTCTATGACAAAACATGGATGGCTGGTTAACACCTTTCTCTGCTAGAAAATTTCTGTTTTTTGATGATTTGGCTTCAAATACCACCTCCAAGGGAGAATTTCATGATCAAAAATGTTATTTGTTGTAAAAAAAAAACCTTTGTGGATTGGAGCCAGTTCTACAGAGAGGTTTGTATGTACATATGTCATTCAAACTCCGCTCCTTTGGGAGGAGAAGGAGTCATTGTTGAGATAGATGAAGCCAAATTTGGGGAGCGCAAATATAATTGTGGTCGGATTGTCGCGGATGCTTGGGTGTTTGGTGGAATAGAGCGAGGAACTGGTAATTCATTCATGGTTTCTGTGCTAGATAGAAGTAGTGCCACGTTGTTGGGAATTATCCAAAACCGAATCCTGCCAGGGACAACAATTATCAGTGACTGTTGGAGGGCCTACGATTGCCTGGCTAGCCAGGGCTATTAGCATTTACACGTCAACCACAGCATAAATTTTGTTGACGCTGCAACAGGTGCTCACACACAAAACATCGAAAGACACTGGCTTGAAGTTCGAGAAAATATACCCAAATATGGCAGAAGAGAAGAACATATGGAAGGATATCTAGCAGAGCACTATTTCAAAAAAAAATATTCAATCTCCTCGAGAATGCACCATTTCATGAAACATATATCGGAGCTTTATAACCCCAACTATTTGCACATTAGGGGGTGGGGGTAAATTATAGCATATATTAAATACGTAACCTAACCTAGGTACCTTTTTCCCTCCCTAAACCCAGAAAAACAACAGTTTAAATATTGTAAACGCAATAGGAAATCACGCTTTTTGATCCATTTGTCTAACAAATACCCGTTTGTCTGGTTTCCTTGTACAGTCTATAGCGGTGGGTTATTTATAATGCACAAGTACCGAATAATCTATATTCGTTTTGATTATTTTTTTCGGAAACCCCTTAACATTTTGAGTTGGGTAACCGCATAAAACATATTCAAATAGCTTAATCCTATAACGTTGACAAATTTTGCTTTTCTTTTTTACATCTACGATTCAAAATATGTAGAAAATGCTGGAACTTATATAAAAATTTTCTTTCGAGGGTGGAAAGGTTAGCTGCAAGGGGATTTGATAGCAGGGGGAGGGGGAGGGCAGGGACTAAATAGGTTGAGTCACAAGTTCGAACCTTAAAACATACAGAGGTTAGGAGGTACAGTTGGGGGGCTGCCGCCCCCAAACCCCCGCTTTTGCAGCCTTTAACAAAAAAAAAGTTTTTTAAACTGAAAGTAAGGAGCGAGATTAAAACTTAAAACGAACAGAAATTATTCCGTATATGAAAGGGTCTTTCCCCTCCTCAACGCCTCGCTCTTTACGCTAACGTTTGACTTTCTCACAACTCTTTTTTTGTTAAACAATAAAAAACTTTAGCGTAAAGAGCGAGACATTGAAGAGGGGACAGCCCCTTTCATATACGGAATAATTTCTGTTCGTTTTAAGTTTTAATGTCGCTCCTTACTTTCAGTTTAAAAAACTTGTTTTTTTTATCTAAAGGCTGCAAAAGCGGGAGTTTGGGGGGCGGCAGCCCCCCCCCCCAACTGTACCTCTTAACCCCTGTCCATTTTATCGTTCGAACTTGTGACTCAGCCTCTTTAACTCTTTAAAAACGTAGTTTTTTTCCAATAATTTCTGCACGTTTTGTGTCTTAGCGCTTTACAAATATTTAAAAAAGCTTCTAAAGTAGAATTTTGGAAAATCTTGAGTTTGGGGGGAAGGAGGATTTCAAAAACATCTTCCCATAACATAATTTGTCCTCTGAAGTCGATTCTGATATTTGTAGCGCTCTATCTATTAGTGCTTTAGAAATATTTAAAAAGCTTCTAAAGTAGAATTTTGGAAAATTTTGAGTTTTGGGGCAAGGGGGTTTTAAAAACATCTTCCCATGACATAAATTGTCTTCTAAAGTTAATTCTGATGTTTGTAACGCTCTATGTCTTAGCACTTTAGAAATATTTAAACAAGTTTCTAAAGTAACAATTTTGGAAAATTTTGAGTTTTGGGGGAAGGGGGATTTCAAAAACATCTTCCCGTAACATAATTTGTCCTCTGAAGTCGATTCTAATATTTGTTGCGCTCTATCTATTAGTGCTTTAGAAATATGTAAAAAGCTTCTAAAGTCAAAATTTTGGAAAATTTTGAGTTTGGGGGGAAGGGGGGTTTTAAAAACCTCTTCCGGTGATATAACGTGTCCTCTGAAGTCGATTCTAATGTTTTTAGCACTCTATCTATAAGTGCTTTAGAAATATTTAAAAAGCTTCTAAAGTAAAACTTTGGAAAATTTTGAGTTTGGGGGGAAGGGGGATTTCAAAAATATCTTCCCATGACACAAATTGTCTTCCAAAGTCGATTCTGATGTTTGTAGCGTTCTATGTCTTAGCGCTTTAGAAATATTTAAAAAAGCATCTGAAGTAGAATTTTGAAAAACTTTGAGTTTGGGGGAAGGGGGATTTCAAAAACATCTTCCCATGACATGAATTGTCCTCTAAAGTCGATTCTGATGTTTGTAGCGTTCTATGTCTTAGCGCTTTAGAAATATTTAAAAAAGCTTCTGAAGTAGAATTTTGGAAAATTTTGAGTTTGGGGAGAAGGGGGATTTTAAAAACATCTTCCCATGACATAAATTGTCTTCTAAAGTTGATTCTGATGTTTGTAACGCTCTATGTCTTAGCGCTTTAGAAATATTTATACAAGTTTCTAAAGTAACAATTTTGGAAAATTTTGAGTTTGGGGGAAGGGGGATTTCAAAAACATCTTCCCATGACATAAATTGTCTTCTAAAGTTGATTCTAATGTTTGTAGCGTTCTATGTCTTAGCGCTTTAGAAATATTTAAACAAGTTTCTAAATTAACAATTTTGAGAAATTTTGAGTTTGGGGGGAAAGGGAGATTTCAAAAACATCTTCCCATAACATAATTTGTCCTCTGAAGATGATTCTGATATTTGTAGCACTCTATCTATTAGTGCTTTAGAAATATTTTAAAAGCTTCTAAAGTAGAATTTTGGACAATTTTGAGTTTGGGGGGAAGGAGGATTTCAAAAACATCTTCCCATAACATAATTTGTCCTCTGAAGTCAATTCTGATGTTTGTAGCGTTCTATGTCTTAGCGCTTTAGAAATATTTAAAAAAGCTTCTGAAGTAGAATTTTGGAAAATTTTGAGTTTGGGGGGAAGGGGGATTTCAAAAACATCTTCCCATGACATAAATTGTCTTCTAAAGTCGATTCTGATGTTTGTAGCGCTCTATGTCTTAGCGCTTTACAAATATTTAAAAAGCTTCTAAAGTAGAATTTTGGAAAATTTTGAGTTTGGGGGGAAGGAGGATTTTAAGAACCTCTTCCCGTGATATAACGTGTCCTCTGAAGTTGATTCTAATGTTTTTAGCACTCTATCTATTAGTGCTTTAGAAATATTTTAAAAGATTCTAAAGTAGAATTTTGGACAATTTTGAGTTTGGGGGGAAGGGGGATTTCAATAACCTCTTCCCGTGATATAACGTCTCCTCTGAAGTCGATTCTAATGTTTTTAGCACTCTATCTATAAGTGCTTTAGAAATATTTAAAAAGCTTCTAAAGTAAAACTTTGGAAAATTTTGAGTTTGGGGGGAAGGGGGATTTCAAAAACATCTTCCCATAACATAATTTGTCCTCTGAAGTCGATTCTGATGTTTGTAGCGTTCTATGTCTTAGCGCTTTAGAAATATTTAAAAAGACATGAATTGTCTTTAGAAGACATGAATTGTCTTCTAAAGTTGATTCTGATGTTTGTAACGCTCTATGTCTTAGCGCCTTAGAAATATTTAAACAAGTTTCTAAAGTAACAATTTTGGAAAATTTTGAGTTTGGGGGGAAGGGGGATTTCAAAATGATCTTCCCATGAAATAAATTGTCCTCTAAAGTCGATTCTGATGTTTGTAGCGCTCTATGTCTTAGCGCTTTACAAATATTTAAAAAGCTTCTAAAGTAGAATTTTGGAAAATTTTGAGTTTGGGGGGAAAGAGGATTTTAAGAACCTCTTCCCGTGATATAACGTGTCCTCTGAAGTCGATTCTGATGTTTTTAGCACTCTATCTATAAGTGCTTTAGAAATATTTAAAAAGCTTCTAAAGTAGAATTTTGGGGGGAAGGGGGATTTTGAAAACCTCTTCCCATGACATAACGTGTCCTTTGAAGTCGATTCTGATGTTTTTAGCACTCTATCTATTAGTGCTTTAGAAATATTTAAAAAGTTTCTAAAATAAAATTTTCGAAAATTTTGAGTTAGGGGGGAAGGGGGATTTTAAAAACCTCTTCCGTGATATAACATGTACTCTGAAGTCGATTCTGAAACTTGTAGCGCTCTATCTATTAGTGCTTTAGAAATATTTAAAAAAGCTTCTAAAGTAAAATTTTGGAAATTTTTGAGTTTGGGGGGAAGGGGGATTTTAAAAACCTCTTCCCGTGATATAACGTGTCCTCTGAAGTTGATTCTGATGTTTTTAGCACTCTATCTATTAATGCTTTAGAAATATTTAAAAAGCTTCTAAAGTAGAATTTTGGAAAATTTTGAGTTTGGGGGAAGGGTAATTCCAAAAACATTTTCCCGTAACATAATTTGTCCTCTGAAGTCAATTCTGATATTTGTAGTGCTCTATCTATTAGTGCTTTAGAAATATTTATAAAGCTTCTAAAGTAGAATTTTGGAAAATTTTTAGTTTGGGGGGAAGGGGGGTTTTAAAAACCTCTTTCCTTGATATAACTTGTCCTCTGAAGTCGATTCTAATGTTTTTAGCACTCTATCTATTAGTGCTTTAGAAATATTTGAAAAGCTTCTAAAGTAGAATTTTGGAAAATTTTGAGTTTGGGGGGAAGGGGGATTTCAAAAACATCTTCCCATGACACAAATTGTCCTCTAAAGTCGATCCTGCTGTTTGTAGCGTTCTGTCTTAGCGCTTAAGAAATATTTAAAAAAGCTTCTGAAGTAGAATTTTGGAAAATTTTGAGTTTGGGGGGAAGGGGGATTTCAAAAACATATTCCCATAACATAATTTGTCCTCTGAAGTCGATTCTGGTTTTTGTAGCACTCTATCTATTAGTGCTTTAGAAATATTTTAAAAGCTTCTAAAGTAGAATTTTGGACAATTTTGAGTTTTGGGGGAAGGGGGATTTCAATAACCTCTTCCCGTGATATAACGTGTCCTCTGAAGTCGATTCTGATGTTTTTAGCACTCTATCTATTAGTGCTTTAGAAATATTTTAAAAGCTTCTAAAGTAGAATTTTGGAAAATTTTGAATTTGGGGGGAAGGGGGATTTTAAAAACTTCTTCCCGTGATATAACGTCTCCTCTGAAGTCGATTCTGATGTTTTTAGCACTCTATCTTTTAGTGCTTTAGAAATATTTTAAAAGCTTCTAAAGTAGAATTTTGGAAAATTTTGAGTTTGGGTGGAAGAGGGATTTCAAAAACATCTTCCCATGAGATAATTTGTCCTCTAAAAACGATTAGGTTATTTTTACTGGTCTCTCTTGTCAAATCCTTTCCCTAATTAATAGAGTTTAAATGGTCTTATCAACACAGAGGTGTTTGGCATGTGCCTGCTACCCTCAAGGGTAAGGGTTTCTGATAAGCAAAGTTGTGACACCACAACAAACCTGGTTTTATTATACCATAATAATAGTCAGCAAGGATAGGAAATTAAATGGTTTAGGATTTAAATAGGATTTTGGAATATATTTTAATGAACAAGGTCAAAAGCTGAAGTTGTGTAAGGTAAGCAGTGATTTATAATTATGGTTGTAATATAGGATGAAGTATGAGTTAAAACAACTAGTAATGTGCAGTAATTTACCATTATATAGAGGGGGGAGGAGTGGAGGTAAGTACTTCAAAGTACCTTCCCAGGACATACCTTAGCATGTACATCCATCCCTGAAAGTTTCATTTTCCTAACCCAACCCCTTTCCAAGATAGCCAAAAGTAACTAAAGTAGAATTTTCCCAATTTTTCTTCAATTGTTATTCTAGCTTTGGCCTGGGGCTACAAAAGGACTGGAGATGAGGGTGAAAAATTTGAACAAAACTATAAAAATGAGCATATTTACAAGAAAGCCTAACAGTTCAGAATTTATCATTTACTCTAGAGTGTTGGTAACAACTGATCTTAGACTTACAAGGTGGTAGTTCTTATCCTTTTTGCTTTCACCTTTCTTGAAAATTGGTGTTGTATTTGTTTCTTTCTTTTTTTTTTTTCTTTTTTTTTTTTTTTTTTTTTCTTTTTTTTTATCGACTTTGAAAAAGGTTTGGGACAGAAGGAAATCAATCTTCTTAGCAAGTTCTTTCAATAGTTTTGGGTGAAAATTGTCAGGATAAAAATACATATTGGTACACAGGACCTCAAGTTACTTCTGAGCTGATTACAGAGAAACATATTGCTGACATTGGGTTTACAATGTTATGATAGAGGGTAGGTGGCAGAGGTCTATCAGTCTCAAAGAGTAAAAATGCAGACAAATTGTTCATTGGGCGGTTCTGCAATGCTTAGTAGGTTATACAATTTATTTCCATCTGATGATTGCAAAACATTTATTGATTTTTTTTGGTGATCCCAGCTAGATGCATAATTCTAAAACTTCTTTGGGTTTCTTTTACTGTCAGTAGGAAGCTTGAAAGTGATATTTTAATCAGTGTTCAGTAAGATTTTGTTGTTAATTTGAGCTCTAGCAAACCTCCTATACTTATCTTCTCTCCTGTTTTAGACATACTTTTTCAGTAACAATTCTTTCTTTGCAAATGTCTGGAGTTGTACAGGGTAATGGCTTTTGCTTGAAAAATACTTAAACTGATGCATGTTTCTTTTAGAGTTCTATTTCCAGTTTTGAAGTTATTTTATTGATTTTCTATATTCCCCAGAAGTAGTAGCTCCCAGTCAACCCCAATTATTTCTCTTCTGATTGCCTTGTTGTGAATTATCTTTTTATGAACCTATTTGTGAGCTTATAAAAGGACAAAGTCACTTTCTTTTACAATATGGTCACTTTTTCCCAAAGAGTAGTTAACAGATCTTTTGGAATTATTCCTTAGCTTAGACAAACAGTGTCTAGGAGTAGTGATTCCTGAGATAACAGTTTTTTGTTGGTTGATCAATTGTTTGGTACTTTGTAGCAACAAATTGCAAATACACTAACACATTGTGCCTGCCTCTATTTGTTAGTTTTGATTCATATGAGAAACCTTCCTTTCAAACTGGGCCAGGGAAATTAAAGTCACCTACCATAAGCAGCTTTACTCGAAAACTTGCAGTTGCCTTGTAAAGTATTGCTGGAATCACCTATTCAGTCTCTAGCCCTTTGAATTTCCAATCAAATGAGCTCTTTTTCAAGTTTCTATGACAAGGCTTTCAGTAAAAACCTTGCGTGTCCCCAGGGTGTAACTTATAACTCTTACCCTGAGGGCTGGGGTGGGGGGGAGTTTCATCCTCTTAGATATAATTTCAAGACCTTTCAACTACTTTGAACAAAATGACTATCTTAAAATTTTGATTGGATGTGTTTGGATAAATGGTAGGTGTGGAAGAGGTGTCTGTTGCCTTCCAATCACTTTTGACTATTAAAAAGGGCGCTAGTCCTTGTAATTTCCAATCTGAGGGCTGGGAAGATTATCCTCCCTAAAAACATAATTTTTATCAAAAAATCAACTCTGCTGAACAAAATGGCTATCTCAAAATTTTGATGGGATGTGTTTGGGGAAATGGTGGGCATTGAAGGGGTGTTAGTTGCCTTCTAATCACTTTCGACTATCGAAAAGGGCACAAGTCACTTCTAATTCCAGTCAAATGAGCACTTTCTGAAGTTTCTACAACAACTTCCATACAAAGTGCCCTGGTCTAAGACCAAGAAAAAATAAATAAATAATACATTGTTCTATGCTTAGGCTGCGTGCACTGCCTATGATAAATTAAGCTTTTTGTTAGTTTTCAAGATTGGTTGTAATCATTTGAATGATGGCAATATTGTTAGATTGATTTTCTAATTATCAAACAGTTCATGGTAACAAACTGTAATTAAGGAACAATGCAGCTCAATAGTATTCAAAACTCTGAAAAATGGATGCCAATACATACATCAAAAGAATTGGATTTTCATGCTGATTTTAAAAAAAAGTTTCATCAAGTTTATTTTTACCCATCAAAAAATTAAAAGCTTGAGAAAATTTGTCCTTTTTTTGAAAAAAGGGGGAAACATTCCCTAGAGGTAATGGAATCTTAAATTAAACCATCAGATTCAGTGTGTCAGAGCCCTTTTTGCCGAGGTTTCAAGCTCCTATCTACAAAAATGCAGAATTTTGTATTTTGTACCAGAAGAAAGATTATGGATGCATGTTTATGTTTTTTTTTTTCATATGTTTTCCCCAGGGGTGATTGTATAGACACAATGGTCCTAGTGTGTCACAGGAGAACCCATTCGAACGGAAATTAAAAGCTCTAGTGACCAAAAAAATCAGGGGGCATTTAGGGCCTCTCCCACGCTCAGTTTCCCACAGTCACTGGATCAAAATTTTGAGATAGTCATTTTGTTCAACATAGTTGTAAAGCCCAGTAACTATGTCTTTTGGGACACATTAACCCTCCACAGCCCCTAGGGACAGCTTTGTTAGTCAGGTAATGTGCCCATTGTTTTTTTTACATATAGGATTTCATTTTGGGAAGTATAAAGACATCTTTCCAGGATGGGATTAATTTTCTGCTGGGGGGATTTTCTACGGGGATAATTTTTTTGGGAGGGGGGAAGCTCCTGGGGGTAAAATTTCCGTGGGAACTTTTGCACTGGGGGAATTTGCCAAGATTCCAACCCTTTTTTTTGTCTTACTTTCTCTTTGCTGATTCGGTTTTACATGTGAAGATATTAAGAGCAAATGCTTGGGGGAAATTACAATTGGTTCGGAATTGTCTAGAGTATCCTTCTGTTGATGGGAGATTTTATGTTGGAGAAATTCTCCACAGGATAAGTTCTTCAGAAGGAATTATAAGCAGAGAACTTTTTTGAAAGAAGAGATTTTCAACAGAGGGAAGATTTTTGGCATGATTTTAAACACATTAAAAAATTTTGTATTTCACTATTCGCCTGCTAGTTTAGCAGACTTGTTGGTCATCTGTCAATCTAACAGATCTAAGGCCAAGATCTAATACCGCCTTGTCTGAGAGATCTAAAATCTGAAAAGCTCTTTAAAAATACTCCTAATTTAAATTCAACAGACATTGCGTTTGATCAAGAGTATAGTTTAAATTCAGAGTATAGAGCAGGGGTTGAGGAAAGGACTGCCGCCCTCACATACTGAATAATTTATGCTTGTTTGAAGCTTTGATGTTGCTCGGTACTTTCAGTTGAAATAGCTCTTATGTTTTTATTTCATTGATGATCGTGTTTCAAATTATGCTAAAAATTCCAAGTTATTGAACATTTTAACTATGCTGAATCAATTGCCATCTCGAAATTTTCAAGAGATGTCCTTAGAATAAAAAGAAACATAGGAGTGGGGCTAGTTGCCCTCCAATCTTGTCTTCGATCAAGTTGTCCTCCTTCACTCAAAAAGGAGACTAGAAATCTTGATTTTCAATCAAATAAGCCTTCTCTTGATCTTGTAGGATCACTAGTTTGATAAAATCACCCCTGGGCCAAAGCTAATACAGCAAGACCAACAGGAAGGGTAAACATTCTGGGTTGCAGAAATGAAGCATCAAAAATTAAAAGAGCATGTTTTGCCCCTTGTGACTGCCACTGCTTAAACTTGGTGGTTAGTAATGCAGCAAAGTCTTCAGTTCCAAGAGTGATCCTATTTGTAAAACTCCAGTGTCTACATAGTCTAATCAGCTCTTTAACAAACGCTTGAGCTTGCTCCTCAAGAGTCTTTTGAGGTCTGAAAAATCTGTTACTAGGCCTCCTTTGATGGTGAAAGAGCTCTGTATAACATGGTGAGAGGCATGAAGCAACCCAGTGAAAACAGTGAGATGTAAGATCAAAGTCCATGAAGCTCTCTGGGATCTTTTTGGTAATCCTTTGTTTGAAAGTGATATTAGGAGAAAAGTCCTCTTTGGCCATACCACTTGAAAATTTCAGTTTTATAGTTTTATTAAATAAAAAAAAGGCTTTTTCAACTTAAAGTCAAGAGCAATACTAAAACCAAAAACGAACAGAAATTATTACCCATGTGAGGGGGGGGGGGGGGTTGCTCTTCCTCAACACTTCGCTTTTTAGGCTAAAGTTTCATAGTATTTTCGTTTTGTTTGTAGTACTTTTCTGTTCGTTTTAAGTTTTAATGCTGCTCATTACTTTCAGTTGAAAAAACTTGTTTTTTTTTATTTAATATTTTTTAATCTTATTTAATTGTTTTTTTATTTTTATTTAAACAGTCTTGGAAAGTATAAACAAATTCAAACTGAATATTAGATATATAATGATATTAGTTGTTGAAAGATCCATCAGTTCAAGATTTTTTTTTCACTGTAATTTTTATTTTCATTTTCAATGCTGTAAGAACTGGAAAAGAATAAATTTGTAATAAAGAGAAATTTGTTTTCAGTGAAGCGCCAATGACGCACGAGGCTTTAGGTTTTTGCAGTTAAAGAAGGGGGCAGTATCCAAATTTTGTTTGTAGTGAAACTATATTTGTCTTGACCAATCTTGGAAAGAACTAATAAATTAAACTGAATATTTTTTTCATAATGATATTAATTGCTGAAAGCCCATCAGTTCAAAATTTTACTGTAATTTTAATATTTTTTTCAATATTAAGTACAAAATAAAACATTTGTTATATAATTCGTTTTCAATAAAGCGCCAATGACGCAGTAGGCTTTAGGTTTTCTGCAGTGAGGCGATACCCAAACTCTTGTTTGTAGTGATTTTTATTCGATTAAAACTTGATTTGCATATTCAATTTAAGTTTCACTCGTTTTAAGATTTACTTATTCATTTACATTAATATATATATTGTATGTTTGTTCGTATTGATTGTTTATTTAATTTCTGTTCGTTTCAAGTTTCATTTATACTTTAATAGCAAACTATTCTTTTTCGTTTTAAGCCTGATTTTAATGTTCAATCCAAGCATTACTCGCTTTAAGATATATTCATTCATTTATATTATTACTTGTTGTATGTTTTTTGCTATGATTGTTCATTTAATTTCTGTTCGTTTTGGGTTTCATTTATTCTTTAATAGTAATTTCTGGTCGTTTTGAGTTTGAATTTTAACAGGTATTCATATCTCCTGAGCTTAAGTTTAAAATGGCCTTTACTTGTCTTTGAAAAACTTATTTTTCGGAAAGTTTTCCTAATTAATTTTTGTTCGTTTTTGATTGCAAAAAGTCAAGTTTTTGTTGCATGGAGGGGTTGCTTACTGTCCAATTATTCTTGACTTTAAAAACGGATCTAGAACTTTAATTTATAAATCGAATGAGGCTTTTTTCAAAGTCTATACGATTACCTCTTTGATAAAAACCTTATATATGAACATTAGATAGCTTGCATAACTTGTGGACAACGATTGGCAACAATGAATGGATTGAAATATAGCTCCAATAAGGGTGTTTTGACCATTTCACTTGCTGACACAAAGGAATCACGACTGCTTGGAATTGATCTTAATAGGATTTTGTGTGCCAAAGCAATTTTGCATCTATCACAGAGTATGTATTTTACCCTTATAATTGGATAATTATAATAGATTTAATATTGTGTTCTTCCCATACAAAGTTTTACCTTATTAAAGTCTTTGGGGTGGGGGTGGAGTAGTTGGCAGTAGGAAGACAACTTTAGCGTAGACAGCAGGAGGGGGAGGGTGAGGTTGGAGACTCATCCAATACGAGGTGGAACTTTACTTATCTGCTCCGTTCCCGATTTAGGAGATCAGATAGACTCATTGGGCTGTAGATCGTTGGACCGTTTTAGTTGTGGAAGACGTTAAAACACTCAACAATACTTTATATTTTAAGCTATTGCAGGATTGATTTCATAGATTGTGAAATGGTGAGCCCCCTGGCCCATTATTTGGGTGAAGCTCAACTCATAATATGCAATTTTGATTAATTGTTCCGTGTTATGTGCATATATTACTCTAAATATGTTATTTTGAGTTATACTTTTATCGCATTGCTTTCATTTTTAAGGCTTGAGATAAAACCTGAAACCTTAGTGGAGACAGTGGTGGGGGAAGTCTCCCCCCTCACATGCATAATTGAGCAGCCACAGACAAAGTAATACAAATGAAATTAATCTGTCTTTTGAAAATGTCTTTTTTCAAAAGACACGAACAAAATCGTCTAAAGAAACCTGAAGTGCTATCTCTGACATTTCCATTGATTCCTTATTCCCGTTACTTTCAGATGTAAAATTTAGAACATTATCGAATGGGTTTAGTCGTCCCCTCCCTGAATAATTCACATTTGGAAAACCCACCCCTAGGAAATTCCTCCCCCCTCAAAGAACATTTTCTTTTCCTGCTGATAAATCCCCCGCGTTAAATTCCACCCAGGAGAAATTTTCCAGCCGTGGAATATGCTCCCCAAACATATTCCCCTCAGATAATTTCGGATATTCATAAAAATAGAAGCTGAAATTTCTACTCAACTTTTTAGGTCAGAAGCAATGATATAGCGTTACCTAAATAAAGAGCCATACGGGTTCAATGAAATAATTCTTATTTATTTTTCCAGGGGCACTTTATGTGGAAGAGGTGGTTGCATAAACTTTGGAACGGGGTTCTTTGAATTGCAGATTAAAATTTATAGTGCCCTTACACCAAGGGCGGATCCAGGATTTTTTAGTGGGGGATGCAAAATAGGTTGATCCGATAAACTTGCGTTAGGAGCAAGTTTAATTAACGCAATCTTGTGTTAATTAAGTAAATTAAATTACTTTAGACTACGTTAGGGGAGGCGCCCCCTCGCCCTCCCTGGATCCGCCACTGCCTTACACTCCTTGTTTCTTTCCTTGTTAGGGTGGAGATCAGATGCCTAATAGGTGTGTGTTAATACCAAAACATTCTAACTCAAAAGTGGGCCTTCAGGTATAAACAGAATTTGTTCAAAGGGAAGGGTGGGGAAAAAGGGCGTGGGGGGTATTTCTCCTTCGATGGATTTTGATTCTTAAGAGCTGGAATAGAACTTCCAATTTCCAATCAAATGAGTCCTCTCTGAAGTTTATACGAGAATCCCTTCCTGCCCCTGGGGGGTTTTCTCAACCCTAGAGTTTTGTTACTTAATCTTTCAACTATTTTTAACAAAATTTTTATCTGATGCATTTAGGGCGGGGAGGAGGGAGTGGGCGTTAGTTGCCCTCCAATCTCTTTTGACTCTTAAAAGTGAACAAGAACTTTCAATTTCCAATCAAATGAGCCCTCTCTAAAGTTTATGCGAGTATCCCTTCCATAAAAAATAATATGAAGGATTCAGAGAATCCTTAAATTACAACATTTGCCCTGAAGGCTGTGGGAGAGTTGTCATCCTCAAGACTTAATTTCCAGACCTTAAAACTACGTTTAATAAAATGGCTGTCTCAAAATTTTGATTGGATGTGTTTGAGGAAAAGGTAGGCGTGAGAGGGGGGTTAGTTGCCCTCAAATTACTTTCGACTATTGAAAAGGGCACTAGCCTTTTGAATTTCCAATCGAATGAGCCTTTTTTAAAGTTTTTACGACACCGCCTTCTATAAAAACCTTATGTGCCCCCAGGGTATAACTCAAATCTCTTGCCTTGAGGGTTGTGGGGGAGTGTCCTCCTCAAAAACATATTTTCTATCTTAAAATCAACTACGCTGAACAAAATGGCTATCTCAAAATTTCGATTGGATGTGTTTGGGGGAATGATGGGCGTGGGGGGGGCTAGTTGCCCTCCAATTACTTTCGACCATTAAAAAGGGCACTAGCTTTTTGAATTTCAAATTGGATGAGCTTTTTTTGAAGTTTCTACGACAACGCCTTCTACAAAAACCTTATATGCCCCCAGGGCATAACTTAAAACCATTGCCCTGAGGGTTCTGGCGGATGGTCCTCCTCAAAAACATATTTTCTATTTGGAAATCAACTTCGCTGAACAAAATGGCTATCTCAAAATTTTGATTGGATGTGTTTGGAGGAATGATGGGTGTGGGGGGGCTAGTTGCCCTCCAATCGCTTTTGACTATTAAAAAGAGCACTATCCCTTTGAATTTCCAATTGAATGAGCCTTTTTTGAAGTATCTACGACAACTATCCCTTTGAATTTTCAATCGAATGAGTCTTTCTTGAAGTTTCTACGACAACGCCTTCTATAAAAACCTTATGTGGCCCCAGGACATAACTTAAAACCCTTGCCTTGAGGGTTGTGGGGGATTGTCCTCCTCAAAAACATTTTTGCTATTTGGAAATCAACTTCGCTGAACAAAATGGCTATCTCAAAATTTTGATTGGATGTGTTTGGGAGAATGATGGGCGTGGGGGTGGGCTAGTTACCCTCCAATCCCTTTTGACTATTAAAATGGGCACTATCCCTTTGAATTTCCAATCGAATGAGCCTTTCTTGAAGTTTCTACGACAACGCCTTCTATAAAAACCTTATATGCCCCCAGGGCATAACTTAAAACCCTTGCCCTGAGGGTTGTGGGGGATTGTCCGCCTCAAAACATGTTTTCTATCTGAAAATCAACTACGCTGAATAGAATGGCTATTTCAAAATTTTGATTGGATGTGTTTGGGGGATGTGTCGTTATGATCTTTTCCTGCCCCATTCGAGGAGGAAAACGCTCACTTTTACGCCTAAATAGCCAACAAATGTATACCTGCAATCAATAAAAACACATTCAATTTTTACCAATAAAACAATAGCTGTAGACGGGCTATCATACTCAATATAGTATGATTAAACACTGTATGACATTGTTTTGTATTGTCTTTTAATCACAGGTACCAACTTCAAAAGACGGGAGCCATAGCTACTTCAAAATATTGCTTGTGATGACTAATAGTCCACCCTCCCCTAAAAAAGATCTACTTTGCTTTGTGCAGAACAAGTCTTTTACTTTCAGTTCATTTGGACTAGATTAAAAAAAATTACCCATTTTTGTGGAAATCAATAGTAACACAGAGAACAAAAGTTAAAACACAACAAAGGTTAAACTCAAAGTGAGAACTGACCCTATGAGTTAGAAAAAGGGTTAACCAAACCAAGCAATACTTAAAAAAAACTGAATTTTCTATTTGTTTAATCCCAATTTATAACATTTCAATAAAAATCATCTAGACCAGAGTTTTGAGTGCTGCTGTGTATGTCTTTATCGTAGTTCAAATACTCATGTCAACAAAATGATCTACAACAAACACAACATGTCTACCTATTATGGCTGGGTCAGTTTTCATGTTCAACTTAATAGTTTGACCTTTTCTCAGGAAGCCCTTCAGAGCCGCTTCCAAATCTCAGTATAATGTGAAATCACTTACGTCATTCTTACTATACAGCTCGTTACCACAAACTGTTTGAAAAAAGAAAACGCATAAGAATTTAATCTTGAATCAGTTGGTCCCGCTCTGTTCAACAGTGGCTTTGATTCGCTCTTTATACTCTCTTCTGTTTTATTTGTATAGCTGAGCAACAAGTGGGTTTGCAACAGGGTTGGGGTTTGGATGTATCAGAAATGACTGAATAGAAATGAGATCTGCTGAGGGGAGCTGTAGCCACTTTGAAATCCATTTCAGAATTTTTAATCGACTTTAGTGAGAATGGGTTTGAATCTAGTTTGCTGAAAGCAAAAAAGTTAGCTGATCTACTGAAAGTGGAAGAAGAAACATTTTGAATGGGAGGATAGAGACGAATATCTTACTGAATCACAAGAAAAATTTTTAGTTGAATTATTTTATTATTTGTCGATACTGCCTACACAGCCCTGGAAGAAAGTCTTGAGCAGTTTAAGGCTAAGACTTCAAAATTTGAATTTTTTTCAAGCTATAGTGCTAGGTAAACTGCCCGATCGACCAAAGCTTTTCATCAAATGCGAACAAATTGAAGAGCTTTTATCAAATGAGAACAAGGTAACATTAGTGGGGAAAAATTGTGGGATGAGCCAGTTTCTCCAGAAGCTTCCATTGGTTCAGTTAATAGAATGGTGGTTTAAAGTACAGGAAAGAGTACTGAACCTTTCAAGTTAATCATTAATAAATCAAACTAAGAAACATCAATTCAATGTTCGAAAGCTGCAAAAATTCACAAAAATTGTGTTTTCAGACCTTTCATTAGCTAACATTGTTAGAAGATTTCTCTAACAAATCTAAAACTTGTTGATGGAAATTGTTAGGGAATTTAAAGCGAAATATTCAAAAATAAGCAAGATAGGTATTTTTATGCTTGCAATATTGATAGAGAATCAAGGACTGCTTCTATTTCTTATTTTTCTTCCTTTCCCCTTTTAGTTTTTTAGAAAGATCTTTTCTGGGAATCTCATTAAAAAAAATCAATTCTTCCGTTAAAAAAATAGGAAAACAAGGAAATTGCCACGTATTCATAGCAATTTGATATGATCAAAAATCTAACGGTTTCACTTATGCAACCAAATTATATTTTTTACTAGGTTGATCCTAGTAAAAAATCTACTTCCTCCATGCATGGGATAATTTATGTAAATGCAAAGCAATGGTATTTTTATTTTCACCTAAATTCAATGCACTTTGCCTATTAATAAAATTTTTCTGCTTTTGTGTCACTTGCTGCCATTAATAGTTATATATATATATATATTTTTTCTATAAGATATGAATACTTTGAAATATTCTATTAATTGAATTTCAAAATCTTGGTGTCAGTTGGGTATTATCAAGCTGAGATAAAATCACAGCAACACTATCTTGGTCCGAATTTTTCTTTGAATTTCCTGCCCAATATCATGTTTCTGCGAATTGAGAACTAACTATTCCTGTTAGCTAACAATTCTGTTTACGCCGTCCAAACAAATTTTTGTTAGCTAACATTTTTAGCTAACAATTGGACGGCGGAAAAAACCCCTTAAGATGATAGTCAGGATTTCTCTTGGACACGGAAATAAATACACTCAAAATATTTGAAAGTGCATTTTGGAAGAAGGCTTATGTAAAATATTTTTGCTGTATTTGCTGAAATCAGCAGATTTTGAAGTTTATGCTAGGAAATTAAAATTTTTTTCAAACACAAATACCCCACCGAAAACGCAAAAAAAACAATATAACAAAATTTTGTTACGCAAAAATATCAATACAGCAAGCATTTTGTTATGATCTTTTCCAATAAACACAACATGTCCACCTATTATGGCTGGGTCAGTTTTCATGGTCAGCTTAATATTTTGACCTGGTTTCAGGAAGCCCTTCAGAGTCACTTCCAAATCATAGTATGCTTTGAGATCCACAAACTGTTTGAAAGAACAAAACACATAAGACTTTAATCTTGAATCAGTTGGTCCAGCTCTGTTTAACAGTGGCTTTGATTCGCTTTTCATACTCTCTTCTGTTTTCTTTGTATAGCTGAGCAGCAAGTGGGTTAGCAGCAGAGTTGGGGTTTGGATCTGTCAGCAATGACTGAATAGAAATGAGAACTGCTGATACATTATAAACGGGCGTCCATCTGTTCTGCAAAATATCTAAGGCGAGTCTACCATCAGAATAGACATTAGGGTGAAACATGTTTGAAACAAACTTTACAGTTGGTGGTTCATTTGGATATCCTTCAGTAAATTCAATTGTTAGTTTGAAAATTCCATCTTCAAACGGGGTGTCGTCTGGTCCAAATATAACAGCATTCCATATCATAATATCATTTTCAGTGGGCACACAACTTACACCATCAGGAGGATCTTGTAGGTGCCATTTGAGTTCTTGCATTAATCTCCTTCTCACTGGTGTAGACACAGTTCTTACACTTCTCGTCTGATATAACGTCAGATCTTGTAATTGCAGTGTTGTTTGAATTGATTCCTCTGGTGCAACAACAGATGTTTCAGGGTCTTGAAGGAGCTCAAAGACAACACTAGGTATAGGTGGATCAGCAATGGGATTGACGGTTATCGCCAGATTAGATGGAATTTTGGAGTATAATACTTGGCTAGAAGATAGTTCAACACCTTCAATTTTTTCTTCGTTTTCTTCATTAGTACATGTGACAGAAGCTTCAATAACAAGGTTCTTAGTATCCATTTTGATTACTTTTTTCTAATAACTGATGTTGCGTGGGGAACCACGAGTTATGTATATATAGAAAATGACGTCATGTTTGTTGCCCAGCTATGACGTTTATCTAAGACATTATGCTACTGTATATAATACTAAAATGACGTCATACTGACGGCACTACGAAAATATATTCAAAAAAACCACACTTTTGAAACATTTTTTAAAGTTTTTTGGAATTCCTATAAGAAATTCATCTTATGTTTTGCTTTCTCTTTGTCTACACAATTTTACGCGTGGAGATGCTAAGGGTAATTGTCCGGGTAAATTTTCACCAGCATTGAATTGTCTAGGGAATAAATCTCCGAGGAGGAGGGATTTTCCGTGGAATTATTTTCAGATTTCCTGGCATTATTTATAATGCCAGAATAAACATAAATTAAATAAAAAATACAAGTTTTTTTTAACTGAAAGTATGGAGAAACATTGAAACTTCAAACGAACAGAAAAGTACTAAAAACAAAACGAAAGTACTACGAAACTTTAGCATAAAATGTGAGGTGTTGAGGAAGAGCAATTCCCCCGCCTCCCTCATATATGTAATAATTTCTCTTCGTTTTAGGTTTTAGTATTGCTCCTTACTTTAAGTTGAAAACTTTTTTCTTATTTAATAAACTATAAACCCGTAATCTTCAATTGCTGTGGCCAAGGAGCTTGCCTTTCTCCAAATATCATTGTCAAATGGAGGATTACCACAAAGATCTTAGAGTGGTTTGTGAACTCTGATCTTACATCTCACTGTTTTCACTGGGTCGCGTCATGCCTCTCACCGTGTTATACAGAACTCCTTCACTATCAAAGGAGGCCTAGTAAGAGATTCTTCAGACCTCGAAAGACTCTCAAGGAGCAAGCTCCAGCGTTTGGTTAAGAGCTGATTAGAGTATGTAGACGCTGGAGTTCTACAAATGGGATCACTCTTGGAACTGAAGGCTTTGCTGCATCCCTAACCACCAAGTTTAAGCTGTGGCAGTCACAAGGGATAAAAAGCACTCTTTAATTTTTTGATCATTCATTTCTACAACCCACAATGTTTGCCCTTCCTGTTGGTATTGTTGTACTAGCTTTAGCCCGGGGGTGATCGTATCGAATTAGTGATTCTAGGCGATTGAGAGGGGGCGCACTTGATCGAAAATTAAGATTTCTAGTGTCCTTTTTGAGCGAAAGAAAAGATTGGAGGGCAACTAACCCTGCTCCTACGTCCCTTTTTTCCTAAAGACATCCCGTCAAAATTTCGAGATGGCACTTGATTCAGCATAGTTAAAATGTTCAATAACTTGGATTTCCTGTTATAATTTGAAAAACGATCAGCAATTAAATAAAAAAAATAAAGGCCGTTTCAATTGAAACAGCTTTAGATAGCTAGAATTTGACTGCAAAATGAACAGTTAATTTCTGCTCGTTTTGAGTTTGACTCGGCTATTTATTGTAATTTCTATTCGTTTTGGTTTTCATTTATTTATCGATGCTGATTTGCGGTAGTTTCACGCTTGGTAGATTGTTTGATTTTATTTTTGCTTATTTTTGAAACATTGGAATTCTTTACTTTTCTTTGAAAAACTTGTTTTGTTGAAAACTTTTTTAAATTAATGTCTGTTCGTTTCATATTGACATAGTCTTTTCAGGGGAAAAGAAATTAATTCTTTAAATAATCTTCGTGTTTTTTTAAGACTTTATAGTTTCGCCTGCTATTTGTATGCTGGAAAAAAATTTCAGCAATTTTTAACAACATACACCCTTTTAAAAATATGGACACAAATAGTTGTGTTTAATTTAGTTTCATACCTCCTCTAGTTGACTTGAAATAGAAAACTTGATATAATTCGCAAAAAAATCTGTTGATTTTCTTTGATAGCTTTGATCTTACATCTCACTGTTTTCACTAGGTTGCTTCATGCCTCTCACCATGTTATACAGAGCCCTTTCACCATCAAAGGAGGCCTAGTAAAAGATTTTTCATACCTCAAAAGACTCTTTAGGAGCAAGCTCAAGCGTCTGTTAAAGAGCTGATTAGAATATGTGTACGCAGAAGTTTTACAAATAGGATCACTCTTTGAACTGAGGATTTTGCTGCATCACTAACCACGAAGTTTTTAGCAGTGGCAGTCACAATGGACAAAACATACTCTTTTATTTTTTGATCTTTCATTTCTATAACCCAGAATGTTTACACTTCGTGTTGGTCTTGCTGTATTAGCTTTGGCCCGGGGGTGAGTTTAACGAACTAGCGATCCGACAAGATCGAGAGAGGATTCATTTGATCAAAAATCAAGATTTCCAGTGTCCTTTTAGAGTGAAGGAAAAGATTGGAGGGCAACTAGCCCCGCTCCATTATTTCTTTTTTTTCCTAAGGACATCCCATCAAAATTTTGATATAGTTAATTCAGCATATTCAGCAGAATTCAGCATAGTTAAAATGTTCAATGACTTGGATATCCGGGCATAATTTGAAAAATGATCATCAATTAAATAAGAACATAACGACTGTTTCAACTGAAAGTACGGAACAACATCAGTGCTTCAAACGAGCATCAATTATTCGGCATGTGAGGGCGGCAGTCCTTTCCTCAACACTCGCTCTTTACGCTAAGATTTTTAACTCGTTACTCAATTTTAAAAAAAAGATTGATCAAAAGCAAAGCCAGCTGAATTTAAATTAGAAGTATTTTTAAAGAACTTTAAGACTTTAGGTCTCTTAGACCAGGCGGAGTTAAATCTTGGTCTTAGATCTGTTAGATTGACAGATGACCTACAAGTCCGCTAAACTTGCAGGCGAACGGTGAAACACAATAGTTTCTGATTGCATTTAAAATCATGCCAACAATCTTCCCTCTGTCGAAAATCCCCCCCCCTTTAGTAGAGATGTACTACACATAAAATTCCCTCTGAAGAACAAGTCCGCTAAACTTGCAGGCGAACGGTGAAATACAATAGTTTCTGATTGCATTTAAAATCATGCCAACAATCTTCCCTCTGTCGAAAATCCCCCCCCCCCCTAGTAGAAACGTACTACACATAAAATCCCCTCTGAAGAAATTATCCTGTGGAAAACTCCCCCAGGGAGAATTTCTCCCAAATGAAATCTCCCACCAACAGAAAGATACTCCAGACGATTGCAATCCGATTGATATTTCCCCCGGACATTTCCTCTTAATATCTTCACATGTAAAACTGAATCAGCAAAGAGGAAATCAGATAAAAAAAATGCATTGGAATCTTGGCAAATTCTCCCAGGGTAAAACTTCCCATGGAAATTTTACCCGCAAGAGCTTCCCTCCCCAAGGAAAATTATTCCTGTAAATGATCCCCCAGCAGAATATTTCCACCTCCCCGAAAGATGTCTTTATACTTTCCAAAATGAAATACTATACGTAAACAGTGGGAACATTACCTGACTTACAAACCTTTTCCTAAAGGCTTTGGGGATTATTGTTTCCTAAAAGACATAGTTACCAGGGTTTACAACTATGCTGAACAAAATAGCTATCTCAAAATTCTGATCCGGTGACTGGTAAAATGAGCGTGGGATAGACCCTAAATGCCCTCCATGCTTTTGGTCACTAAAAAGGACACTAGAGCTATTAATTTCCGTTCGAATGAGCCCTCCTGTGACATTCTAAGACCACTGGGTCTATACTGTTACCCCTGGAAAAAAACATACAAAAAAAAACCCACATAAACACGCATCCGTGATTTTTCTTCTGGCATAAAATACAAGATTCCACAATTTTTGCAGATAGGAGCTGGAAACCTCAACAGAAGGGTCTCTGATACGTTGAATCTGATGGTTTGATATAAAATTCTATTATTTCTAGGGACTGTTTCCCCCTTTTTTCAAAAATAAGGTAAATTTTTTGAGAGTTTTTTAGAGTTTCGGTTACTATTGAGCCGCATCGCTCCTAACTTACAGTTTTTTACCACGAACTGTTTGATAGTTAGAAAATCAATCTAGCAATATTGCCGTCATTCAAATGGTTACAACCAATCTTAAAAAAAAACAAAAAAGCTTAATTTATCATAGGCAGCGCAATAGCACTGCCTAAATAAAGAACGATGTGGGCACAGTGTATTTTTTTTTCTTGGTCTTAAACCTGGGCACTTCGTATAGAAGGAGTTGTCGTAGAAACTTCGAGAAGGGCTCTTTTGCTTGGAAAATGGAGTAACTTGTGCCCTTTTTAATAGTCGAAAGTGATTGAAAGGCAACCGCACCCTCCCCAAAGCCCTCAGGGCTTTGAGGAGGGCATGGGTTGTAAGTTATACCCTGAAGGCACATAAGGTTTTTTTTTAGAAAGTGATGTCGTAGAAACTTCAAAAAGGGCTCATTTGATTGGAAATTGAAATGGCTAGTGTCCTTTTTAATAGTCGAAATTCATTGGAAGGCAACTAACACCCCTTCCACGCCCACCATTTATCCAAACACATCCAATAAAAATTTTGTGCAATCCATTTTGTTCAAAGTAGTTGAAATATAAGGAAATTATATATAAGAGGATGATACTCCCTCTACACCCCTCTGGGGAAGGGCTGCAAGTTATGCCCTGAGGGCATACAAGGTTTTTATTAAACGCCTTGTCGTAGAAACTTGAAAAAGGTCTCATTCAATTGGAAATTCAAAGGGCTACTGCCTTTTTAATAGGCGAAAGTGATGACACTCCCCCCACAGCTCTCACGGCAAGGGATATAAGTTATAACTTGGGGGCATAAAAGGTTTTTTATTGTATAGAAAGCGTTGTCGTACAAATTTCAAAAAAGCACGATTCAATTGGAAATTGAAACAGCTAGTACCCTTTTTAATAATCAAAAGTGATTGGATGGCAAGTAACCCCCCCCCCCTCTCAGGTCCACCATTTCCCCAAACACATCCAATCAAAATTTTGAGATAGCCATTTTTTAACATGGTTGAAAGTTCTGGAAATTAGGTCTTGGAGGATGACACCCCCCCCCCAGTCCTCAGGGCAGGAGTTGTAAGTTATGCCCTGGGGTATACAAGGTTTTTATTGCAAACATTGTCATAGAAACTTGAAAAGGGCTCATTCGATTGCAAACTCAAAGGACTAAAGCCCTTTTTAATAGTCGAAAGTGATTTGAGGGCAACTAACCCCCCTCTCACACCCACCTTTTCCTCAAACACATCAAATCAAGATTTTTAGATAGACATCTTATTCAACGTAGTTACAAGTTATAGAAATTAGAACTTTGAGGATGATAGCCCTCTCAGAGCCCCCAGGGCGAGGATTGTAAGTTATGCCCTGGGTGAATTTAAGGTATTTATTGAAAGCGTTGTCGTAGGAACTTCAAAGGGGCTCATTCGATAGGAAATTAAAAGGAATATTGCCCTTTTAATAGTCAAATGTGATGGGAAGGCTTGAAATTTTTAAAGTAAAGATCGATGTGGGTACAACGTATTGTTTTTTTTTCTTGTTAGAACAGGGTTTTTCGTATCAAAGGAGTTGTATTAAGAACTTTGAAAGGGGCTCATTCAATTGAAAATAGAAAGGGCTAATGCCCTTTTTGATAGTCGAACGTGATTTTTTTTTTATAGAAAGCGCTGTCGCAGAAACTTCAAAAAGGAATAATTCGATTGGAAACTGAAACGGCTAGTGCCCTTTTTAATAATCGAAAGTGATTGGATGGCAAGTAACCCCTCTCTCGCACCCACCATTTCCCCAAACACATCCAATCAAAATTTTGAGATAGCCTTTTTTTTAACGTAGTTGAAAGTTCTGGAAATTCGAGGATGATAACCCCCCCCCCCCAGTCCTCAGAACAAGGGTTGTAAGTTGGAAGTTATGCCCTGAGGGCATACAAGGTTTTAATTTAAAGCGTTGTCGTAGGAACTTCAAAAGGTTACATTTGATTGGAAATTGAAAGGGCTAGTGCCTTTTTTAATAGTTGAAAGTGATGGGAGACCAACTAACGCCCCTCTCACGCCCACCATTTCCCCATACAGATCCAATCGAAATTTTGAGATAGCAATTTTTTTAACGTAGTTGAAAGTTCTGGAAATCAGGTCTTTGAGGATGACAACCCCCTCACAGCCCTCAGGGCAAGGATTGTAATTTATGCCCTGGGGGCATATACGGTGTTTATAGAAAGTGTTGTCGTAGAAACTCAAAAAGGGCTCATTCAAGAGGAAATTGAAAGGGCTAGTGCCCTTTTTAATAGTCGAATGTGATTGGAAGGCTCGGCATTTTTATAGTAAAGATCGATGTGGGTACAATGTATTATTATTTTTTTTTCTTTTTTTTTTGTTTAGATCAGGGTACTTCGCATCGAAGGAGTTGTCTTAGGAACTTCGAAAAAGGATCATTTGATTAAAATAGAAAGGGCTAATGCCATTTTTCGTATTC
The DNA here is from genome assembly GCA_027921565.1 of Artemia sinica. Lineage (NCBI taxonomy): Eukaryota > Metazoa > Arthropoda > Branchiopoda > Anostraca > Artemiidae > Artemia > Artemia sinica. The sequence continues at coordinate 25,456,684 of CM051264.1, read as the reverse complement.
GAATGTGATTGGAAGGCAACTAGTCCCCCTCCCACGCCCACCCTCTCATTTGCCTATTATGTTTAAAAATGAAATGTTGCCGTAAGATTAAATGAAAATGCATTGTGTTTATACTAACTCCCAATAAAGCATCCCAGCAGTATCCCAAGAACGACAGAAGGTATTATTTTAAAATTGTCAGGGATACTTCTGCTCTTAAAACTTAACCAAATCAAAATAGTGTAGGTGTATCAAAGCTATCAAAGAAAATCAACAGATTTTTTTGCGAATTATATCAAGTTTTCTATTTCAAGTCAACTAGAGGAGGTATGAAACTAAATTAAACACAACTATTTGTGTCCATATTTTTAAAAGGGTGTATGTTGTTAAAAATTGCTGAAATTTTTTTTCCAGCATACAAATAGCAGGCGAAACTATAAAGTCTTAAAAAAAACACGAAGATTATTTAAAGAATTAATTTCTTTTCCCCTGAAAAGACTATGTCAATATGAAACGAACAGACATTAATTTAAAAAAGTTTTTCAACAAAACAAGTTTTTCAAAGAAAAGTAAAGAATTCCAATGTTTTAAAAATAAGCAAAAATAAAATCAAACAATCTACCAAGCGTGAAACTACCGCAAATCAGCATCGATAAATAAATGAAAACCAAAACGAATAGAAATTACAATAAATAGCCGAGTCAAACTCAAAACGAGCAGAAATTAACTGTTCATTTTGCAGTCAAATTCTAGCTATCTAAAGCTGTTTCAATTGAAACGGCCTTTATTTTTTTTATTTAATTGCTGATCCTTTTTCAAATTATAACAGGAAATCCAAGTTATTGAACATTTTAACTATGCTGAATCAAGTGCCATCTCGAAATTTTGACGGGATGTCTTTAGGAAAAAAGGGACGTAGGAGCAGGGTTAGTTGCCCTCCAATCTTTTCTTTCGCTCAAAAAGGACACTAGAAATCTTAATTTTCGATCAAGTGCGCCCCCTCTCGATCGCCTAGAATCACTAATTCGATACGATCACCCCCGGGCTAAAGCTAGTACAACAATACCAACAGGAAGGGCAAACATTGTGGGTTGTAGAAATGAATGATCAAAAAATTAATGAGTGCTTTTTATCCCTTGTGACTGCCACAGCTTAAACTTGGTGGTTAGGGATGCAGCAAAGCCTTCAGTTCCAAGAGTGATCCCATTTGTAGAACTCCAGCGTCTACATACTCTAATCAGCTCTTAACCAAACGCTGGAGCTTGCTCCTTGAGAGTCTTTCGAGGTCTGAAGAATCTCTTACTAGGCCTCCTTTGATAGTGAAGGAGTTCTGTATAACATGGTGAGAGGCATGACGCGACCCAGTGAAAACAGTGAGATGTAAGATCAGAGTTCACAAACCACTCTAAGATCTTTGTGGTAATCCTCCATTTGACAATGATATTTGGAGAAAGGCAAGCTCCTTGGCCACAGCAATTGAAGATTACGGGTTTATAGTTTATTAAATAAGAAAAAAGTTTTCAACTTAAAGTAAGGAGCAATACTAAAACCTAAAACGAAGAGAAATTATTACATATATGAGGGAGGCGGGGGAATTGCTCTTCCTCAGCACCTCACATTTTATGCTAAAGTTTTGTAGTACTTTCGTTTTGTTTTTAGTACTTTTCTGTTCGTTTGAAGTTTCAATGTTTCTCCATACTTTCAGTTAAAAAAAACTTGTATTTTTTATTTAATTTATGTTTATTCTGGCATTATAAATAATGCCAGGAAATCTGAAAATAATTCCACGGAAAATCCCTCCTCCTCGGAGATTTATTCCCTAGACAATTCAATGCTGGTGAAAATTTACCCGGACAGTTACCCTTAGCATCTCCACGCGTAAAATTGTGTAGACAAAGAGAAAGCAAAACATAAGATGAATTTCTTATAGGAATTCCAAAAAACTTTAAAAAATGTTTCAAAAGTGTGGTTTTTTTAATATATTTTGGTAGTGCCGTCAGTATGACGTCATTTTAGTATTATATACAGTAGCATAATGTCTTAGATAAACGTCATAGCTGGGCAACAAACATGACGTCATTTTCTATATATACATAACTCGTGGTTCCCCACGCAACATCAGTTATTAGAAAAAAGTAATCAAAATGGATACTAAGAACCTTGTTATTGAAGCTTCTGTCACATGTACTAATGAAGAAAACGAAGAAACAATTGAAGGTGTTGAACTATCTTCTAGCCAAGTATTATACTCCAAAATTCCATCTAATCTGGCGATAACCGTCAATCCCATTGCTGATCCACCTATACCTAGTGTTGTCTTTGAGCTCCTTCAAGACCCTGAAACATCTGTTGTTGCACCAGAGGAATCAATTCAAACAACACTGCAATTACAAGATCTGACGTTATATCAGACGAGAAGTGTAAGAACTGTGTCTACACCAGTGAGAAGGAGATTAATGCAAGAACTCAAATGGCACCTACAAGATCCTCCTGATGGTGTAAGTTGTGTGCCCACTGAAAATGATATTATGATATGGAATGCTGTTATATTTGGACCAGACGACACCCCGTTTGAAGATGGAATTCTCAAACTAACAATTGAATTTACTGAAGGATATCCAAATGAACCACCAACTGTAAAGTTTGTTTCAAACATGTTTCACCCTAATGTCTATTCTGATGGTAGAGTCGCCTTAGATATTTTGCAGAACAGATGGACGCCCGTTTATAATGTATCAGCACTTCTCATTTCTATTCAGTCATTGCTGACAGATCCAAACCCCAACTCTGCTGCAAACCCACTTGCTGCTCAGCTATACAAAGAAAACAGAAGAGAGTATGAAAAGCGAATCAAAGCCACTGTTAAACAGAGCTGGACCAACTGATTCAAGATTAAAGTCTTATGTGTTTTGTTCTTTCAAACAGTTTGTGGATCTCAAAGCATACTATGATTTGGAAGTGGCTCTGAAGGGCTTCCTGAAACCATGTCAAAATATTAAGTTGACCATGAAAACTGACCCAGCCATAATAGGTGGACATGTTGTGTTTATTGGAAAAGATCATAACAAAATGCTTGCTGTATTGATATTTTTGCGTAACAAAATTTTGTTATATTGTTTTTTTTGCGTTTTCGGTGGGGTATTTGTGTTTGAAAAAAATTTTAATTTCCTAGCATAAACTTCAAAATCTGCTGATTTCAGCAAAAACAGCAAAAAGATTTTACATAAGCCTTCTTCCAAAATGCACTTTCAAATATTTTGAGTGTATTTATTTCCGTGTCCAAGAGAAATCCTGGCTATCATCTTAAGGGGTTTTTCCGCCGTCCAATTGTTAGCTAAAAATGTTAGCTAACAAAAATTTGTTTGGACGGCGTAAACAGAATTGTTACCTAACAGGAATAGTTAGTTCTCAATTCGCAGAAACATGATATTGGGCAGGATATTCAAAGAAAAATTCGGACCAAGATAGTGTTGCTGTGATTTTATCTCAGCTTGATAATACCCAACTGACACCAAGATTTTGAAATTCAATTAATAGAATATTTCAAAGTATTCATATCTTATAGAAAAAATATTTATAGTCAGGTCAGTAACTATTAATGGCAGCAAGTGAAACAAAAGCAGAAAAATTTTATTAATAGGCAAAGTGCATTGAATTTAGGTGAAAATCAAAATACCATTGCTTTGCATTTACATAAATTATCCCATGCATGGAGGAAGTAGATTTTTTACTAGGATCAACCTAGTAAAAAATATAATTTGGTTGCATAAGTGAAACCGTTAGATTTTTGATCATATCAAATTGCTATGAATACGTGGCAATTTCCTTGTTTTCCTATTTTTTTAACGGAAGAATTGATTTTTTTTAATGAGATTCCCAGAAAAGATCTTTCTAAAAAACTAAAAGGGGAAAGGAAGAAAAATAAGAAATAGAAGCAGTCCTTGATTCTCTATCAATATTGCAAGCATAAAAATACCTATCTTGCTTATTTTTGAATATTTCGCTTTAAATTCCCTAACAATTTCCATCAACAAGTTTTAAATTTGTTAGAGAAATCTTCTAACAATGTTAGCTAATGAAAGGTCTGAAAACACAATTTTTGTGAATTTTTGCACCTTTCGAACATTGAATTGATGTTTCTTAGTTTGATTTATTAATGATTAACTTGAAAGGTTCAGTACTCTTTCTTGTACTTTAAACCACCATTCTATTAAATGAACCAATGGAAGCTTCTGGAGAAACTGGCTCATCCCACAATTTTTCCACACTAATGTCACCTTGTTCTCATTTGATAAAAGCTCTTCAATTTGTTCGCATTTGATGAAAAGCTTTGGTCGATCGGGCAGTTTACCTAGCACTATAGCTTGAAAAAAATTCAAATTTTGAAGTCTTAGCCTTAAACTGCTCAAGACTTTCTTCCAGGGCTGTGTAGGCAGTATCGACAAATAATAAAATAATTCAACTAAAAATTTTTCTTGTGATTCAGTAAGATATTCGTCTCTATCCTCCCATTCAAAATGTTTCTTCTTCCACTTTCAGTAGATCAGCTAACTTTTTTGCTTTCAGCAAACTAGATTCAAACCCATTCTCACTAAAGTCGATTAAAAATTCTGAAATGGATTTCAAAGTGGCTACAGCTCCCCTCAGCAGATCTCATTTCTATTCAGTCATTCCTGATACATCCAAACCCCAACCCTGTTGCAAACTCACTTGTTGCTCAGCTATACAAATAAAACAGAAGAGAGTATAAAGAGCGAATCAAAGCCACTGTTGAACAGAGCGGGACCAACTGATTCAAGATTAAATTCTTATGCGTTTTCTTTTTCAAACAGTTTGTGGTAACGAGCTGTATAGTAAGAATGACGTAAGTGATTTCACATTATACTGAGATTTGGAAGCGGCTCTGAAGGGCTTCCTGAGAAAAGGTCAAACTATTAAGTTGAACATGAAAACTGACCCAGCCCTAATAGGTAGACATGTTGTGTTTGTTGGAGACCATTTTGTTGACATGAGTATTTGAACTACGATAAAGACATACACAGCAGCACTCAAAACTCTGGTCTAGATGATTTTTATTGAAATGTTATAAATTGGGATTAAACAAATAGAAAATTCAGTTTTTTTTAAGTATTGCTTGGTTTGGTTAACCCTTTTTCTAACTCATAGGGTCAGTTCTCACTTTGAGTTTAACCTTTGTTGTGTTTTAACTTTTGTTCTCTGTGTTACTATTGATTATCACAAAAATGGGTAATTTTTTTAATCTAGTCCAAATGAACTGAAAGTAAAAGACTTGTTCTGCACAAAGCAAAGTAGATCTTTTTTAGGGGAGGGTGGACTATTAGTCATCACAAGCAATATCTTGAAGTAGCTATGGCTTCCGTCTTTTGAAGTTGGTACCTGTGATTAAAAGACAATACAAAACAATGTCATACAGTGTTTAATCATACTATATTGAGTATGATAGCCCGTCTACAGCTATTGTTTTATTGGTAAAAATTGAATGTGTTTTATTGATTGCAGGTATACATTTGTTGGCTATTTAGGCGTAAAAGTGAGCGTTTTCCTCCTCGAATGGGGCAGGAAAAGATCATAACGACACATCCCCCGAACACATCCAATCAAAATTTTGAAATAGCCATTCTATTCAGCGTAGTTGATTTTCAGATAGAAAACATGTTTTGAGGCGGACAATCCCCCACAACCCTCAAGGCAAGGGTTTCAAGCTATGCCCCGGGGGCAAACAAGGTTTTTATAGAAGGCGTTGTCGTAGAAACTTCAAGAAAGACTCATTCGATTGGAAATTCAAAGGGATAGTGCCCATTTTAATAGTCAAAAGTGATTGGAGGGTAACTAGCCCACCCCCACGCCCATCATTCCCCCAAACACATCCAATCAAAATTTTGGGATAACCATTTTGTTCAGTGTAGTTGATTTCCAAATAGCAAAAATGTTTTTGAGGAGGACAATCCCCCACAACCCTCAGGGCAAGGGTTTCAAGTTATGTCCTGGGGCCACATAAGGTTTTTATAGAAGGCGTTGTCGTAGTAACTTCAAGAAAGACTCATTCGATTGAAAATTCAAAGGGATAGTTGTCGTAGATACTTCAAAAAAGGCTCATTCAATTGGAAATTCAAAGGGATAGTGCTCTTTTTAATAGTTAAAAGCGATTGGAGGGCAACTAGCCCCCCCACACCCATCATTCCTCCAAACACATCCAATCAAAATTTTGAGATAGCCATTTTGTTCAGCGAAGTTGATTTCCAAATAGAAAATATTTTTTTGAGGAGGACCATCCGCCAGAACCCTCAGGGCAATGGTTTTAAGTTATGCCCTGGGGGCATATAAGGTTTTTGTAGAAGGCGTTGTCGTAGAAACTTCAAAAAAGGCTCATCCAATTTGAAATTCAAAAAGCTAGTGCCCTTTTTAATAGTCGAAAGTAATTGGAGGGCAACTAGCCCCCCCCCCACACCCATCATTCCCCCAAACACATCCAATCGAAATTTTGAGATAACCATTTTATTCAGCGTAGTTGATTTTAAGATAGAAAATATGTTTTTGAGGAGGACACTCCTCCACAACCCTCAAGGCAAGAGATTTGAGTTATACCCTGGGGGCACATAAGGTTTTTATAGAAGGCGGTGTCGTAAATACTTTAAAAAAGGCTCATTCGATTGGAAATTCAAAAGGCTAGTGCCCTTTTCAATAGTCGAAAGTGATTTGAGGGCAACTAACCCCCCTCTCACGCCCACCTTTTCCTCAAACACATCCAATCAAAATTTTGAGACAGCCATTTTATTAAACGTAGTTTTAAGGTCTGGAAATTAAGTCTTGAGGATGACAACTCTCCCACAGCCTTCAGGGCAAATGTTGTAATTTAAAGATTCTCTGAATCCTTCATATTATTTTTTATGGAAGGGATACTCGCATAAACTTTAGAGAGGGCTCATTTGATTGGAAATTGAAAGTTCTTGTTCACTTTTAAGAGTCAAAAGAGATTGGAGGGCAACTAACGCCCACTCCCTCCTCCCCGCCCTAAATGCATCAGATAAAAATTTTGTTAAAAATAGTTGAAAGATTAAGTAACAAAACTCTAGGGTTGAGAAAACCCCCCAGGGGCAGGAAGGGATTCTCGTATAAACTTCAGAGAGGACTCATTGGATTGGAAATTGGAAGTTCTATTCCAGCTCTTACGAATCAAAATCCATCGAAGGAGAAATACCCCCCACGCCCTTTTTCCCCACCCTTCCCTTTGAACTAATTCTGTTTATACCTGAAGGCCCAATGAGAGTTAAAATGTTTTGGTAATAACACACACCTATTAGGCATCTGATCCCCACCCTAACAAGGAAAGAAACAAGGAGTGTAAGGCAGTGGCGGATCCAGGGGAGGGGCGAGGGGGCGCCTCCCCTAACGTAGTCTAAAGTTATTTAATTTACTTAATTAACGCAAGATTGCGTTAATTAAACTTGCTCCTAACGCAAGTTTATCGGATCAACCTATTTTGCATCCCCCACTAAAAAATCCTGGATCCGCCCTTGGTGTAAGGGCACTATAAATTTTAATCTGCAATTCAAAGAACCCCGTTCCAAAGTTTATGCAACCACCTCTTCCACATAAAGTGCCCCTGGAAAAATAAATAAGAATTATTTCATTGAACCTGTATGGCTCTTTATTTAGGTAACGCTATATCATTGCTTCTGACCTAAAAAGTTGAGTAGAAATTTCAGCTTCCATTTTTATGAATATCCGAAATTATCTGAGGGGAATATGTTTGGGGAGCATATTCCACGGCTGGAAAATTTTTCCTGGGTGGAATTTAACGCGGGGGATTTATCAGCAGGAAAAGAAAATGTTCTTTGAGGGGGGAGGAATTTCCCAGGGGTGGGTTTTCCAAATGTGAATTATTCAGGGAGGGGACGACTAAACCCATTCGATAATGTTCTAAATTTTGCATCTGAAAGTAACGGGAATAAGGAATCAATGGAAATGTCAGAGATAGCACTTCAGGTTTCTTTAGACGATTTTGTTCGTGTCTTTTGAAAAAAGACATTTTCAAAAGACAGATTAATTTCATTTGTATTACTTTGTCTATGGCTGCTCAATTATGCATGTGAGGGGGGAGACTTCCCCCACCACTGTCTCCACTAGGGTTTCAGGTTTTATCTCAAGCCTTAAAAATGAAAGCAATGCGATAAAAGTATAACTCAAAATAACATATATAGAGTAATATATGCACATAACACGGAACAATTAATCAAAATTGCATAATATGAGTTGAGCTTCACCCAAATAATGGGCCAGGGGGCTCACCATTTCACAATCTATGAAATCAATCCTGCAATAGCTTAAAATATAAAGTATTGTTGAGTGTTTTAACGTCTTCCACAACTAAAACGGTCCAACGATCTACAGCCCAATGAGTCTATCTGATCTCCTAAATCGGGAACGGAGCAGATAAGTAAAGTTCCACCTCGTATTGGATGAGTCTCCAACCTCACCCTCCCCCTCCTGCTGTCTACGCTAAAGTTGTCTTCCTACTGCCAACTACTCCACCCCCACCCCAAAGACTTTAATAAGGTAAAACTTTGTATGGGAAGAACACCATATTAAATCTATTATAATTATCCAATTATAAGGGTAAAATACATACTCTGTGATAGATGCAAAATTGCTTTGGCACACAAAATCCTATTAAGATCAATTCCAAGCAGTCGTGATTCCTTTGTGTCAGCAAGTGAAATGGTCAAAACACCCTTATTGGAGCTATATTTCAATCCATTCATTGTTGCCAATCGTTGTCCACAAGTTATGCAAGCTATCTAATGTTCATATATAAGGTTTTTATCAAAGAGGTAATCGTATAGACTTTGAAAAAAGCCTCATTCGATTTATAAATTAAAAGTTCTAGATCCGTTTTTAAAGTCAAGAATAATTGGACAGTAAGCAACCCCTCCATGCAACAAAAACTTGACTTTTTGCAATCAAAAACGAACAAAAATTAATTAGGAAAACTTTCCGAAAAATAAGTTTTTCAAAGACAAGTAAAGGCCATTTTAAACTGAAGCTCAGGAGATATGAATACCTGTTAAAATTCAAACTCAAAACGACCAGAAATTACTATTAAAGAATAAATGAAACCCAAAACGAACAGAAATTAAATGAACAATCATAGCAAAAAACATACAACAAGTAATAATATAAATGAATGAATTACAGCATAAAACAGGTGCTCACACACAAAACATCGAAAGACACTGGCTTGAAGTTCGAGAAAATATACCCAAATATGGCAGAAGAGAAGAACATATGGAAGGATATCTAGCAGAGCACTATTTCAAAAAAAAATATTCAATCTCCTCGAGAATGCACCATTTCATGAAACATATATCGGAGCTTTATAACCCCAACTATTTGCACATTAGGGGGTGGGGGTAAATCATAGCATATATTAAATACGTAACCTAACCTAGGTACCTTTTTCCCTCCCTAAACCCAAAAAAACAACAGTTTAAATATTGTAAACGCAATAGGAAATCACGCTTTTTGATCCATTTGTCTAACAAATACCCGTTTGTCTGGTTTCCTTGTACAGTCTATAGCGGTGGGTTATTTATAATGCACAAGTACCGAATAATCTATATTCGTTTTGATTATTTTTTTCGGAAACCCCTTAACATTTTGAGTTGGGTAACCGCATAAAACATATTCAAATAGCTTAATCCTATAACGTTGAAAAATTTTGCTTTTCTTTTTTACATCCACGATTCAAAATATGTAGAAAATGCTGGAACTTATATAAAAATTTTCTTTCGAGGGTGGAAAGGTTAGCTGCACGGAGATTTGATAGCAGGGGGAGGGGGAGGGCGGGGACTAAATAGGTTGAGTCACAAGTTCGAACCTTAAAACATACAGAGGTTAGGAGGTACAGTTGGGGGGCTGCCGCCCCCAAACCCCCGCTTTTGCAGTCTTTAACAAAAAAAAAGTTTTTTAAACTGAAAGTAAGGAGCGAGATTAAAACTTAAAACGAACAGAAATTATTCCGTATATGAAAGGGTCTTTCCCCTCCTCAACGCCTCGCTCTTTACGCTAACGTTTGACTTTCTCACAACTCTTTTTTTGTTAAACAATAAAAAACTTTAGCGTAAAGAGCGAGACATTGAAGAGGGGACAGCCCCTTTCATATACGGAATAATTTCTGTTCGTTTTAAGTTTTAATGTCGCTCCTTACTTTCAGTTTAAAAAACTTGTTTTTTTTATCTAAAGGCTGCAAAAGCGGGAGTTTGGGGGGCGGCAGCCCCCCCCCCCCAACTGTACCTCCTAACCCCTGTCCATTTTATCGTTCGAACTTGTGACTCAGCCTCTTTAACTCTTTAAAAACGTAGTTTTTTTCAAATAATTTCTGCACGTTTTGTGTCTTAGCGCTTTACAAATATTTAAAAAAGCTTCTAAAGTAGAATTTTGGAAAATTTTGAGTTTGGGGGGAAGGACGATTTCAAAAACATCTTCCAATAACACAATTTGTCCTCTGAAGTCGATTCTGATATTTGTAGCGCTCTATCTATTAGTGCTTTAGAAATATTTAAAAAGCTTCTAAAGTAGAATTTTGGAAAATTTTGAGTTTGGGGGCAAGGGGGATTTTAAAAACATCTTCCCATGACATAAATTGTCTTCTAAAGTTGATTCTAATGTTTCTAACGCTCTATGTCTTAGCACTTTAGAAATATTTAAACAAGTTTCTAAAGTAACAATTTTGGAAAATTTTGAGTTTGGGGGAAGGGGGATTTCAAAAACATCTTCCCATGACATAAATTGTCTTCTAAAGTTAATTCTGATGTTTGTAACGCTCTATGTCTTAGCACTTTAGAAATATTTAAACAAGTTTCTAAATTAACAATTTTGAGAAATTTTGAGTTTGGGGGGAAAGGGAGATTTCAAAAACATCTTCCCATAACATAATTTGTCCTCTGAAGATGATTCTGATATTTGTAGCGCTCTATCTATTAGTGCTTTAGAAATATTTAAAAAGCTTCTAAAGTAGAATTTTGGAAAATTTTGAGTTTGGGGGGAAGGAGGATTTCAAAAACATCTTCCCATAACATAATTTGTCCTCTGAAGTCAATTCTGATGTTTGTAGCGTTCTATGTCTTAGCGCTTTAGAAATATTTAAAAAAGCTTCTGAAGTAGAATTTTGGAAAATTTTGAGTTTGGGGGGAAGGAGGATTTCAAAAACATCTTCCCATGACATAAATTGTCCTCTAAAGTCGATTCTGATGTTTGTAGCGCTCTATGTCTTAGCGCTTTACAAATATTTAAAAAGCATCTAAAGTAGAATTTTGGAAAATTTTGAGTTTGGAGGGAAGGGGGATTTTATAAAACCTCTTCCCGTGATATAATGTGTCCTCTGAAGTTGATTCTAATGTTTTTAGCACTCTATCTATTAGTGCTTTAGAAATATTTTAAAAGATTCTAAAGTAGAATTTTGGACAATTTTGAGTTTGGGGGGAAGGGGGATTTCAATAACCTCTTCCCGTGATATAACGTCTCCTCTGAAGTCGATTCTAATGTTTTTAGCACTCTATCTATAAGTGCTTTAGAAATATTTAAAAAGCTTCTAAAGTAAAACTTTGGAAAATTTTGAGTTTGGGGGGAAGGGGGATTTCAAAAACATCTTCCCATAACATAATTTGTCCTCTGAAGTCGATTCTGATGTTTGTAGCGTTCTATGTCTTAGCGCTTTAGAAATATTTAAAAAGACATGAATTGTCTTTAGAAGACATGAATTGTCTTCTAAAGTTGATTCTGATGTTTGTAACGCTCTATGTCTTAGCGCCTTAGAAATATTTAAACAAGTTTCTAAAGTAACAATTTTGGAAAATTTTGAGTTTGGGGGGAAGGGGGATTTCAAAATGATCTTCCCATGAAATAAATTGTCCTCTAAAGTCGATTCTGATGTTTGTAGCGCTCTATGTCTTAGCGCTTTACAAATATTTAAAAAGCTTCTAAAGTAGAATTTTGGAAAATTTTGAGTTTGGGGGGAAAGAGGATTTTAAGAACCTCTTCCCGTGATATAACGTGTCCTCTGAAGTCGATTCTGATGTTTTTAGCACTCTATCTATTAGCGCTTTAGAAGTATTTAAAAGGCTTCTAAAGTAGAATTTTGGGGGAAGGGGGATTTTGAAAACCTCTTCCCATGACATAACGTGTCCTTTGAAGTCGATTCTGATGTTTTTAGCACTCTATCTATTAGTGCTTTAGAAATATTTAAAAAGTTTCTAAAATAAAATTTTGGAAAATTTTGAGTTAGGGGGGAAGGGGGATTTTAAAAACCTCTTCCGTGATATAACATGTACTCTGAAGTCGATTCTGAAACTTGTAGCGCTCTATCTATTAGTGCTTTAGAAATATTTAAAAAAGCTTCTAAAGTAAAATTTTGGAAATTTTTGAGTTTGGGGGGAAGGGGGATTTTAAAAACCTCTTCCCGTGATATAACGTGTCCTCTGAAGTTGATTCTGATGTTTTTAGCACTCTATCTATTAATGCTTTAGAAATATTTAAAAAGCTTCTAAAGTAGAATTTTGGAAAATTTTGAGTTTGGGGGAAGGGTAATTCCAAAAACATTTTCCCGTAACATAATTTGTCCTCTAAAGTCAATTCTGATATTTGTAGTGCTCTATCTATTAGTGCTTTAGAAATATTTATAAAGCTTCTAAAGTAGAATTTTGGAAAATTTTTAGTTTGGGGGGAAGGGGGGTTTTAAAAACCTCTTCCCTTGATATAACTTGTCCTCTGAAGTCGATTCTAATGTTTTTAGCACTCTATCTATTAGTGCCTTAGAAATATTTAAAAAGCTTCTAAAGTAGAATTTTGGAAAATTTTGAGTTTGGGGGGAAGGGGGATTTCAAAAACATCTTCCCATGACACAAATTGTCCTCTAAAGTCGATCCTGCTGTTTGTAGCGTTCTGTCTTAGCGCTTAAGAAATATTTAAAAAAGCTTCTGAAGTAGAATTTTGGAAAATTTTGAGTTTGGGGGGAAGGGGGATTTCAAAAACATATTCCCATAACATAATTTGTCCTCTGAAGTCGATTCTGGTTTTTGTAGCACTCTATCTATTAGTGCTTTAGAAATATTTTAAAAGCTTCTAAAGTAGAATTTTGGAAAATTTTGAATTTGGGGGGAAGGGGGATTTTAAAAACCTCTTCCCGTGATATAACGTGTCCTCTGAAGTCGATTCTGATGTTTTTAGCACTCTATCTATTAGTGCTTTAGAAATATTTTAAAAGCTTCTAAAGTAGAATTTTGGAAAATTTTGAATTTGGGGGGAAGGGGGATTTTAAAAACCTCTTCCCGTGATATAACGTCTCCTCTGAAGTCGATTCTGATGTTTTTAGCCCTCTATCTTTTAGTACTTTAGAAATACTTTAAAAGCTTCTAAAGTAGAATTTTAGAAAATTTTGAGTTTGGGTGGAAGAGGGATTTCAAAAACATCTTCCCATGAGATAATTTGTCCTCTAAAAACGATTAGGTTATTTTTACTGGTCTCTCTTGTCAAATCCTTTCCCTAATTAATAGAGTTTAAATGGTCTTATCAACACAGAGGTGTTTGGCATGTGCCTGCTACCCTCAAGGGTAAGGGTTTCTGATAAGCAAAGTTGTGACACCACAACAAACCTGGTTTTATTATACCATAATAATAGTCAGCAAGGATAGGAAATTAAATGTTTTAGGATTTAAATAGGATTTTGGAATATATTTTAACGAACAAGGTCAAAAGCTGAAGTTGTGTAAGGTAAGCAGTGATTTATAATTATGGTTGTAATATAGGATGAAGTATGAGTTAAAACAACTTGTAATGTGCAGTAATTTACCATTATATAGAGGGGGGAGGAGTGGAGGTAAGTACTTCAAAGTACCTTCCCAGGACATACCTTAGCATGTACATCCATCCCTGAAAGTTTCATTTTCCTAACCCAACCCCTTTCCAAGATAGCCAAAAGTAACTAAAGTAGAATTTTACCAATTTTTCTTCAATTGTTATTCTAGCTTTGGCCTGGGGCTACAAAAGGACTGGAGATGAGGGTGAAAAATTTGAACAAAACTATAAAAATGAGCATATTTACAAGAAAGCCTAACAGTTCAGAATTTATCATTTACTCTAGAGTGTTGGTAACAACTGATGTTAGACTTACAAGGTGGTAGTTCTTATCCTTTTTGCTTTCACCTTTCTTGAAAATTGGTGTTGTATTTGTTTCTTTTTTTTTTTTTTTTTTTTTTTTTTTTTTTTTTTTTTTTTTTTCTTTTTTTTATCGACTTTGAAAAAGGTTTGGGACAGAAGGAAATCAATCTTCTTAGCAAGTTCTTTCAATAGTTTTGGGTGAAAATTGTCAGGATAAAAATACATATTCGTACACAGGACCTCAAGTTACTTCTGAGCTGATTACAGAGAAACATATTGCTGACATTGGGTTTACAATGTTATGATAGAGGGTAGGTGGCAGAGGTCTATCAGTCTCAAAGAGTAAAAATGCAGACAAATTGTTCATTGGGCGGTTCTGCAATGCTTAGTAGGTTATACAATTTATTTCCATCTGATGATTGCAAAACATTTATTGATTTTTTTTGGTGATCCCAGCTAGATGTATAATTCTAAAACTTCTTTGGGTTTCTTTTACTGTCAGTAGGAAGCTTGAAAGTGATATTTTAATCAGTGTTCAGTAAGATTTTGTTGTTAATTTGAGCTCTAGCAAACCTCCTATACTTATCTTCTCTCCTGTTTTAGACATACTTTTTCAGTAACAATTCTTTCTTTGCAAATGTCTGGAGTTGTACAGGGTAATGGCTTTTGCTTGAAAAATACTTAAACTGATGCATGTTTCTTTTAGAGTTCTATTTCCAGTTTTGAAGTTATTTTATTGATTTTCTATATTCCCCAGAAGTAGTAGCTCCCAGTCAACCCCAATTATTTCTCTTCTGATTGCCTTGTTGTGAATTATCTTTTTATGAACCTATTTGTGAGCTTATAAAAGGACAAAGTCACTTTCTTTTACAATATGGTCACTTTTTCCCAAAGAGTAGTTAACAGATCTTTTGGAATTATTCCTTAGCTTAGACAAACAGTGTCTAGGAGTAGTGATTCCTGAGATAACAGTTTTTTGTTGGTTGATCAATTGTTTGGTACTTTGTAGCAACAAATTGCAAATACACTAACACATTGTGCCTGCCTCTATTTGTTAGTTTTGATTCATATGAGAAACCTTCCTTTCAAACTGGGCCAGGGAAATTAAAGTCACCTACCATAAGCAGCTTTACTCGAAAACTTGCAGTTGCCTTGTAAAGTATTGCTGGAATCACCTATTCAGTCTCTAGCCCTTTGAATTTCCAATCAAATGAGCTCTTTTTCAAGTTTCTATGACAAGGCTTTCAGTAAAAACCTTGCGTGTCCCCAGGGTGTAACTTATAACTCTTATCCTGAGGGCTGGGGTGGGGGGGAGTTTCATCCTCTTAGATATAATTTCAAGACCTTTCAACTACTTTGAACAAAATGACTATCTTAAAATTTTGATTGGATGTGTTTGGATAAATGGTAGGTGTGGAAGAGGTGTCTGTTGCCTTCCAATCACTTTTGACTATTAAAAAGGGCGCTAGTCCTTGTAATTTCCAATCTGAGGGCTGGGAAGATTATCCTCCCTAAAAACATAATTTTTATCAAAAAATCAACTCTGCTGAACAAAATGGCTATCTCAAAATTTTGATGGGATGTGTTTGGGGAAATGGTGGGCATTGAAGGGGTGTTAGTTGCCTTCTAATCACTTTCGACTATCGAAAAGGGCACAAGTCACGTCTAATTCCAGTCAAATGAGCACTTTCTGAAGTTTCTACAACAACTTCCATACAAAGTGCCCTGGTCTAAGACCAAGAAAAAATAAATAAATAATACATTGTTCTATGCTTAGGCTGCGTGCACTGCCTATGATAAATTAAGCTTTTTGTTAGTTTTCAAGATTGGTTGTAATCATTTGAATGATGGCAATATTGTTAGATTGATTTTCTAATTATCAAACAGTTCATGGTAACAAACTGTAATTAAGGAAAAATGCAGCTCAATAGTATTCAAAACTCTGAAAAATGGATGCCAATACATACATCAAAAGAATTGGATTTTCATGCTGATTTTAAAAAAAAGTTTCATCAAGTTTATTTTTACCCATCAAAAAATTAAAAGCTTGAGAAAATTTGTCCTTTTTTTTGAAAAAAGGGGGAAACATTCCCTAGAGGTAATGGAATCTTGAATTAAACCATCAGATTCAGTGTGTCAGAGCCCTTTTTGCCGAGGTTTCAAGCTCCTATCTACAAAAATGCAGAATTTTGTATTTTGTACCAGAAGAAAGATTATGGATGCATGTTTATGTTTTTTTTTTCGTATGTTTTCCCCAGGTTGATTGTATAGACACAATGGTCCTAGTGTGTCACAGGAGAACCCATTCGAACGGAAATTAAAAGCTCTAGTGACCAAAAAAATCAGGAGGGCATTTAGGGCCTCTCCCACGCTCAGTTTCCCACAGTCACTGGATCAAAATTTTGAGATAGTCATTTTGTTCAACATAGTTGTAAAGCCCAGTAACTATGTCTTTTGGGACACATTAACCCTCCACAGCCCCTAGGGACAGCTTTGTTAGTCAGGTAATGTGCCCATTGTTTTTTTTACATATAGGATTTTATTTTGGGAAGTATAAAGACATCTTTCCAGGATGGGATTAATTTTCTGCTGGGGGGATTTTCTACGGGGATAATTTTTTTGGGGGGGAGGGAAGCTCCTGGGGGTAAAATTTCCGTGGGAACTTTTGCACTGGGGGAATTTGCCAAGATTCCAACCCTTTTTTTTGTCTTACTTTCTCTTTGCTGATTCGGTTTTACATGTGAAGATATTAAGAGCAAATGCTTGGGGGAAATTACAATTGGTTCGGAATTGTCTAGAGTATCCTTCTGTTGATGGGAGATTTTATGTTGGAGAAATTCTCCACAGGATAAGTTCTTCAGAAGGAATTATAAGCAGAGAACTTTTTTGAAAGAAGAGATTTTCAACAGAGGGAAGATTTTTGGCATGATTTTAAACACATTAAAAAATTTTGTATTTCACTATTCGCCTGCTAGTTTAGCAGACTTGTTGGTCATCTGTCAATCTAACAGATCTAAGGCCAAGATCTAATACCGCCTTGTCTGAGAGATCTAAAATCTGAAAAGCTCTTTAAAAATACTCCTAATTTAAATTCAACAGACATTGCGTTTGATCAAGAGTATAGTTTAAATTCAGAGTATAGAGCAGGGGTTGAGGAAAGGACTGCCGCCCTCACATACTGAATAATTTATGCTTGTTTGAAGCTTTGATGTTGCTCGGTACTTTCAGTTGAAATAGCTCTTATGTTTTTATTTCATTGATGATCGTGTTTCAAATTATGCTAAAAATTCCAAGTTATTTTTAACATTTTAACTATGCTGAATCAATTGCCATCTCGAAATTTTCAAGAGATGTCCTTAGAATAAAAAGAAACATAGGAGTGGGGCTAGTTGCCCTCCAATCTTGTCTTCGATCAAGTTGTCCTCCTTCACTCAAAAAGGAGACTAGAAATCTTGATTTTCAATCAAATAAGCCTTCTCTTGATCTTGTAGGATCACTAGTTTGATAAAATCACCCCTGGGCCAAAGCTAATACAGCAAGACCAACAGGAAGGGTAAACATTCTGGGTTGCAGAAATGAAGCATCAAAAATTAAAAGAGCATGTTTTGCCCCTTGTGACTGCCACTGCTTAAACTTGGTGGTTAGTAATGCAGCAAAGTCTTCAGTTCCAAGAGTGATCCTATTTGTAAAACTCCAGTGTCTACATAGTCTAATCAGCTCTTTAACAAACGCTTGAGCTTGCTCCTCAAGAGTCTTTTGAGGTCTGAAAAATCTGTTACTAGGCCTCCTTTGATGGTGAAAGAGCTCTGTATAACATGGTGAGAGGCATGAAGCAACCCAGTGAAAACAGTGAGATGTAAGATCAAAGTCCATGAAGCTCTCTGGGATCTTTTTGGTAATCCTTTGTTTGAAAGTGATATTAGGAGAAAAGTCCTCTTTGGCCATACCACTTGAAAATTTCAGTTTTATAGTTTTATTAAATAAAAAAAAGGCTTTTTCAACTTAAAGTCAAGAGCAATACTAAAACCAACAACGAACAGAAATTATTACCCATGTGAGGGGGGGGGGGGTTGCTCTTCCTCAACACTTCGCTTTTTAGGCTAAAGTTTCATAGTATTTTCGTTTTGTTTGTAGTACTTTTCTGTTCGTTTTAAGTTTTAATGCTGCTCATTACTTTCAGTTGAAAAAACTTGTTTTTTTTTATGTAATGTTTTTTAATCTTATTTAATTGTTTTTTTATTTTTATTTAAACAGTCTTGGAAAGTATAAACAAATTCAAACTGAATATTAGATATATAATGATATTAGTTGTTGAAAGATCCATCAGTTCAAGATTTTTTTTTCACTGTAATTTTTATTTTCATTTTCAATGCTGTAAGAACTGGAAAAGAATAAATTTGTAATAAAGAGAAATTTGTTTTCAGTGAAGCACCAATGACGCAGGAGGCTTTAGGTTTTTGCAGTTAAAGAAGGGGGCAGTATCCAAATTTTGTTTGTAGTGAAACTATATTTGTCTTGACCAATCTTGGAAAGAACTAATAAATTAAACTGAATATTTTTTTCATAATGATATTAATTGCTGAAAGCCCATCAGTTCAAAATTTTACTGTAATTTTAATATTTTTTTCAATATTAAGTACAAAAGAAAACATTTGTTATATAATTCGTTTTCAATAAAGCGCCAATGACGCAGTAGGCTTTAGGTTTTCTGCAGTGAGGCGATACCCAAACTCTTGTTTGTAGTGATTTTTATTCGATTAAAACTTGATTTGCATATTCAATTTAAGTTTCACTCGTTTTAAGATTTACTTATTCATTTACATTAATATATATATTGTATGTTTGTTCGTATTGATTGTTTATTTAATTTCTGTTCGTTTTAAGTTTCATTTATACTTTAATAGCAAACTATTCTTTTTCGTTTTAAGCCTGATTTTAATGTTCAATCCAAGCATTACTCGCTTTAAGATATATTCATTCATTTATATTATTACTTGTTGTATGTTTTTTGCTATGATTGTTCATTTAATTTCTGTTCGTTTTGGGTTTCATTTATTCTTTAATAGTAATTTCTGGTCGTTTTGAGTTTGAATTTTAACAGGTATTCACATCTCCTGAGCTTAAGTTTAAAATGGCCTTTACTTATCTTTGAAAAACTTATTTTTCGGAAAGTTTTCCTAATTAATTTTTGTTCGTTTTTGATTGCAAAAAGTCAAGTTTTTGTTGCATGGAGGGGTTGCTTACTGTCCAATTATTCTTGACTTTAAAAACGGATCTAGAACTTTTAATTTATAAATCGAATGAGGCTTTTTTCAAAGTCTATACGATTACCTCTTTGATAAAAACCTTATATATGAACATTAGATAGCTTGCATAACTTGTGGACAACGATTGGCAACAATGAATGGATTGAAATATAGCTCCAATAAGGGTGTTTTGACCATTTCACTTGCTGACACAAAGGAATCACGACTGCTTGGAATTGATCTTAATAGGATTTTGTGTGCCAAAGCAATTTTGCATCTATCACAGAGTATGTATTTTACCCTAATAATTGGATAATTATAATAGATTTAATATTGTGTTCTTCCCATACAAAGTTTTACCTTATTAAAGTCTTTGGGGTGGGGGTGGAGTAGTTGGCAGTAGGAAGACAACTTTAGCGTAGACAGCAGGAAGGGGAGGGTGAGGTTGGAGACTCATCCAATACGAGGTGGAACTTTACTTATCTGCTCTGTTCCCGATTTAGGAGATCAGATAGACTCATTGGGCTGTAGATCGTTGGACCGTTTTAGTTGTGGAAGACGTTAAAACACTCAACAATACTTTATATTTTAAGCTATTGCAGGATTGATTTCATAGATTGTGAAATGGTGAGCCCCCTGGCCCATTATTTGGGTGAAGCTCAACTCATAATATGCAATTTTGATTAATTGTTCCGTGTTATGTGCATATATTACTCTAAATATGTTATTTTGAGTTATACTTGTATCGCATTGCTTTCATTTTTAAGGCTTGAGATAAAACCTGAAACCTTAGTGGAGACAGTGGTGGGGGAAGTCTCCCCCCTCACATTCATAATTGAGCAGCCACAGACAAAGTAATACAAATGAAATTAATCTGTCTTTTGAAAATGTCTTTTTTCAAAAGACACGAACAAAATCGTCTAAAGAAACCTGAAGTGCTATCTCTGACATTTCCATTGATTCCTTATTCCCGTTACTTTCAGATGTAAAATTTAGAACATTATCGAATGGGTTTAGTCGTCCCCTCCCTGAATAATTCACATTTGGAAAACCCACCCCTAGGAAATTCCTCCCCCCTCAAAGAACATTTTCTTTTCCTGCTGATAAATCCCCCGCGTTAAATTCCACCCAGGAGAAATTTTCCAGCCGTGGAATATGCTCCCCAAACATATTCCCCTCAGATAATTTCGGATATTCATAAAAATGGAAGCTGAAATTTCTACTCAACTTTTTAGGTCAGAAGCAATGATATAGCGTTACCTAAATAAAGAGCCATACGGGTTCAATGAAATAATTCTTATTTATTTTTCCAGGGGCACTTTATGTGGAAGAGGTGGTTGCATAAACTTTGGAACGGGGTTCTTTGAATTGCAGATTAAAATTTATAGTGCCCTTACACCAAGGGCGGATCCAGGATTTTTTAGTGGGGGATGCAAAATAGGTTGATCCGATAAACTTGCGTTAGGAGCAAGTTTAATT
The DNA here is from genome assembly GCA_027921565.1 of Artemia sinica. NCBI lineage: Eukaryota > Metazoa > Arthropoda > Branchiopoda > Anostraca > Artemiidae > Artemia > Artemia sinica. Next base: position 25,435,805 of record CM051264.1, on the reverse strand, counting down.
AACGCAATCTTGTGTTAATTAAGTAAATTAAATTACTTTAGACTACGTTAGGGGAGGCGCCCCCTCCCCTGGATCCGCCACTGCCTTACACTCCTTGTTTCTTTCCTTGTTAGGGTGGAGATCAGATGCCTAATAGAGATCAGGTGTGTGTTAATACCAAAAGATTCTAACTCAAAAGTGGGCCTTCAGGTATAAACAGAATTTGTTCAAAGGGAAGGGTGGGGAAAAAGGGCGTGGGGGGTATTTCTCCTTCGATGGATTTTGATTCTTAAGAGCTGGAATAGAACTTCCAATTTCCAATCAAATGAGTCCTCTCTGAAGTTTATACGAGAATCCCTTCCTGCCCCTGGGGGGTTTTCTCAACCCTAGAGTTTTGTTACTTAATCTTTCAACTATTTTTAACAAAATTTTTATCTGATGCATTTAGGGCGGGGAGGAGGGAGTGGGCGTTAGATGCCCTCCAATCTCTTTTGACTCTTAAAAGTGAACAAGAACTTTCAATTTCCAATCAAATGAGCCTTCTCTAAAGTTTATGCGAGTATCCCTTCCATAAAAAATAATATGAAGGATTCAGAGAATCCTTAAATTACAACATTTGCCCTGAAGGCTGTGGGAGAGTTGTCATCCTCAAGACTTAATTTCCAGACCTTAAAACTACGTTTAATAAAATGGCTGTCTCAAAATTTTGATTGGATGTGTTTGAGGAAAAGGTAGGCGTGAGAGGGGGGTTAGTTGCCCTCAAATTACTTTCGACTATTGAAAAGGGCACTAGCCTTTTGAATTTCCAATCGAATGAGCCTTTTTTAAAGTTTTTACGACACCGCCTTCTATAAAAACCTTATGTGCCCCCAGGGTATAACTCAAATCTCTTGCCTTGAGGGTTGTGGGGGAGTGTCCTCCTCAAAAACATATTTTCTATCTTAAAATCAACTACGCTGAACAAAATGGCTATCTCAAAATTTTGATTGGATGTGTTTGGAGGAATGATGGGCGTGGGGGGGCTAGTTGCCCTCCAATTACTTTCGACCATTAAAAAGGGCACTAGCTTTTTGAATTTCAAATTGGATGAGCTTTTTTTGAAGTTTTTACGACAACGCCTTCTACAAAAACCTTATATGCCCCCAGGGCACAACTTAAAACCATTGCCCTGAGGGTTCTGGCGGATGGTCCTCCTCAAAAACATATTTTCTATTTGGAAATCAACTTCGCTGAACAAAATGGCTATCTCAAAATTTTGATTGGATGTGTTTGGAGGAATGATGGGTGTGGGGGGGCTAGTTGCCCTCCAATCGCTTTTGACTATTAAAAAGAGCACTATCCCTTTGAATTTCCAATAGAATGAGCCTTTTTTGAAGTATCTACGACAACTATCCCTTTGAATTTTCAATCGAATGAGTCTTTCTTGAAGTTTCTACGACAACGCCTTCTATAAAAACCTTATGTGGCCCCAGGACATAACTTAAAACCCTTGCCCTGAGGGTTGTGGGGGATTGTCCTCCTCAAAAACATTTTTGCTATTTGGAAATCAACTACGCTGAACAAAATGGTTATCCCAAAATTTTGATTGGATGTGTTTGGGAGAATGATGGGCGTGGGGGTGGGCTAGTTACCCTCCAATCCCTTTTGACTATTAAAATGGGCACTATCCCTTTGAATTTCCAATCGAATGAGCCTTTCTTGAAGTTTCTACGACAACGCCTTCTATAAAAACCTTGTTTGCCCCCAGGGCATAGCTTGACACCCTTGCCTTGAGGGTTGTGGGGGATTGTCCGCCTCAAAACATGTTTTCTATCTGAAAATCAACTACGCTGAATAGAATGGCTATTTCAAAATTTTGATTGGATGTGTTTGGGGGATGTGTCGTTATGATCTTTTCCTGCCCCATTCGAGGAGGAAAACGCTCACTTTTACGCCTAAATAGCCAACAAATGTATACCTGCAATCAATAAAACACATTCAATTTTTACCAATAAAACAATAGCTGTAGACGGGCTATCATACTCAATATAGTATGATTAAACACTGTATGACATTGTTTTGTATTGTCTTTTAATCACAGGTACCAACTTCAAAAGACGGGAGCCATAGCTACTTCAAAATATTGCTTGTGATGACTAATAGTCCACCCTCCCCTAAAAAAGATCTACTTTGCTTTGTGCAGAACAAGTCTTTTACTTTCAGTTCATTTGGACTAGATTAAAAAAAATTACCCATTTTTGTGGAAATCAATAGTAACACAGAGAACAAAAGTTAAAACACAACAAAGGTTAAACTCAAAGTGAGAACTGACCCTATGAGTTAGAAAAAGGGTTAACCAAACCAAGCAATACTTAAAAAAAACTGAATTTTCTATTTGTTTAATCCCAATTTATAACATTTCAATAAAAATCATCTAGACCAGAGTTTTGAGTGCTGCTGTGTATGTCTTTATCGTAGTTCAAATACTCATGTCAACAAAATGATCTACAACAAACACAACATTTCTACCTATTATGGCTGGGTCAGTTTTCATGTTCAACTTAATAGTTTGACCTTTTCTCAGGAAGCCCTTCAGAGCCGCTTCCAAATCTCAGTATAATGTGAAATCACTTACGTCATTCTTACTATACAGCTCGTTACCACAAACTGTTTGAAAAAAGAAAACGCATAAGAATTTAATCTTGAATCAGTTGGTCCCGCTCTGTTCAACAGTGGCTTTGATTTGCTCTTTATACTCTCTTCTGTTTTATTTGTATAGCTGAGCAACAAGTGGGTTTGCAACAGGGTTGGGGTTTGGATGTATCAGAAATGACTGAATAGAAATGAGATCTGCTGAGGGGAGCTGTAGCCACTTTGAAATCCATTTCAGAATTTTTAATCGACTTTAGTGAGAATGGGTTTGAATCTAGTTTGCTGAAAGCAAAAAAGTTAGCTGATCTACTGAAAGTGGAAGAAGAAACATTTTGAATGGGAGGATAGAGACGAATATCTTACTGAATCACAAGAAAAATTTTTAGTTGAATTATTTTATTATTTGTCGATACTGCCTACACCGCCCTGGAAGAAAGTCTTGAGCAGTTTAAGGCTAAGACTTCAAAATTTGAATTTTTTTCAAGCTATAGTGCTAGGTAAAACTGCCCGATCGACCAAAGCTTTTCATCAAATGCGAACAAATTGAAGAGCTTTTATCAAATGAGAACAAGGTAACATTAGTGGGGAAAAATTGTGGGATGAGCCAGTTTCTCCAGAAGCTTCCATTGGTTCAGTTAATAGAATGGTGGTTTAAAGTACAGGAAAGAGTACTGAACCTTTCAAGTTAATCATTAATAAATCAAACTAAGAAACATCAATTCAATGTTCGAAAGCTGCAAAAATTCACAAAAATTGTGTTTTCAGATCTTTCATTAGCTAACATTGTTAGAAGATTTCTCTAACAAATCTAAAACTTTTTGATGGAAATTGTTAGGGAATTTAAAGCGAAATATTCAAAAATAAGCAAGATAGGTATTTTTATGCTTGCAATATTGATAGAGAATCAAGGACTGCTTCTATTTCTTATTTTTCTTCCTTTCCCCTTTTAGTTTTTTAGAAAGATCTTTTCTGGGAATCTCATTAAAAAAAATCAATTCTTCCGTTAAAAAAATAGGAAAACAAGGAAATTGCCACGTATTCATAGCAATTTGATATGATCAAAAATCTAACGGTTTCACTTATGCAACCAAATTATATTTTTTACTAGGTTGATCCTAGTAAAAAATCTACTTCCTCCATGCATGGGATAATTTATGTAAATGCAAAGCAATGGTATTTTTATTTTCACCTAAATTCAATGCACTTTGCCTATTAATAAAATTTTTCTGCTTTTGTGTCACTTGCTGCCATTAATAGTTATATATATATATATATTTTTTCTATAAGATATGAATACTTTGAAATATTCTATTAATTGAATTTCAAAATCTTGGTGTCAGTTGGGGATTATCAAGCTGAGATAAAATCACAGCAACACTATCTTGGTCCGAATTTTTCTTTGAATTTCCTGCCCAATATCATGTTTCTGCGAATTGAGAACTAACTATTCCTGTTAGCTAACAATTCTGTTTACGCCGTCCAAACAAATTTTTGTTAGCTAACATTTTTAGCTAACAATTGGACGGCGGAAAAACCCCTTAAGATGATAGTCAGGATTTCTCTTGGACACGGAAATAAATACACTCAAAATATTTGAAAGTGCATTTTGGAAGAAGGCTTATGTAAAATATTTTTGCTGTATTTGCTGAAATCAGCAGATTTTGAAGTTTATGCTAGGAAATTAAAATTTTTTTCAAACACAAATACCCCACCGAAAACGCAAAAAAGCAATATAACAAAATTTTGTTACGCAAAAATATCAATACAGCAAGCATTTTGTTATGATCTTTTCCAATAAACACAACATGTCCACCTATTATGGCTGGGTCAGTTTTCATGGTCAGCTTAATATTTTGACCTGGTTTCAGGAAGCCCTTCAGAGTCACTTCCAAATCATAGTATGCTTTGAGATCCACAAACTGTTTGAAAGAACAAAACACATAAGACTTTAATCTTGAATCAGTTGGTCCAGCTCTGTTTAACAGTGGCTTTGATTCGCTTTTCATACTCTCTTCTGTTTTCTTTGTATAGCTGAGCAGCAAGTGGGTTAGCAGCAGAGTTGGGGTTTGGATCTGTCAGCAATGACTGAATAGAAATGAGAACTGCTGATACATTATAAACGGGCGTCCATCTGTTCTGCAAAATATCTAAGGCGAGTCTACCATCAGAATAGACATTAGGGTGAAACATGTTTGAAACAAACTTTACAGTTGGTGGTTCATTTGGATATCCTTCAGTAAATTCAATTGTTAGTTTGAAAATTCCATCTTCAAACGGGGTGTCGTCTGGTCCAAATATAACAGCATTCCATATCATAATATCATTTTCAGTGGGCACACAACTTACACCATCAGGAGGATCTTGTAGGTGCCATTTGAGTTCTTGCATTAATCTCCTTCTCACTGGTGTAGACACAGTTCTTACACTTCTCGTCTGATATAACGTCAGATCTTGTAATTGCAGTGTTGTTTGAATTGATTCCTCTGGTGCAACAACAGATGTTTCAGGGTCTTGAAGGAGCTCAAAGACAACACTAGGTATAGGTGGATCAGCAATGGGATTGACGGTTATCGCCAGATTAGATGGAATTTTGGAGTATAATACTTGGCTAGAAGATAGTTCAACACCTTCAATTTTTTCTTCGTTTTCTTCATTAGTACATGTGACAGAAGCTTCAATAACAAGGTTCTTAGTATCCATTTTGATTACTTTTTTCTAATAACTGATGTTGCGTGGGGAACCACGAGTTATGTATATATAGAAAATGACGTCATGTTTGTTGCCCAGCTATGACGTTTATCTAAGACATTATGCTACTGTATACAATACTAAAATGACGTCATACTGACGGCACTACGAAAATATATTCAAAAAACCACACTTTTGAAACATTTTTTAAAGTTTTTTGGAATTCCTATAAGAAATTCATCTTATGTTTTGCTTTCTCTTTGTCTACACAATTTTACGCGTGGAGATGCTAAGGGTAATTGTCCGGGTAAATTTTCACCAGCATTGAATTGTCTAGGGAATAAATCTCCGAGGAGGAGGGATTTTCCGTGGAATTATTTTCAGATTTCCTGGCATTATTTATAATGCCAGAATAAACATAAATTAAATAAAAAATACAAGTTTTTTTTAACTGAAAGTATGGAGAAACATTGAAACTTCAAACGAACAGAAAAGTACTAAAAACAAAACGAAAGTACTACGAAACTTTAGCATAAAATGTGAGGTGTTGAGGAAGAGCAATTCCCCCGCCTCCCTCATATATGTAATAATTTCTCTTCGTTTTAGGTTTTAGTATTGCTCCTTACTTTAAGTTGAAAACTTTTTTCTTATTTAATAAACTATAAACCCGTAATCTTCAATTGCTGTGGCCAAGGAGCTTGCCTTTCTCCAAATATCATTGTCAAATGGAGGATTACCACAAAGATCTTAGAGTGGTTTGTGAACTCTGATCTTACATCTCACTGTTTTCACTGGGTCGCGTCATGCCTCTCACCGTGTTATACAGAACTCCTTCACTATCAAAGGAGGCCTAGTAAGAGATTCTTCAGACCTCGAAAGACTCTCAAGGAGCAAGCTCCAGCGTTTGGTTAAGAGCTGATTAGAGTATGTAGACGCTGGAGTTCTACAAATGGGATCACTCTTGGAACTGAAGGCTTTGCTGCATCCCTAACCACCAAGTTTAAGCTGTGGCAGTCACAAGGGATAAAAAGCAATCTTTAATTTTTTGATCATTCATTTCTACAACCCACAATGTTTGCCCTTCCTGTTGGTATTGTTGTACTAGCTTTAGCCCGGGGGTGATCGTATCGAATTAGTGATTCTAGGCGATTGAGAGGGGGCGCACTTGATCGAAAATTAAGATTTCTAGTGTTCTTTTTGAGCGAAAGAAAAGATTGGAGGGCAACTAACCCTGCTCCTACGTCCCTTTTTTCCTAAAGACATCCCGTCAAAATTTCGAGATGGCACTTGATTCAGCATAGTTAAAATGTTCAATAACTTGGATTTCCTGTTATAATTTGAAAAACGATCAGCAATTAAATAAAAAAAATAAAGGCCGTTTCAATTGAAACAGCTTTAGATAGCTAGAATTTGACTGCAAAATGAACAGTTAATTTCTGCTCGTTTTGAGTTTGACTCGGCTATTTATTGTAATTTCTATTCGTTTTGGTTTTCATTTATTTATCGATGCTGATTTGCGGTAGTTTCACGCTTGGTAGATTGTTTGATTTTATTTTTGCTTATTTTTGAAACATTGGAATTCTTTACTTTTCTTTGAAAAACTTGTTTTGTTGAAAAACTTTTTTAAATTAATGTCTGTTCGTTTCATATTGACATAGTCTTTTCAGGGGAAAAGAAATTAATTCTTTAAATAATCTTCGTGTTTTTTTAAGACTTTATAGTTTCGCCTGCTATTTGTATGCTGGAAAAAAATTTCAGCAATTTTTAACAACATACACCCTTTTAAAAATATGGACACAAATAGTTGTGTTTAATTTAGTTTCATACCTCCTCTAGTTGACTTGAAATAGAAAACTTGATATAATTCGCAAAAAAATCTGTTGATTTTCTTTGATAGCTTTGATCTTACATCTCACTGTTTTCACTAGGTTGCTTCATGCCTCTCACCATGTTATACAGAGCCCTTTCACCATCAAAGGAGGCCTAGTAAAAGATTTTTCATACCTCAAAAGACTCTTTAGGAGCAAGCTCAAGCGTCTGTTAAAGAGCTGATTAGAATATGTGTACGCAGAAGTTTTACAAACAGGATCACTCTTTGAACTGAGGATTTTGCTGCATCACTAACCACGAAGTTTTTAGCAGTGGCAGTCACAAGGGACAAAACATACTCTTTTATTTTTTGATCTTTCATTTCTATAACCCAGAATGTTTACACTTCGTGTTGGTCTTGCTGTATTAGCTTTGGCCCGGGGGTGAGTTTAACGAACTAGTGATCCGACAAGATCGAGAGAGGATTCATTTGATCAAAAATCAAGATTTCCAGTGTCCTTTTAGAGTGAAGGAAAAGATTGGAGGGCAACTAGCCCCGCTCCATTATTTCTTTTTTTCCTAAGGACATCCCATCAAAATTTTGATATAGTTAATTCAGCATATTCAGCAGAATTCAGCATAGTTAAAATGTTCAATGACTTGGATTTCCGGGCATAATTTGAAAAATGATCATCAATTAAATAAGAACATAACGACTGTTTCAACTGAAAGTACGGAACAACATCAGTGCTTCAAACGAGCATCAATTATTCGGCATGTGAGGGCGGCAGTCCTTTCCTCAACACTCGCTCTTTACGCTAAGATTTTTAACTCGTTACTCAATTTTAAAAAAAAGATTGATCAAAAGCAAAGCCAGCTGAATTTAAATTAGAAGTATTTTTAAAGAACTTTAAGACTTTAGGTCTCTTAGACCAGGCGGAGTTAAATCTTGGTCTTAGATCTGTTAGATTGACAGATGACCTACAAGTCCGCTAAACTTGCAGGCGAACGGTGAAACACAATAGTTTCTGATTGCATTTAAAATCATGCCAACAATCTTCCCTCTGTCGAAAATCCCCCCCCCCTTTAGTAGAGATGTACTACACATAAAATTCCCTCTGAAGAACAAGTCCGCTAAACTTGCAGGCGAACGGTGAAATACAATAGTTTCTGATTGCATTTAAAATCATGCCAACAATCTTCCCTCTGTCGAAAATCCCCCCCCCCTAGTAGAAAAGTACTACACATAAAATCCCCTCTGAAGAAATTATCCTGTGGAAAACTCCCCCAGGGAGAATTTCTCCCAAATGAAATCTCCCACCAACAGAAAGATACTCCAGACGATTGCAATCCGATTGATATTTCCCCCGGACATTTCCTCTTAATATCTTCACATGTAAAACTGAATCAGCAAAGAGGAAATCAGATAAAAAAAATGCATTGGAATCTTGGCAAATTCTCCCAGGGTAAAACTTCCCATGGAAATTTTACCCGCAAGAGCTTCCCTCCCCAAGGAAAATTATTCCTGTAAATGATCCCCCAGCAGAATATTTCCACCTCCCCGAAAGATGTCTTTATACTTTCCAAAATGAAATACTATACGTAAACAGTGGGAACATTACCTGACTTACAAACCTTTTCCTAAAGGCTTTGGGGATTATTGTTTCCTAAAAGACATAGTTACCAGGGTTTACAACTATGCTGAACAAAATAGCTATCTCAAAATTCTGATCCGGTGACTGGTAAAATGAGCGTGGGATAGACCCTAAATGCCCTCCATGCTTTTGGTCACTAAAAAGGACACTAGAGCTATTAATTTCCGTTCGAATGAGCCCTCCTGTGACATTCTAAGACCACTGGGTCTATACTGTTACCCTGGAAAAAAACATACAAAAAAAAAACCACATAAACACGCATCCGTGATTTTTCTTCTGGCATAAAATACAAGATTCCACAATTTTTGCAGATAGGAGCTGGAAACCTCAACAGAAGGGTCTCTGATACGCTGAATCTGATGGTTTGATATAAAATTCTATTATTTCTAGGGACTGTTTCCCCCTTTTTTCAAAAATAAGGTAAATTTTTTGAGAGTTTTTTAGAGTTTCGGTTACTATTGAGCCGCATCGCTCCTAACTTACAGTTCGTTACCACGAACTGTTTGATAGTTGGAAAATCAATCTAGCAATATTGCCGTCATTCAAATGGTTACAACCAATCTTAAAAACAAACAAAAAAGCTTAATTTATCATAGGCAGCGCAATAGCACTGCCTAAATAAAGAACGATGTGTGCACAGTGTATTTTTTTTTCTTGGTCTTAAACCTGGGCACTTCGTATAGAAGGAGTTGTCGTAGAAACTTCGAGAAGGGCTCTTTTGCTTGGAAAATGGAGTAACTTGTGCCCTTTTTAATAGTCGAAAGTGATTGAAAGGCAACCGCACCCTCCCCAAAGCCCTCAGGGCTTTGAGGAGGGCATGGGTTGTAAGTTATACCCTGAAGGCACATAAGGTTTTTTTTTAGAAAGTGATGTCGTAGAAACTTCAAAAAGGGCTCATTTGATTGGAAATTGAAATGGCTAGTGTCCTTTTTAATAGTCGAAATTCATTGGAAGGCAACTAACACCCCTTCCACGCCCACCATTTATCCAAACACATCCAATAAAAATTTTGTGCAATCCATTTTGTTCAAAGTAGTTGAAATGTAAGGAAATTATATATAAGAGGATGATACTCCCTCTACACCCCTCTGGGGAAGGGCTGCAAGTTATGCCCTGAGGGCATACAAGGTTTTTATTAAACGCCTTGTCGTAGGAACTTGAAAAAGGTCTCATTCAATTGGAAATTCAAAGGGCTACTGCCTTTTTAATAGGCGAAAGTGATGACACTCCCCCCACAGCTCTCACGGCAAGGGATATAAGTTATAACTTGGGGGCATAAAAGGTTTTTTATTGTATAGAAAGCGTTGTCGTACAAATTTCAAAAAAGCACGATTCAATTGGAAATTGAAACAGCTAGTACCCTTTTTAATAATCAAAAGTGATTGGATGGCAAGTAACCCCCCCCCCTCTCAGGTCCACCATTTCCCCAAACACATCCAATCCAAATTTTGAGATAGCCATTTTTTAACATGGTTGAAAGTTCTGGAAATTAGGTTTTGGAGGATGACACCCCCCCCCCAGTCCTCAGGGCAGGAGTTGTAAGTTATGCCCTGGGGTATACAAGGTTTTTATTGCAAACATTGTCATAGAAACTTGAAAAGGGCTCATTCGATTGCAAATTCAAAGGACTAAAGCCCTTTTTAATAGTCGAAAGTGATTTGAGGGCAACTAACCCCCCTCTCACACCCACCTTTTCCTCAAACACATCAAATCAAGATTTTTAGATAGACATCTTATTCAACGTAGTTACAAGTTATAGAAATTAGAACTTTGAGGATGATAGCCCTCTCAGAGCCCCCAGGGCGAGGATTGTAAGTTATGCCCTGGGTGAATTTAAGGTATTTATTGAAAGCGTTGTCGTAGGAACTTCAAAGGGGCTCATTCGATAGGAAATTAAAAGGAATATTGCCCTTTTAATAGTCAAATGTGATGGGAAGGCTTGAAATTTTTAAAGTAAAGATCGATGTGGGTACAACGTATTGTTTTTTTTTTCTTGTTAGAACAGGGTTTTTCGTATCAAAGGAGTTGTATTAAGAACTTTGAAAGGGGCTCATTCAATTGAAAATAGAAAGGGCTAATGCCCTTTTTGATAGTCGAACGTGATTTTTTTTTTTATAGAAAGCGCTGTCGCAGAAACTTCAAAAAGGAATAATTCGATTGGAAACTGAAACGGCTAGTGCCCTTTTTAATAATCGAAAGTGATTGGATGGCAAGTAACCCCTCTCTCGCACCCACCATTTCCCCAAACACATCCAATCAAAATTTTGAGATAGCCTTTTTTTAACGTAGTTGAAAGTTCTGGAAATTCGAGGATGATAACCCCCCCCCAGTCCTCAGAACAAGGGTTGTAAGTTGTAAGTTATGCCCTGAGGGCATACAAGGTTTTAATTTAAAGCGTTGTCGTAGGAACTTCAAAAGGTTACATTTGATTGGAAATTGAAAGGGCTAGTGCCTTTTTTAATAGTTGAAAGTGATGGGAGAGCAACTAACGCCCCTCTCACGCCCACCATTTCCTCATACACATCCAATCGAGATTTTGAGATAGCAATTTTTTTAACGTAGTTGAAAGTTCTGGAAATCAGGTCTTTGAGGATGACAACCCCCTCACAGCCCTCAGGGCAAGGATTGTAATTTATGCCCTGGGGGCATATACGGTGTTTATAGAAAGTGTTGTCGTAGAAACTCAAAAAGGGCTCATTCAAGAGGAAATTGAAAGGGCTAGTGCCCTTTTTAATAGTCGAATGTGATTGGAAGGCTCGACATTTTTATAGTAAAGATCGATGTGGGTACAATGTATTATTATTTTTTTTCTTTTTTTTTGTTTAGATCAGGGTACTTCGCATCGAAGGAGTTGTCTTAGGAACTTCGAAAAAGGATTATTTGATTCAAAATAGAAAGGGCTAATGCCATTTTTTGTATTCGAACGTGATTTGAAGGCAACTAGTCCACTTCCCACGCCCACCCTCTCATTTGCCTATTATGTTTAAAAATGAAATGTTGCCGTAAGATTAAATGAAAATGCATTGTGTTTATACTAACTCCCAATAAAGCATCCCAGCAGTATCCCAAGAACGACAGAAGGTATTATTTTAAAATTGTCAGGGATACTTCTGCTCTTAAAACTTAACCAAATCAAAATAGTGTAGGTGTATCAAAGCTATCAAAGAAAATCAACAGATTTTTTTGCGAATTATATCAAGTTTTCTATTTCAAGTCAACTAGAGGAGGTATGAAACTAAATTAAACACAACTATTTGTGTCCATATTTTTAAAAGGGTGTATGTTGTTAAAAATTGCTGAATTTTTTTTTCCAGCATACAAATAGCAGGCGAAACTATAAAGTCTTAAAAAAAACACGAAGATTATTTAAAGAATTAATTTCTTTTCCCCTGAAAAGACTATGTCAATATGAAACGAACAGACATTAATTTAAAAAAGTTTTTCAACAAAACAAGTTTTTCAAAGAAAAGTAAAGAATTCCAATGTTTTAAAAATAAGCAAAAATAAAATCAAACAATCTACCAAGCGTGAAACTACCGCAAATCAGCATCGATAAATAAATGAAAACCAAAACGAATAGAAATTACAATAAATAGCCGAGTCAAACTCAAAACGAGCAGAAATTAACTGTTCATTTTGCAGTCAAATTCTAGCTATCTAAAGCTGTTTCAATTGAAACGGCCTTTATTTTTTTTATTTAATTGCTGATCGTTTTTCAAATTATAACAGGAAATCCAAGTTATTGAACATTTTAACTATGCTGAATCAAGTGCCATCTCGAAATTTTGACGGGATGTCTTTAGGAAAAAAGGGACGTAGGAGCAGGGTTAGTTGCCCTCCAATCTTTTCTTTCGCTCAAAAAGGACACTAGAAATCTTAATTTTCGATCAAGTGCGCCCCCTCTCGATCGCCTAGAATCACTAATTCGATACGATCACCCCCGGGCTAAAGCTAGTACAACAATACCAACAGGAAGGGCAAACATTGTGGGTTGTAGAAATGAATGATCAAAAAATTAAAGAGTGCTTTTTATCCCTTGTGACTGCCACAGCTTAAACTTGGTGGTTAGGGATGCAGCAAAGCCTTCAGTTCCAAGAGTGATCCCATTTGTAGAACTCCAGCGTCTACATACTCTAATCAGCTCTTAACCAAACGCTGGAGCTTGCTCCTTGAGAGTCTTTCGAGGTCTGAAGAATCTCTTACTAGGCCTCCTTTGATAGTGAAGGAGTTCTGTATAACACGGTGAGAGGCATGACGCGACCCAGTGAAAACAGTGAGATGTAAGATCAGAGTTCACAAACCACTCTAAGATCTTTGTGGTAATCCTCCATTTGACAATGATATTTGGAGAAAGGCAAGCTCCTTGGCCACAGCAATTGAAGATTACGGGTTTATAGTTTATTAAATAAGAAAAAAGTTTTCAACTTAAAGTAAGGAGCAATACTAAAACCTAAAACGAAGAGAAATTATTACATATATGAGGGAGGCGGGGGAATTGCTCTTCCTCAACACCTCACATTTTATGCTAAAGTTTCGTAGTACTTTCGTTTTGTTTTTAGTACTTTTCTGTTCGTTTGAAGTTTCAATGTTTCTCCATACTTTCAGTTAAAAAAAACTTGTATTTTTTATTTAACTTATGTTTATTCTGGCATTATAAATAATGCCAGGAAATCTGAAAATAATTCCACGGAAAATCCCTCCTCCTCGGAGATTTATTCCCTAGACAATTCAATGCTGGTGAAAATTTACCCGGACAGTTACCCTTAGCATCTCCACGCGTAAAATTGTGTAGACAAAGAGAAAGCAAAACATAAGATGAATTTCTTATAGGAATTCCAAAAAACTTTAAAAAATGTTTCAAAAGTGTGGTTTTTTTAATATATTTTGGTAGTGCCGTCAGTATGACGTCATTTTAGTATTATATACAGTAGCATAATGTCTCAGATAAACGTCATAGCTGGGCAACAAACATGACGTCATTTTCTATATATACATAACTCGTGTTTCCCCACGCAACATCAGTTATTAGAAAAAAGTAATCAAAATGGATACTAAGAATCTTGTTATTGAAGCTTCTGTCACATGTACTAATGAAGAAAACGAAGAAACAATTGAAGGTGTTGAACTATCTTCTAGCCAAGTATTATACTCCAAAATTCCATCTAATCTGGCGATAACCGTCAATCCCATTGCTGATCCACCTATACCTAGTGTAGTCTTTGAGCTCCTTCAAGACCCTGAAACATCTGTTATTGAACCAGAGGAATCAATTCAAACAACACTGCAATTACAAGACCTGACGTTATATCAGACGAGAAGTGTAAGAACTGTGTCTACACCAGTGAGAAGGAGATTAATGCAAGAACTCAAATGGCACCTACAAGATCCTCCTGATGGTGTAAGTTGTGTGCCCACTGAAAATGATATTATGATATGGAATGCTGTTATATTTGGACCAGACGACACCCCGTTTGAAGATGGAATTTTCAAACTAACAATTGAATTTACTAAAGGATATCCAAATGAACCACCAACTGTAAAGTTTGTTTCAAACATGTTTCACCCTAATGTCTATTCTGATGGTAGAGTCGCCTTAGATATTTTGCAGAACAGATGGACGCCCGTTTATAATGTATCAGCACTTCTCATTTCTATTCAGTCATTGCTGACAGATCCAAACCCCAACTCTGCTGCAAACCCACTTGCTGCTCAGCTATACAAAGAAAACAGAAGAGAGTATGAAAAGCGAATCAAAGCCACTGTTAAACAGAGCTGGACCAACTGATTCAAGATTAAAGTCTTATGTGTTTTGTTCTTTCAAACAGTTTGTGGATCTCAAAGCATACTATGATTTGGAAGTGGCTCTGAAGGGCTTCCTGAAACCAGGTCAAAATATTAAGCTGACCATGAAAACTGACCCAGCCATAATAGGTGGACATGTTGTGTTTATTGGAAAAGATCATAACAAAATGCTTGCTGTATTGATATTTTTGCGTAACAAAATTTTGTTATATTGTTTTTTTTGCGTTTTCGGTGGGGTATTTGTGTTTGAAAAAAATTTTAATTTCCTAGCATAAACTTCAAAATCTGCTGATTTCAGCAAAAACAGCAAAAAGATTTTACATAAGCCTTCTTCCAAAATGCACTTTCAAATATTTTGAGTGTATTTATTTCCGTGTCCAAGAGAAATCCTGGCTATCATCTTAAGGGGTTTTTCCGCCGTCCAATTGTTAGCTAAAAATGTTAGCTAACAAAAATTTGTTTGGACGGCGTAAACAGAATTGTTAGCTAACAGGAATAGTTAGTTCTCAATTCGCAGAAACATGATATTGGGCAGGATATTCAAAGAAAAATTCGGACCAAGATAGTGTTGCTGTGATTTTATCTCAGCTTGATAATACCCAACTGACACCAAGATTTTGAAATTCAATTAATAGAATATTTCAAAGTATTCATATCTTATAGAAAAAATATTTATAGTCAGGTCAGTAACTATTAATGGCAGCAAGTGAAACAAAAGCAGAAAAATTTTATTAATAGGCAAAGTGCATTGAATTTAGGTGAAAATAAAAATACCATTGCTTTGCATTTACATAAATTATCCCATGCATGGAGGAAGTAGATTTTTTACTAGGATCAACCTAGTAAAAAATATAATTTGGTTGCATAAGTGAAACCGTTAGATTTTTGATCATATCAAATTGCTATGAATACGTGGCAATTTCCTTGTTTTCCTATTTTTTTAACGGAAGAATTGATTTTTTTTTAATGAGATTCCCAGAAAAGATCTTTCTAAAAAACTAAAAGGGGAAAGGAAGAAAAATAAGAAATAGAAGCAGTCCTTGATTCTCTATCAATATTGCAAGCATAAAAATACCTATCTTGCTTATTTTTGAATATTTCGCTTTAAATTCCCTAACAATTTCCATCAGCAAGTTTTAAATTTGTTAGAGAAATCTTCTAACAATGTTAGCTAATGAAAGGTCTGAAAACACAATTTTTGTGAATTTTTGCAGCTTTCGAACATTGAATTGATGTTTCTTAGTTTGATTTATTAATGATTAACTTGAATGGTTCAGTACTCTTTCTTGTACTTTAAACCACCATTCTATTAAATGAACCAATGGAAGCTTCTGGAGAAACTGGCTCATCCCACAATTTTTCCACACTAATGTCACCTTGTTCTCATTTGATAAAAGCTCTTCAATTTGTTCGCATTTGATGAAAAGCTTTGGTCGATCGGGCAGTTTACCTAGCACTATAGCTTGAAAAAAATTCAAATTTTGAAGTCTTAGCCTTAAACTGCTCAAGACTTTCTTCCAGGGCTGTGTAGGCAGTATCGACAAATAATAAAATAATTCAACTAAAAATTTTTCTTGTGATTCAGTAAGATATTCGTCTCTATCCTCCCATTCAAAATGTTTCTTCTTCCACTCTCAGTAGATCAGCTAACTTTTTTGCTTTCAGCAAACTAGATTCAAACCCATTCTCACTAAAGTCGATTAAAAATTCTGAAATGGATTTCAAAGTGGCTACAGCTCCCCTCAGCAGATCTCATTTCTATTCAGTCATTCCTGATACATCCAAACCCCAACCCTGTTGCAAACCCACTTGTTGCTCAGCTATACAAATAAAACAGAAGAGAGTATAAAGAGCGAATCAAAGCCACTGTTGAACAGAGCGGGACCAACTGATTCAAGATTAAATTCTTATGCGTTTTCTTTTTTCAAACAGTTTGTGGTAACGAGCTGTATAGTAAGAATGACGTAAGTGATTTCACATTATACTGAGATTTGGAAGCGGCTCTGAAGGGCTTCCTGAGAAAAGGTCAAACTATTAAGTTGAACATGAAAACTAACCCAGCCCTAATAGGTAGACATGTTGTGTTTGTTGGAGATCATTTTGTTGACATGAGTATTTGAACTACGATAAAGACATACACAGCAGCACTCAAAACTCTGGTCTAGATGATTTTTATTGAAATGTTATAAATTGGGATTAAACAAATAGAAAATTCAGTTTTTTTTAAGTATTGCTTGGTTTGGTTAACCCTTTTTCTAACTCATAGGGTCAGTTCTCACTTTGAGTTTAACCTTTGTTGTGTTTTAACTTTTGTTCTCTGTGTTACTATTGATTTCCACAAAAATGGGTAATTTTTTTTAATCTAGTCCAAATGAACTGAAAGTAAAAGACTTGTTCTGCACAAAGCAAAGTAGATCTTTTTTAGGGGAGGGTGGACTATTAGTCATCACAAGCAATATCTTGAAGTAGCTATGGCTTCCGTCTTTTGAAGTTGGTACCTGTGATTAAAAGACAATACAAAACAATGTCATACAGTGTTTAATCATACTATATTGAGTATGATAGCCCGTCTACAGCTATTGTTTTATTGGTAAAAATTGAATGTGTTTTATTGATTGCAGGTATACATTTGTTGGCTATTTAGGCGTAAAAGTGAGCGTTTTCCTCCTCGAATGGGGCAGGAAAAGATCATAACGACACATCCCCCAAACACATCCAATCAAAATTTTGAAATAGCCATTCTATTCAGCGTAGTTGATTTTCAGATAGAAAACATGTTTTGAGGCGGACAATCCCCCACAACCCTCAAGGCAAGGGTTTCAAGCTATGCCCCGGGGGCAAACAAGGTTTTTTATAGAAGGCGTTGTCGTAGAAACTTCAAGAAAGGCTCATTCGATTGGAAATTCAAAGGGATAGTGAGTATAGTCCTTCTAATGAATTCCGAGCCTTTACGTTCCTTCCGGTTTTTCTGGTAGGTAAACAGGTCATTACACCTTTGCCGAGAGGAATCGATTTTTTGTGTGTCAGTCGATTAGAGAAAGTTGGTGGCTAGTCCAATATAATAACTTGATTGGTCGGTTTTCTAAAAAAAAAAAAACTTGTCATGCTACAATGTACTTAATTTAAAAAAAAACCGATATAATGTCCCCACACTGCATTCCAATTTTCATTATGCATTAAGACATTGTTTATAGTAGACCATATATTTTTAACTTTTGAAAACAATGGATTTGTCTATTTTCAATGTGAGTACACTTTTCATTCTTTTATTTCCCCAAAAAAAATAAAGAAAGAAAAACGTTTTACTAGTAAATTCAAATTTCAGAGGGACAGCCCCAAAACAGTTCTTTATCATTCAGAAATAAAGCTTTTTCCTAACATGATGTATTTTTCTGCTTTGAATGAAAAGCTTGCGTGTTACAAAGAGTGTGAGAGTTTTTTTTTGTTTGGGGGGGGGGGTTAAATTTCACCGGCTCTTGCTATAACCGGGGTTTGTCTAATTCCGATGTCACGGCGGATGACTTTGGGAAAAAATTAGTGTGGGAGGGGGGGCCTAGATGCCCTCCATTTTTTTTTTTTTTTTTTTTGGCTTACTTAAAAAGGACATTAGAACTTTTAATTTCCGTTCGAATGGGGCTCCAGATAGGAGCTTTTAACTTCTATAGTAGGGTTCTCTGATGATGTGATTTTCATTAAAATTCTATGAGTTTTAGAGGGATGTTTTCCCCCCTTTTTCGAAAACAAGGCAAATTTTTCTCAGGCGCATAACTTTTGACCGCTATAGCTAAACTTGATGAAACTGATATATTTGACGTCATAAGGATTCGCTCTTTACGCTAAAGTTTTTTATTGTTTGAAAAAAAAATTTGTGAGACAAGGTCAAACTTTAGCGTAAAGAGCGATGCGATGAGGAGGGGGACAGTCCCCTTCATATAGGGAATAATTTCTGTCGTTTTAATGTCGCTCCTTACTTTCAGTTTTAAAAAAAAACTTTTTTTATTTATTTAATTTCTGATCGTTTTTTAGTTAGTGTAGCTTTTATTTGCACAAAAATTTTACTTTTCTTTTCCTAAATTGATGTCTTTACAAATTAACTTCTATATTCCTGTATTTTTCTTCTGGCAAAAAAAATACAAAGTTGCAGATTTTTGCAGATATGAGCTTGAAAGCTATGTAATAGAGTTTTCTGATACGCTGAATCCGACGGTGTGATTTTCATTAAAATTCATTCACTTGTAGGGGGTGTTTCCCCCCCCCCTCTTAAAAAAAAAAGACTCAAGTAAGGTTTTGTAAAATTTCGTGGCAAACCCAGTTTTTGTCGAATTAAGATTCAATTGCTCAAAAAAGTAATTGAAAACCCCTGATTTTGAAATCAAGATGTTTTTTACACTACTTTAAATGCCTAACATAAACTGAATTATTTTCCAAACCCAAAATGCATTTTTGCTAGATGCTAAATTTTGCCTTTTTTTAAAGGAAGAAGATACGTGCTATAATGCCCCTCTGGAAAAGAAGGCGAGATATAGCGAACCTGCACTAATGCAAGCCACAAGGGCATCTATTATCAAATATGCTGCTGGTAGAACTACACATGACCTGGACCAACCAATAGCCGCGAATCTTTTAATGGCAGGGTCCTCTGACCCCAGTGTTAGCTGCACGCAAGATGGAAGGAAGTTGAAAAGGGAATGGGCTGCTTCATATAATGTCTCAACATCATCAGATCAAGATAGGAGGGACACTCTTCTTCAAGCCATACCAGAGACTTCTGATGTGCAGCCAGAACTTGTAAGTGTATATATTTTTTCTATCCCTATTTTCAAAAATAAGGTAAATTTTCTCAGGCGCATAGCTTTTGATGAGTAAAACTTAAAATTTGTTTCTAAATTATTTCATTTTCTTTCATTAACCAAATTAGCGATATATAAAGGAATGCTTATCATGCATTTCTATAAAAAAAAAAAAAAAAAACTTACCTTGTAACTTCTAACCAAGACACATTCTAATGCAATAATTCCAATATTCCTTTTAAACAAAAACTAACTATTTGAAAAACAAAAACTTAACTATTCACTATTTCACAAATTGTTCTCAAACTGCCGTATATTTTGTACTAAGCCATCACACACATCCGGGCTCTTATCGCCAACTTCATCCGCTTTGAATTTTAATTAGAGGTTTCCTTGTAACACAGGATGTCTTTTTGCGGTAAGAAAGTCCTTTTAATAATCACCGATTATGCGTTTCACAATGATGCGAAGAAAACAATATTTTGAACCAACTCAGGCAATTATTTTCGTTTGAAAAAAGATGCATTTGAGAAAAGAATTTGAGACTGTTCTATTTGAACAGTGTTGTGAAGTCCGATACCCCCAACTCGAAAGGGTATCGATCCTCCTACCTCGAAGGAAGCTCCCGGTTCCCAAGGGTTCTCCCAGGGAGGAGGGGGGGGAGGGGGGGGCTCTAAAAAGGACCATCCAACATTTTAATTGCACTTTAATTGTTGATATGGATGGAGAAAAAAGTTCTTCTCTCTTACAATCATTTATTTAGCCCAGGTCAACTTCAAACAAATCCGTTGGCAAAAGACACAGGAAAATACGGATTATTGAGAAAGTAACACGACCAACCGCCGACATATGGGATTCGCGTCCGTTAACTGAAGCTGAGGAGCAAGTGTTCATACAGCATACCACGTCAGTCGAACGATGGTCAAATTTCATTGAGAGTTATAATAAAGAGGGTCAAACACTCGAATTGGACCCATATTTTGCATTTTTATTTTAAAAAATTTTTGGGATAAAACCATTAGTTTTTTTTATCATTCTCTTGTTCTAACTTACCCTTCTAAGAATAAGACTACATTTTCCTGACTAAAAAAAATATATTTTTTAACATGTTCAGTTGACATTATGAAAGACATAAGGCAATGTAACTTTTTTTTTCTTCTTCTTTTAATTGTTCAGGTGATGATGATGATGGGGCAATGACTATGAGAAATTGACAAAGTTTATTAACTATAAAAAAAATGGTTATTTTACATAAAAAATAAAAAACTTTTTTTTTCTACAGATTAAAAATATAGCACCACCAGCAACACCATTGAGTGATGAAGCAAGTATATTTACAGAACCAATTCTGTCACCACCAGCAGAGTTCAAGGATGAACCTACACTGGTTCTAGAGAATTTGCAGTGGCATAGAGGGTTCCTTAACGATGTTTTTGGGGAAATGGCCAGCCTGGAGGACTTAACTTGCGATATTGACATGCTTGAGGACCCAGAGTGGGCAGATAGTTTCATGCGTGAATATTTAGGTGATGTTACAAGTAAATCTGAACCGGGTCCTCATAACGAAATTCCATCAGAGGACACTACAGGCTGGCTCGACCAATTGTCCCCAAACACCTTGGAACATGTACTAGGGGACCTCATGTCACATCCCCCCAATGTGATTGAACAGACTGGGAGTGGTGTTATTGACAGTTCCCTGTCACCCTCCTCCACCATTCCACTTAATAGTATAGATAATAGTAGTAATAAAACAGCAGCTCATTTTTCCGGGGACATTTTTAATGAGAACTTTACAATTAGTGAATTGAGTCCTGAACAAACAGGGTCAGGACATGAAAATAGTGCTACGTCCCCGGAATTGCCTGATTTTTATCTGTTAGAATCTGCTCTAAGCCATTTGCAAACGTACAGGGTAGATTTTAGCCTTCCCGAGGAAAACGCGAACATTATTTTAAATGGCCCTGTGAAAGTTCTCCATAGTTATATCGACAGAATTCGAGCACTTATTGATATTCAGATCCAGAATTGGGGAGGTCGGGGGGGAATTAAAGCATCGGTGAATCAAAAAGTTTATTTACAAAAGGGGACATCCGGGGACGTTTTTTATTTTCATTTTTCGACAGGCAACCAGACTTTCTACCCAGGTCTAAACGATTTTGAAGACAACTTTTTCAACTGGGTGAATAAACTAATTTCAACTTTGGATACATTTAATGAGAGGGGGAGTGGGTCCACCATTTTATACATTGAATGCATGGATCTGAATCTCAGTAGATTTAAAAAAAAACTTTATTTTAAGGGGAGCGGGTAATCTAAAAATAAAATGCCACCCAGATTTGTCGGCTACAGGAGGAGTTCAGAGTTTGTATTTTGACACAGGGCTGCAATGCTTTAAATATGCGTTTTTAGCAGCAGCCCATAAGACATTAAAAAATGAATCATCAATGAAAAATCTTGACAGACTTGCTCGTAACGGTGGGAAAAATTTCCCTAAAGTAAATTTTGATTGTTTAGAGGGAAGGTATCCGGTGTCCTTTAAAGAAATAAGCATATTCGAGAAAGCAAATGAAAATCTTGGGGTGGGGGTGGTTGTTCTCCAGTACGACACTGAATTTGTAGATGGGGGGAAAAAACCGAATAAAAAAGGGGTTTTGTACTCAGTGAGGACACCGATGGTGGAAAATGTTAAAAATTTTGTATGGGTTATTTACGAACCTCCCAAAGATGTAAATTCTTATGGTCATTTTTTCCCCGTTACTGC
This sequence comes from Artemia sinica, assembly GCA_027921565.1. NCBI lineage: Eukaryota > Metazoa > Arthropoda > Branchiopoda > Anostraca > Artemiidae > Artemia > Artemia sinica. Next base: position 25,413,687 of record CM051264.1, on the reverse strand, counting down.
GATAAGTCGACTCTTATCTCAAGGCAAGACCAAAGGAGAATGTTTCTATTGCCCCATGTGCCTTTCCTCATTTAGATCTGAGCGAACGTTTTCAGATCACATGAACCATTGCAAACTTCATGGAAATCAAAGAATAGAAATGCCGGCAGAAGGCAAAGACACTTTACAATTTAAAAATTTTCAAAATTCTCTTCTACAGTCTGATAAAGTGTCTTTGGATTGTGAAACAAGACTGGTTGAGGTATCGGACCCATCAAGGCCAAATATAGTCAAGGAACACAAACTAGTTGCGTGTTCCTATGCGCACGCCCGTCGCGACGCCAACAATAAAATGCAATTGGAAGAGTTTTTTTTTACTATGGACTAGGAGGGCAGTATGGAAAAGTTATTGGTTTCTTTAATAAAAACGACAAACAAGGCAATTTCACGATTACGTCATACCAATTATCCAATGACATTGTCGGATAAAGAGCAACTGGCGCTGGAAAAGGGGACAATTTGCTGGGTGTGTAGGGGTGCCCTTGCCCCAAAAGACGCGGTGCAGGACCACAATCACCTTATTGACCCCAATTCAACGGGAAAAAGTAACTTTCGAGGGTGGGCTCACAATTCGTGTAATTTAAAAATTAAACAACAACTTTTTCTACCGGTTTTTATACATAACTCTAACTATGATCTAAAGTATGTGCTACCTGCATTGGCACATCTTCAAAGAAATGGAACAGTGGATGATGATGCATGGGTGATAGACAGCTTTACGTACAAAATCATACCTAAATCATCGGAAAAGTTGCTTGTTTTGGAATTTATGTGGAAATTTGTTGAAGCCGGTGTTGAGTACACGAATAAAATTCGCTTTTTAGATTCCTACAGTTTTTTCCCCAAATCATTGAGCGAATTAATTCAAGTGCAGAAAAACGATGACGGCAGCAATGCTTTCCCCCTTCTCAAGCAACAATTTCCAAATGATTTATATGATTTGTTAACGGTCAAGGGCATCTATCCTTATGATTATTATTGTTCCATGTCGAGATTTGCCGAGGAGACTATTCCTTGTATTGAATCGTTTTACGACAGTCTTCACGATCGTAGTTGCACCCCCGAGGAATACAGTTTTGCTAAAAAAGTTTGGGCAGAGGGAGGGTGTAAAAATGGGTTTGACTACTGCAAGCTGTATTTGTCGAGTGACGTGTTCTTTGTTAGACATTATGTGTAAAAATACGGATAAAATCTATGAGGAGTTTAATCTTGATTTGGGTTATTATTTGTCTTCGCCTCATCTAGTGATGGACCTCATCCTGAAAATTAGTGGGGAAAAAATTGGGCTAATCACCGACATTGATCAGCATCTGTTCATCGAGAGGTCAATGAGGGGGGGTTTTGTTTTTCACGGAGACCGTATCTTGGAAACCGATCCAACAGGAGAGAAGACGGGGACAAAATCGAATGCAGTTTTCCTCGATATGAATTCTCTCTACCCCTCGGCCATGTCCCATTATGCACTACCTTGAGGCGACTATAAATGGCTCAATGACCCTCAAGCTCCCCATTTCCCCAACATTAACAGTGTTGAGGAGAATGGGCCGGTTGGATGGTTCTTTGAAATTGATGGAGAGATACCAGTCGAGCTTCACGATTCAGTAAAGGATTTTGTTTTCCCATGTATCAATAGACCTGTGACTAAGGACACTTTGAGTCCTCGCAATAGGCGTTTAGTCGAGGTGGACGGATTGCATTGGGCACCTTCAAAACAAAAACTTATTGCTGACCTTCTGCCGAAAAAAAACATAGTTGTACATCATGTAGCGTTAAAATGGATGTGTAGCAATGGTTTCAACGTCACAAAGGTTCACCGAGCACTAGAGTTTAGTCAAAAACCCTATCTAAAAACGTTTGTTGACACTTTTGTCGGCAAACGTTCTGCAGCACAGACGAAAGCCGAAAAAGAAATTTATAAACTCATTTTAAATTTGGCTTTCGGCAAAATGTGTGAGAGTGTTCGCAATAGGAATCGTTGTGACGTTGTGACCGATCCAGAACAATGTGCTCGAATTATTGCCGATCCCAATTACACTTCCTTTACAATCATTGGCCCGGACATGGTACTTTTGAATGGGAAAAAAAGACGCATTGTCCTGAATAAAAATATTACTGCAGGCAGTGCTATCTTGGAGATCTCAAAAAAGCTCATGTTGGAATTCTACTACAATGTGGCTAGGGTACAGTGGCCGGCAAAGGGGCAAGTAGAGGTCTGCTACGGTGACACGGATTCTCTACTGCTCAAAGTAAAAACATCAAATCTAATTGATGATTTGGCGCACGGTGAAATTATCAGCTCACGGATGGACTACACCAATTGGTGTGGTGGTCTTTACCCTGAGCTAGTGAAACGTCGGGCGCCCAATCAGCTTTTATTTTTTAAATCTGAAACGGGTAGCGAAATCTGAAACGGAAGTTATCTTTTTTTTGGACTTAGAGCAGATTTTTTTTTTCAAGTGCCATCTCTCTCTAATTTAATGTTTTTTTTCTCTATAAACAAAAAAAAAATGTTTTTCTCTCTGTACCTATGTAAATGTTGTTGTATTTTTTTTTTATAAGTAAATTTAAAAAAGTGTATTTTTTCAAGTGCTCTCTCTAATTTAATGTTTTTTTCTCTATAAATAAACAAAAAAAAGTGTTTTTTCTCTCTGTGTGTGTACCTATGTAAATGTTGTTGTATTTTTGGCTGTATTTTTTTTAAAAACGGCTCGACAACTTTTCTGAAAGTTAGCGCACTAAAATTTCCTGGCCTAAAGAACGATGTAGATGGGTCACAACTTTGAGAAGATTCGGTTTGAGCCTTTGTTTTGTAAAAACAATTTTATTAGAAAGACATCTCATTCACAGGCTGGCATTTATACAGCAACTTATATATCATTTTTCCCAAGAGTAGTATTAACTAAACACGATTATTTTTTGCATGAAAAACGTTGCGTGTACCCAGCTCTTTACAACCAGAATAAAAGTGTAGCTCCACTCGAGCACTTGCAGGATTTATCTCATAATGCGTTCACAATTGAAGGAAAATTGCTTACCATCACTATATTCTATTAAGCCTATAAAACAAGCCACTAAGACTGGAGTCAGAACCGATAGAGATGTTTTTGTTTGTGATTTCCAGGGATAGACCGGAAAGCTAGCTGAAACTATGAAGTGGGGCCTTCGAGAACGGGTTTTCATGAAGTTCAACGTGGGATTACAAGAAAATAGATACCAGTGCATATCGACGCTAAACCTCTTGGAGCGAATGATGGAAAACAAACATAACTTTGGTAGCAGAATTCGTACAAATCGTAGAGGTCTACCCAAACTCAAAGAAGGTAAAAACCTGAAACGAGATGATTCAGTCTATCCTGTGAAGTCAGGTGGGATCAATTGTGTGCGATGGAAAGGCAAACGTTCCGGTGCAGCTCTTTTCAATGATCCACTTAAAAGCAGTTGGGGCTCACTTCGGAAGAGAGAAAGTGATGTTTTCATCATAATGGATTTCATTATACGCGAGAACCTCGTATCCAGAGGTGAAAACGATTAGTTCATGGGCTGCGATGAAAACTGATGTCCCATTTTATGTGACCTAAAAAGCAGGAAGTGGTTGTAATAGCTTCTGTCTTCTTCTTCAGTCTGTCCATTATACCAGATACCGTAAAGATTACAGTGAAGGACTTTAAATGTTGCATTGTAACTTGACTGTAATTTATGCGTGCAGGGATGAGGGAGAAGTACTTGTCTTTTAAGGGTGCCCCAAGAAGAAGCAATCAATATTGTACAAAGAAATTGTCCAATTGCGTAAAATGACAAAGTTTTTTTTTTTTTTTTAATCAACGAAATCCTAATCGACAAGTTATCTTCAAAAACAAAGACAATACGGTCCATAAAATTCACTGAGCGAGGGGGAAAAGCCTGATTCCCGCCATAGTTATGGGCCATGGGAGGGTAGAAAACTTGAGGGCCAAACTGTGTAGCATTCAATTTATTTTAAATTTTGTATCTTAGATATCTTACTTTCTGTTTGACAGAGTCTGTCTTACTATCTTTCTCCAAGTTTGACAAGAGTTTATCCATATATGGCCGAACAAGTCTGTATTGTTGGGTATTAATTTTATTACATATTTCTGATAATGAATGCCATTTAATATCAGTGATCTCATACGTTGACTTCGGTTCAAATTTTTCTTTTTCGTTCACCTCATAAACTATAAACAGCTTGCAGTAACGGCTATAACGGTTCTGTTGGCCCCAGTCGATATATCTTTTTGAATCAATGCAGCATATGTTGCAGCTGTTGCAGCAATTTTTGCACCTTTTGCAACTATATCCAGTTTCCTCTAAAACTTCACACACGGCGCAATCTACTTCATTTTCGTTTTCTTCTATCTTTCTCTTTGGGAAGCTCCATGCAGATTGAGATCCGAACACTTTGACAAGCAGAACCTTATCACACCCTTCATTTACTAATATGCATCCGTATGTTGGTATTAATTGGCAATATTTTTGCCAATTATTATAGATTGTGTTAACATTAGAAATGTCTTTCCTTAGAAAGTCCACTTTGTCAAATACGTGCCTCGTGAACTCCTTATATTTTAATTCTCTTAGCCATGTCATATATGGCGAATCATCTTCTTTGTATGGTGAATCAAAAAGGGCCCAGTTTACCAATTGAATTTGTGTACATACTTTGTTTAGATTTTTTGTTTCGTCTTCTGGCATACTCAATATGTATTTTTTCAGTAAATGGTTGAAATTTTTATTCGACATTCTATTGCGGCAATCTCAACGCTCAACGACAATTGCTGGTAATGCTGAAAATATAAGTTGAGTGAATAATTTTGGAAAATAAATTGAATTGTTTCTTTTGGGAGAAAATTTCTTAATTCTTCTAATTGGTACTTGATTTTTTGTAGAGAATATTTTGCTTTTGTTTATTTTTTAAAAATGTGAAATTTTATAGCCAAAATTAAAATGCCACTTATTACGAATTGGAAAGAATTAATTCCAAGGTTTAAAGTCATAGTGTAGTGTGTAGCTTTTATTGCAGACTTTACTTTGTTTCTGATGTAGTCTAAATAAACCACATACAATCATACAATAAAACACATGTTTTATAAATATGATTTTAATGATTAATATAATAGGATGCATAGTTGATAGATTAAATTGGTATACTATCATTAAATGTAGTGTTTTATTTTTATTGAGGTTTGTCAAGGAAGGAGTTGAGTGTGGAGTGTTAACCGAATGGTAGCAGGTGTATATGATGTTGTAGTTGTGTTTTGTTTTTACACCCCCTTCTGAAGTGTATGTTTTTTGTTTTTTTATGTTTTTTTTTATTCGTTTTGTTATCCCTCCTCAATTTCATGCTGTGGCATTTGGAGGGAATGCGTTTATAAAAAAAAGGAGCAAAAAAAGGAACCCAAGAAAAGCAGTCCAAGTCAAACAGCAAGAGAATAGACAGAACAAGATCCAAAAATCAAAAAGTAATTTTTGTGAAAAGGTTTCTGAAAGGACATAATATTTTTATTTTCATTTTGAAATTCTTTTAATCAAATATATTGAGATTTTAAAACTTATTGTCTTGTTTTGTTTACTCTCTTCTTGGGCGTTTCTGCAAGAGTAAGACCTTTGAGTCTGATCCCTTTCAGAATCTTGAGACATTGGCAATTTGTCCTGTAATTTATTATGTTTTCCCTGTAGATCGTAATTCCTTGGTACTTCCATAGAGTTGTTCCCCGAAAAAGATTCCTACTCATGTCTCTGGCTTTTTTTGGTTTTTCTTACTTTTACGTTTTTTTCTCTTTTGCTACTTAGGTTAGACCTTTGAAGCAAACTTGAAATGTCCTTGCTTCATTCCTTCTCATTGCTTCATAATTTGCCTTGCTTCAAACTACTGAGAAAACATTTGCTAGTATGAGGGAAGAAGAAACGCTAGGTACATAAGTCAAAACGTCTAAAGCTTGTACGTAAAATTTTCACATTCCTAAGTTAATTGCCGAGTGGTTAGCGCTCCAAATTTGAAATCCTGAAGTCAGGGGTTCGAGTCCTGGTGTCGCTGGCTATTTGGTTGAGAATGGGGGTCAATGATGCGACTCTGTAAGCACAGCCAGAGTCGACCTAACTCTAAATGGGTACCTGGAGAAATCTAGGGGGAAAATACGGGAAGCATCGGATGATTTGCCTCCAAGCATGCAAATAAACCTATAAAATATCTACGATATTGATTATTTATGAATGAATGTGGAGCTCATTGTGGCATTAACGCCCGCCTCATTTTTGCCTTTTTTTTCCTTGTTTGACCCCACTTTTTCGTTTTTCTAGATGGGGCGTTTAAGTCCTTCATAATAGAATTTACTCCATGGTAATTATAATGGTGCCCTATTTATGATTCTCAGACTTCCAACTCACATAGATATGACAACGCACATAGATATGAGCACAAAATTTGAAAAAGCCATTAAAAATCTCTATAAAATATTATAGAGCCTACTAGTCCAGTTTGTGAGCAGACCATTTAGGAATAAACACGGAACTCATTGTGGCATTACCGCCCGACTCGTTTTTTGCCTTGTTTTCTTAGTTTTTGAAGATGGGGGATTCAAAGCCTCTATTAAATGGTTACCGACCATGGAGATTATAATGGCTCCCTTTTTATGCTTCCCAGTCTCTCAGCCTTAGAAATGAAACCAAAAAGTACTTTTATGGTGCCATATGGCACTTTATGATGATACTATCAAGACTAATGTACAAAAAGCAAGTAGTTATGAGCAAGATATTTGAAATGATTCACTAAACATATTTACGATGTTACATATTTACGAAAACATATTTACTAGTTCTAGACGACGTGAAAAACTTGTTAAGGGGGCTGGGAGGTGGAGTATATAAGATGAGGGCTTGTAAGCGTCCGATTAAGGGTTTTGACCCTGGGAGTTATAATGGTACTGTTTTAATGCTTCCCAGACCTTTCGATTTAGAAAAAAAAGTGTCATAAAGTGCCATTTTCAGTGTTGTGTGGCACTTACTGATGCCTTTATCGAGGCGAATTTAAAAAAATCCCGTAGAATTGAGCAGTAGCTTGCAAATAAGCCATTAAGTCTCTCGGTGATGTTGTGATAGCCTGCTAGCCCTGGTAGGGAAAAAAGGAGGCTCATCAGTGCTTTCTTACAAAAGAGCTCAGGATATTGCGATTTCCTTTCAAATTAGCCTTCTCCCAATATTCTACGACGGCTGATTCGATAATATCGCTTAAGGGGGGAAAAAAGAAGACAAAAAAAGGAGATAAAATGCTTTCCATACTAAAAATGGGTTTTCATTGTTGTCCAAGGTGAGGGACTGTAATCCTCCTGTTCAGTGTTTTCGACCATGGCGATACTAGAGGTGATCTTTTAGTCCCAATTTCCTCCACGTGTCGATACCATGAATTAATTCATATCGGGAAAAAATGCTGAATGCGCTGGCTTTTGATATGTGATCTTCAATTGATCTATCTTGCTTACACGAACGTTTGAAAATAATGACGTTAATAATGCTATTGTGTGTGTTACTTCTTCGTGTGGAAATACAGCTTTAACAGTGGTTTGCAATAGAGTCAAATCAAAGGATCATCAATTTATGTTTATTGAGCATAGATTAAAGGAAAAACTGAAAAAGATAAACGGATATCTATTGACTTACCAGAATTAAAAAAAGATTTAGACCTAGAGAGGTTTGATTCCTGTCAGGGTGGGCGGAAGAGTTTAACCCTGCTGGACCCAGGGCCGTATCCAGCATTTTTTTTTGTTTTGGGGTGGAGGGGGTCTCAAAAGGATTTTTTTTTTTGGGGGGGGGGATAAAAAAAGAAAAGTACTTGTATGATATACGCCCGACCTAATGTTCTTCTAATATGTTTCTCTGACCCTCAATCCTAATGAAATCTACCAAAGTAAGATAAAAATATAATACTTTAGAAACAAATATGGGCTATATATTGGCACATTAGGGGGGGGGGGGTAAAGTATAGCGGGTCTGCATGCTTAATGTGTTAGGTACAATTATTCTGCATACTATGTAGTAAGAATTGTTTTCTAACTTCACACTGTCCAAATACTTTACTCCCACTCTAATGTGCAAATATATAGCCCAAATTATATATTTTCCATCTATTCTGTCACTTCTCTTTGTCTTGTCAAACAGTTCGTGGTAACGATCTGTGAGCAAGGATTGATGCGGCTCAATAGTAGCCAAAACTGTAAGAAACAGAGTCTTGATAATAATAGATACATCAAAACAATCAAATTTTTATGCTGATTCAAAATTTACAGAATTCATGAAGTTTAATTTTATCCATTAAAAGTTACGAGCCTGAGAAAATTTGACCAATTTTTAAAAAAGGGTGGAACACTCCTAAGAAGATCGGGAAAGGGGTCATTTGATTGTAAATCAAAAAATCTAGTGCCCTTTTCAAGTGACCAAAAATATTGGAGGGCAGCTAGCCCCCTTCCCAGCCTCCTTTTTATCCAAAATCGTCCGATCGAAATTTTGAGATGCCCATTTTCTTGAGCATGGTCGAAATTAACTTCTGTTTTTAAGGATGACTTGATCCCCCAAAGCCCCCGGGGGAAGGGCTGTAAGTTATGAACTTTGCCCGCTGCTTACATATAGTATTGGCTATTGGGAAGTATAAAGATATTTGGGGGATCTTTCCATGGAGGAGTTTTCGTGGAAAAATGAAATTTTCCATGGAAGGTGCATCTGGATTTCCAAGCATCTGGGACTATTAAAGAGAAGCCGATACTTTAATAGTCCCAGATATAAACCTTGTAACACTTTCCCAATCACTTAATCAGACACGTCAACAACCCCTTAAGTCTCAAAGAGTGTCTGCAAGGAATGCAATTATTAAAATCAGGAGTCAGATGACATAGCTCTCAAACTCATTCAATGCTGTTTCGTTTTGGTTTGAGCGAATGAATGTTTTTCTTTTATTTCTCAGTTATTCGCTAGGATCCGTCGATGCCGGTTCAATTTTGAATTTCTTTGCAAATCTCGGATATTGGTGAATGACTCACTTTTATTGTTGTTAAGTATTTGGTTTTAATTCTTAAAATTTTTTGGCTTTTATTGATTTTTATTCATCTTTTAATTTTTTGGTTTTTTTCATGTTTTTTTTTTCACATTCACATTGACTTTCCGCGTTTTATTTGTTGGTTTGTTCTTCGGAACTCGCATTGGTTATATTTTTTCGTTTTGCGCTGAAGAAGAGAGGCGTTTGTCCCCTCGAAATATTCGCTTTGTTGTGTTTTTTCAGTATTTTCATTTGGCCTTTAAAAACCCCCTTTTTGCTCCTTTTTCTTTCTTTATGGTAAAGTCAAACTTAAGCGTAAAGAGCGAGGTACTGAGGAGGGGGCAACCCCCCAATATACGCAATAATTTCTGTTCGTTTTAAATTTTAATGTTGCTTCTTACTTTCAGTTGAAAAACTTTTTTTTATTTAATCTCACGCTAAGCTGAAAGAAACTAACGAAAAAAAAACAGTAGGGCGTTCATCATACAAGTACCAAAAGAACTTCAAAAACGCATAAGAAATTTGTGTATATTCATTTTGGTACTTACCGGTTATATAATAAACATTCAAGAATTTCGATCGCGAATGATGTGAACATGACACAAGAAACTGGTCAAGCAACTTCTTTATACCATACAATTAGCTTTAGCCTGGTTGGAAAATAAATTGTAGCTATATTTTATTTAAGTATTTAGTTGGTATTTTGGTTAGGTTAAGTTAAGTTAGACCTTACCTTAGACCTTAGTTCCTCCTGTGCCTCCAGAGGCACCTAGGGCATCCACGAAAAGTCCCCAGTCATTTTGCAGGTGTGCTGCAGCTTGAACGCCTTCCCATTCGGGCTGTATGGACGCATGTATATTTGACAAGTCTCTTCTGTGTGAACGTCTCTGGGTGTTTCTAGGACGGCCTCGTCTTCTTGATCCTTCCGGTTGTCAGAAGAGGATGGAGTTTGGCAAGCGATTTCTTCCTATCCTGATGACATGCCCAAGATAACGTCACCTACGTTGACGGATAACGTCTGTTATTAAAGATAGCTGGACTTGTTGCCTGACGGTGTCATTTCTTATCTTCTGGGTCCAGTTTATATTTAGGATTCTTCTGAGGCAAGTGTTTTCAAATGATTGTATTTTTTTCTCTTGTTGTTGATTGAGGGTCCAGGTCTCAGATCCGTAAAGCAGTACTGACAGAACTTTGCTTTGGAACAGTCGTATCTTTAGCCTCAAGGAGTATTTTTGAGATTTCCAAACTCGTTTGAGATGGTTAAACGCCCCGTGTGCTTGTCCCAACCTAAGTTGGACTTCTCTTGCGTTTGAGCCAGTGTTTTCGACTGTACTGCCCAGGTATCTGAACTCAACCACCTGCTCTATTCGGTCAGCTCTATATTTAATATCAAAAGGAGATCCACTGGTAGCCATGCTTTTTGTTTTATTTGTGTTGATTTTCAGTCCAAATGGTTCTGCTGCATCTTTAACACTATTTATAAAGGTCTGCAGTCTCAGTTTGCAAGTTTCAAGAAGGCTTATGTCGTCAGCAAAATCGAGATCTTCAAGTCTGCCCGGCTCACCAATATCAATCCCATATCCCTCGCAATTACTTAAGATGTTGTCAACAACAAGGATGAACAGTAGGGGGGAGAGGAAACATCGCTGCTTTACTCCTGTCATTATTTTAAAATATCTGGTATTCCCTTGTCCAGTTTGTACACAGCATTCTGTATCTTTTTAGAAAGCGATGATAAGTTTAATGATTTTTTCCGGTATGCCGTAATGTAAAAGTATTTTCCAGAGTGTTGTTCTATCTACTGAGTCAAAAGCTTTCTCAAAATCAATGAACACAAGGTACAATTTCCTTCTCACCTCATTGGATTCTCTCAGAAGCATTTTGAGGACAAATATGAGGTCAGTACAGGAGCAGTTTGGACGGAAGCCGTGTTGCTGCTCGTTTAGGTGTCTGTCAAGATGTGGTTTTATTCTGTTGAGGATTATGAGAGCGAACAACTTTCCTGGGATTGAAAGGAGGCAGATACCACGCCAGTTTTCACACTTTGTGGCATCTCCTTTTTTGAAAAGTTTTACCAGGGTGCTCCTAGTCCAATCTTTAGGCACCTTTTCCAACTCCCAAGTTAAGTTAGGTTACGTATTTAATATATGCTATGCTTTACCTCTCCCCCCCCCCCTAATGTGGAAATATATAGCCCAAATTTGTTTCTAAACTATTATATTTTCATCATATTTTGTTAGATTTCATTAGTATTAACCAAACTTCACTTCTCGAGTGTTTATTATATAACCGATAAGTACCTTCATTTTTTTACGTTTTTACGAGTCGAACAAACATTTTGGGCGGGGGGAATCAACCCCCCCCCCCCCACTCCCCGAAATGTAATATGAATTGGCAATGATTTTCCAATTCATATTACTGGCGATTTTAATTTTTAACTTCGTTTCTTAATCTGACGGCTGTAGTGTTGATTGTCTGAATCACCTGATATTTTATTCAACTTGTTATAGTATTTCTTTGTCTACTTTTGTTACGCTTAAAACCGCCTTCCTCATTCGAATATTTGCTTGCATCCAATTCTTTATCGTGCACACGATCGGTTTCTTTTGTGTTTATTGCGTCTAGTCATTTGCTAGTGTTTATGCTAGTTTTATATTAGTGTTTTATGTTCGTTCAATTTTTATGTTGGTTCAAATTGAAGGACAGTATGCATTATTATGATAGATTACCTAATTCTTCTTACCCGGATTTGAGAGGTGTTGAATGAGCTTAAGCTTTTAATTTGTTTAACAAATTGGGTAGAAACTTGTGATTGTGATTCCTTTAATGCAGGGTTTTCTGTGTTCATTGATAAACTTACAAACTTACACTAATCAGGTGTAAAAAAAATAGAACAAAAAAAACAATAGAAGTACAATTTTTTTCGGGGGGGGGGGGGGGGGGGGGTACAAAAAAATTTAAAAACCGCATAAAATATTTGTTTATATTCATTTCTGTTGCGTTTTTACGAGTCGGAAAAACATTTAGGGGGGTCACCCTCCCCTGGATACGACCTTGCTTGCAACCTTTGGATTTCGGACGATGGTACATAAACTCTGTCTGAGTTAGAACTAGCAGAGTGTCAAACCAAAGGTTTATAGGAACCGGACCTTGACTTATTTTTTATAACTTTTTTTTCAGCTTCTGCTTGTTCTGAGTTTGCAAACGACGCTGAAGCATTGCAACATCCACTATATTCTGTAAACTTATGTGCATATCTCAAGGAATTTATTTCGCAGTTCGTTGCTCAAGGTTTTTTTGAGAGTTCTTTCCGACCTAATTTGGACGAAGCTGAAAAAAAGACTCTCAGTCTTTTAGGTATTAATGTCTAAGATCTGTTAATTTATACTATGTCATTAAAATTGTGACGTTTCTCCATTTTCCTTTTTTATTACAGTTAGCATAAAAGATTCATGCCTTCCACTCTGAAAGCTCAAATATTTCTGCTTCGTCATGATTGCAGCAATAGCTGCAACCTTGTGAAGAGTGAACCATAGCCCACAGCAGTTGAAAATTAAGGAACGTGTTTTCGGAAACTCAAATAATTCTATCTACATCAATTTTGCCTCCTTGGGGCGGTCCCTAGGAGTAAAGAGGACCCTACACTGTACAGGGGAGGATCCAGGATTTTTTTTTTAGGGGGGGGGGCAAAATAGGTTGATCCAATAAACTTGCGTTAGGAGCAAGTTTAATTAACGCAAACTTGCGTTAATTAAGTAAATTACACTACTTTAGACTACGTTAGGGGGGGAGGGGGCGCGCCCACCTCTGGATCTGCCACTGAGACTGTAGTAATTAAAAATTTGTTTCAAGGACTTAAATCTTTCTTTATGCCAAAGATAAGTTAGTTTTATATTCCCCTGTTATAAGCGTAATTTTCTTTCTTTCATAGAAGTTGGTAGAGGGCTTAGAAGTAGTAGAGGGCTGTTAGTTCTAACTGTTAAAATTATCTAGAAAGGACTTCGTATTCCGGATCTTAATGCCTAATTTATTACAATTTTACAAGTCATCATTAAGCTTGGCATCACCGGCGAAAATTCTAAAGAATAAGAAACAAATTTATTATCAGGAAGGAAGTTAGACATTACAATTTAGCCGAAGACTTACCCTAGGCTGACACTGGCATTTCATGGAGTTTGCTTCAGACATTGTTTTACACTTCGGGTTGTGCGACAAATACATGCGCGTCTTTAGTCACCTTACAAGCTAAAAGGCGAAATAACGGCCCAGAATTGAAGAATTAAAATGTGTTAAATATACGAAAGGGTTATGGATTTTTATTATTAGTAGTAGTATTACCAGAAAATAAGTAATTGAAGTGGATTGTTCTTATCAAATCCTCAACTAATTTTTTTTATTGTCACTCTTTTACCGTTTTGTCTGCTGTTTTTTTTTTTTTTTTTTTTTTTTTTTTTTTTTTTTTTTTTTTTTTTTTTTTTTGCATCAAATTACTGCTATGCATTAAATATGCGTCAAATTTGCCAGAAAATTCAGTACTTGTCTGAGAGATTTCAAAGCTTGCCGCAAAAACTCGGTCCTGAGTTGACTTCTCCAATCTTAAAAATTAAAATATCTTGAACGAACCATATTTTTTAACAATGTATTATTAATTAGCCTCAGATTTGAATTCAGCAAGCTAAAAAATCCTTAAATTTAGCATTTTGTGGAGATCAAATTTCATTTGTAATTTGAAAGTTTAATACGTTGTGATTGTTTACTTCTATTTTCAATATTAGGTGCAGATTCGTATTTAGAAAGGTCAGAATCCTTACCTACCATTTATGGTGGAAAGCAGGCTCAATTTGTGATATATTTTCATTTGAAATATGTCTTACAGCCCCTCACTCAGACCTTCAATCCTGGCTCAACAGTGGGCATTTACCTTTGGCCTCTGCACGCTTAGCTCCTGTTTGTAATTAATATGGTCAGCAGTTCCTGCATATTAATTTTAGTGGAAATCAAGTACCATTTGTAAATATATGCTTCTGAAATATGTCCTCCCTCACTCGAACCTTCAACCACGGCCAGCAACGGACTTCGGCCCCAGCATGCTTGCTCTCATGACCTCATGGTTCCAAAATTATTCTGCATCAATTTCCACAGTTCTTGCTCTATTAGTTCAGGTGATTTCCCAGTGCGAAGTAAAGTGTTTATACACAAAATAAACCAGCACACTTTATATAGCTAAGCACAGTTTTTATATAACTAAATATACTAACAAAAGCGCCGGCCTCACTGGCCTTCTTCAGCTCGCTATGGCTGGCAGCTCCCCCTCCGCCCCTCGCACGCTTACTACCATGACGTCAAGTTATTATTTTTTTCTATTTATATTCTTATTCATATAATTCTTGTCTATTCTAATGACTCCAAAATTATCCTGGATTATCTATCATGTTCAGCTAAGCTTGCTTTTCTGTGCAAAGGATAAATAACATACGCCGTGTTACGCCGCGTTACCAACTCTTTGAAATAAACTGTACCAGTTTCCCACCCAAATTATACCACTAGGGATTTTTTTGTACCATCGGAACAGAAAGTTAAAAAGTCAGGAGCACAGAGAGAAAATTTTCGATAAACTAAAACTTGAACAGGTATCCGAGTAAAAAAGGATCATATAAAACCAAAATATAAGGGAAATTTTGTATTGTACCAAAAAATTTCCAAATGTACGAATTTTATCAGGACCTCCAAATTGTACTGAAAACGGTACAACTGTACCGCGTTGACAACACTGAATGTTGCACTTGAATTTGCATTGGATATAGATCCATTCTTGCATGAAAGACTAATAGACGGCAAAAAGATTGATTTGACAAAAAATTAAAAACGAGCTAGAAAAAAAAAATTGTTTTTATCTCTAAAAACGCTTACCTCAAACCGTAGATCCTCCTGCGCCTCCAGATGCGCTTAGAGCGTCCAAGAACAGTTGCCAGTCATCTTATCGCTGCAGCCGCCCAGACATCTTCCCATTCGGGTTGGGTTGAGGTATTGAGTTGTGTGAGGTCAGCCCGGTCGTAGGGTGTTTTTGGCGCGTTCTCTTCTTCTAGTATCACATGGCTGCCACTTCCTATATTTGATCACTTCGGTTATCAGTGAGTAAGACATCCTCTGTCGTACAGTAGCGTTTGCTACTCTTTGAAATCAGTGGATATTTAAAATACGCCTTAAACACACGTTTTCGAGCGCCAGGAGTTTCTTTTTGAGTTGTTGATCTAGGTGCCAAGTTTTAGAACCATAGCAAAGCGTTGAGAGAACGTTGCTGTTGAACAGCCTTAACTTAAGTCGGAGAGAGTACTTCTGACTGCGGCAAATTTGAGACTCTATCCTGAAGGATGCATTAACCTGGCCAATTCCTAGCTCCACTTCTCGCCGATACAATCCTGAATTGTTGATGGTAATTCGTTAGTACTTAAACTCCATGACTTCCCCATCGTCTGGTTATTGCATCGTAGATGGAGGCTGATATCGTCAGCGAAATCAACATCTCCGTGTCTCTTATCCAACGGGATTCCATTTCCATCGTGGACCCAGAGAATATAGTCAATGACGAGGATAAATAACAGTGGTGATAGCACACACCTTCGCTTCACCCCTGATGCAGAAGTAACGGATACTTCCGTCACTTGTCTTCACGCAGCATTCTGTGTCTTTGTAGAAGGCTTCAATTATTCGGACGAGCTCATCAGAAATACTGTAGTATCTGAGAACCTTCCAAAGCGTTTGGCGATCAACCGAGTCGAAAGCTTTCCCGTAGTCTATGAAGTTAAAATACAGCTTATTGCACCATTCATTCACTTCTTCTAACAGTATTCTAGGACTAAATGCAAGATCGACTATGCTTTGTAGTGCCTAAAGGCTTCGGGATCAAAGCGTAATTTTTTTTCTGTTGCTCCAGCTTTTTTTATATTTCTAAGAATGGAAATGTAAGTGTTGGGCGGTCTTGACATCAAAAGTCATCAATGAATAGATTTTAAAGATGTCACGCCGTCCCATCCTTTCTTTTTCAGTCGTAAAGTCTCAATTTTTCCGAGTTGCCAAAGAAGATTAACGTTTTGTCCATTGGAAATAAAATGTTGATTCAGAGCTTCCTTTCAACATTTCTAAGTTAATCTTTGGTAAATATTTCAAGACGAAAAAGTGAACTTTTTCTTTTTTCGGCCTAATACATTCCTACTTTATAGCATAAATTCTATAGTATTTTATAGATTATAGTATAGTATTTTCCAACCTGGGAGGTGTGGATCAGTCTGAGGGGAGGTACGAATATTAGCCAGGAATGACAACAAATCAAATGATATTAAAACTAGGCAGTAGCGCACAATATCTTAAGACATTTAACACTTTAACTGATTTAAGACATTTAACTGATTCTGAGGTATGAAAAACTAAATTTTAACTAACAAGAAAATAATGCAAATTTCATCATCATTAATTGAATATAAACATCAGTAATTACTATGATCAGTATTTCTCTCTACCACCATCTGGAGATGTAAACCCTCCCCGGAAAAATTAGTAGATATACTTTTCTTTGATCTTGTGAGTAAAATATTGTCTTCAGTAAGAGGTAAATAAGAAATACATACTTTTTGGTAAATAAGAAATAGTAAACCTTAAAGTTTGGTTTATGGGTCCTGGGTTTTAGTCCAACTGAGATGCCTTTTTAATATGACCTCAGATATTTTTCGAAAAGTTTGATATTTTGGAATAAAAAAAATATTTTCTGCCAAAAGTGACATTTGTAAAATCATATTTTTTGTGGCCATCATATGATACCAAATTTATTGTCCAAAAAGTACCCCCCCCCCTCGAACAGAATAAAAATTGGTTGGAAAGCACCTGATGTTCTCTGGACGCGTGGAATTCTCCGTAAAGCAGCTCTCGTATCAAAAAATATGAGTGATGAACCTAACTACGTTTTTATAAAAGTAAAGAAAGCTATAAACGATATAAAAAAAAATTCCCTTCTACGTCCGATTATTTCCAAAACTGAGAAGATGTGGAAGCTTCTTAAACCTCAGTCCTTTGAAAATGAGAAGTAAGGCATGCTATCACGTGCAAAAGGGGTTCAGAGGGTACTTGAACTCAAAGAAAAAATCGCAATTCTTCTCGAAGAAAACTACAATGATCATGCAAATATTTTTAGGGGTAATATTTTGTTATTAAACTTAGCTATTTGATGAAATTTTTGGAAAATTAAGTGTTTTTGGTTAATAAATCGATGCATGGGCCATAAATACGTCTACTGACTCAAAAAGATAAAATAAAATCATTTATAAAAAAAACTTGGAGTTGGGGAAGACAAACATGGAAAAAAGATTGACATGCTTTCACTTTTGAATTTATGCGCCCAAGAAAACATAGAAGCAAAGAAAACTGAATTTGTTGAACAGTTGGAAACTTTGATGACTCAATTTTGGAATTATTTTGATGATCATGTTTTACACAATATGTGTGGATACAGAATCCAGTATTATCCAGTAGATGACGAATTCGAATTAACAATTAATGAGAAAGACGTCTCGGTTGCATTATCTTGTGATACTTCCTTAAAACCCAAATATCACAATGAATCTCTAATTCAATTTTGGCCAGATATTAATATTGAGTAAAATAATTCGTCAATTAAGCTTTAAATTTACTCTGCCGATTTCAAGACACCTTTTTTATGCGAAACAAGATTTTCTACATTAGCTGAAATTAAATCAAAATATCGTGTTTGTTTGGTTGCAGAAAAGGAGCTTCGTGTAACCATCCTATCATTAAACTCGAGATTTGATAAGCTTTGCAATAATAACCAAACACAGACATTTCATTAACTCAGAGAAAATTAACTAAGAGAATAAAACTGTTATTCGTTTTCTTTGTTTGTATGAGGTTGTCTTGCTAAATTTTTTAGCATTAAAAAAAAATTATTTGTATTATTTTATAAAACGGAAGGAAGGCGCCATATGAACAAACATTTTAAGGGAGTATTGTTCAACTAAAAGTTGAGAACCATTACTTCATACTAACATCTTGCATGCCAACCTTCATGATTAGACTACGCCTACCTCTTGTTCAAACAACCCACAGCCATGGCAACGTTTGCTTAATGAATGGCATACCCATAAACGGGTATGATCATCAAGATTTGAAGACATGATGCCCTAAATACACGAACTTAAATGAACGAGTTTAAAAGATGCGGTTTTAGTGATATGGTAGGTTTCAACTTTGGTAGGTTTAGTTCAGAACAACAGACCTGCTGTATCTTGTCCCACATTTCAACAATCCTTTTCACAGCATCGAGTTGAGAACTCCAACAAAATGCATTGGGAACAATCAGCTGCTTCGACATTAAATCTTGGACATTATTGGAGATTTTTGAGCTCTGTCTTGTCACATTCCACAGTGCTTGACACTTCCCCATTGAAGCAAGGTACAGTTTTTTATTTGGCACATTTGACATGGCTGTTCCACTATTTTCACTAGCAGAAAGTTTCAGGGTATGGCTCACACAATGCAAGTGAGGGGGGAAGTAGTATTCACTTCCAGATTCTTCTGTTTCATCTGACTTTTCTGTCTGCAGGTCAAGTAATTTTCCAACTGAAACAATTACTGAGGTGTTAATTTCCCTTTCAGAATCTCCATTATTATCATTTCTGTTGGACATAGTGTCAGTGGGGCTGACTGGGTATGCAATTTCCCTGAAAGCTTTTTCGAAATTACTGCCATTGCCTGTCACAGTTTTTACAATCTTTGTGAACAGAAGAGAACATGTTTTGTGAATCTTGTTAAGACAATCAGCACAAGAAGAATAATCATGTTTGCCTTTGAATCTTTGACAAGCAATTGCAGCTGACCCTTGGTTATGGTCATTGTTCAGCCAGTGTGCAGCAATGCCAATGCAGCTTTTATGATTTGCAGTCCATATATCTGCTGTAGTGCAAACATAATCCAAGTCAGCAAATTCCTTCTTCAGATTTGTCATCATTTCTAGGAATCACTGGTCTATAGAAGTAAAAAGGGTGGCCTAATGTATGATTCTTGCATAAGGAGCCAAGTCTTACACAAGGTTTTTGAAAGATTTTTTTCCACAGTCACAAGAGGCCACATTTCTTCAACTATACTGTCTGAGAAAGTTGCCTTGTACATTTTATGACACAGATGTTATACTTTTCAGTTTAATTTTAGTACACTAAGTGCTCAGTCCAGTTCAGTTAAAATCCTTTAAAATGTTTTCTTTACTTCAAATAGTGAATACCATAAATGATGACCAATAAAAATGTTGCCTTGGCTACTGAACTTTTGTTGTTTTTATGTATACCTACTCTAAAAATATAGCTGGCCTCCAGTAAATTGTTCCTATGGGTCCTCTTCTAAATCAAGATCTTAAATAGCTAGCTATACAAAATGCAATCCAGAAAGACAGTGAATATTCTTGAAACTATGTTTGATAGACAAAATTATTTAAGAATATTGAGAAAAGTTAATTTGTATTTAAATACAGAAAAAAATATTGTTTTCAGACCGCTGATCAGAGCAGAATGATGAAAGACGTTTACACAAAAACGACCAAAGATGTAAGATCTTTGTTCAAATATTTGACTTTTAAGCGTTTTCTGACAAAAGATGTAAGATCTTAGCACATTAATGAGTGAAAAAACGCCTCTATCAAACAGTTCGTGGTAACGAACTGTAAGTAAGGAGCGACCCGGCTCAATGGTAACCGAAACTCTAGAAAACTGGTTTTTGATACCAATAGATACATCAATAGAATCAAATTTCAATGCTGATTTCAAATATATAACTTTCATCAAGTTTAGTGCTAGCCATCAAAAGTTACGCGCCTGATAAAATTTGGTTGATTTTCAAAAAAAGGGGGAAAGACCCCCCGAAAGTTATAGAACCTTAATGAAAATCACACCATCATATTCAGCGTATCAGAGAACCCTGCTGTAGAGGTTTCAAGCTCCTATCTACAAAAATGTGGAATTTTGTATTTTTTGCCAGAAGAAAGATCACGGATGCGTGTTTATTTTATTTTTTTTTTTCCAGGGGTGATCGTATCGACCCAGTGGTCCTAGAATATCGTGGGAGGGCTCATTGGAACGGAAATTAAAAGTTATAGTGCCCTTTTTAAGTGACCAAAAAAAATGGAGGGCAACTAGGCCCCCTCCCTCGCTTATTTTTTTCCCAAAATCACCCGATCAAAATTTTGAGATAGCCATTTTGTTCAGCATGGTCGAAAATATCATAAATATGTCTTTTAGGATGACTTAATCCCCCGAAGTTCCCAGGGGGAGGGCTAAAAGTTATGAAGTTTACCCAATGTTAACATATAGTATTGGTTATTGGGAAGTATACAGAAGTTTTCAGGAGGGTTTTTTTTCTGGTAGTGTGGGGGGGGGGGTCAGGGGTATTGTTGGAGGATCTGTTCATGAAGGAAGTTTTCATGGGGGAAGGGAAATTGCCATGAAGGGGGCGCCGGACTTGCCAGCTTTATTTATTGGTTATTGGGAAGTATACAGACATTTTCAGGAAGGATTTTTTCTGGAGGGGGGGGGCTAGACGAGGGGGTTAATCCGGAGAATATTTCTGTGGAGGATGTTTCTTTGGGGTAAGGGAAATTTCTATGAAGGGGGCGCCGGATTTCCAAGCATTATTTAAAAAACGATCAGAAATTAAATAAACCAAAAAACAAGTTTTTTCAACTGAAATGTAAGAAGGAATATTAGAACCTAAAACGAACAGAAATTATAACGTATTTGAGGGGGTTCTCCCCCAAGTCAATATCTCGCTCTTTACGCTACAGTTTTTTTAGTGCTTTCAAAAGAGCTATCTATTCTAATTAAACGGCCTTTGTGATTCAGGGGTTTGTGAATCAAAATTTTTTTTAACTTTTAACGTAAAGAGCGTGGTATTGACTAAGGGGAGAACCCCCTCATATACATAATAACATATACGTAATAAAAAAAACAATAAAAAAACAAGCGATACGGCTCAATAGTAATCGAAACTTTTAAAAACGGAATTTTGATGTCAATAAATGTATCAAAAGAATGTGTTCATAATGCTGATTCTAAATATATAAATTTTATTAACTTTAGTATTACTCATCAAAGGCTACGAGCCTGAGAAAATTTACCCGATTTTTTAAAGAGGGGGGAAACATCCCCTACAAGTGAAAGAATTTTAATGAAAATCACACCGTCAGATTCAGCGTATCAGAAAACCCTATTACATAGGTTTCAAGCTCATATCTGCAAAAATCTGCAACTTTGTATTTTTTGCCAGAAGAAAAATATACGAATATAGAAGTTAGTTACGTAAGTTAATTTGTAAACTACGTCATAACCAAATTTAGAGACATCCATTTAGCAAAAGAAAAGTAAAATTTTTATGCAAATTTTGTTTACTTATTCAATGACGGTGAGCCAAAATAAAAGCTGCATTAACTAAAAAACGATCAGAAATTAAATAAAAAAACAAGTTTTTTAAACTGAACGTAAGGAGCGACATTAAAACTTAAAACGAACAGAAATTATTCCGTATATGAAAGGGGCTGTCCCCTTCTCAACGCCTCGCTGTTTACGCTAAAGTTTGACTCTGTCTCACAACTTTATTTTTTAAAACAATAAAAAACTTTAGCGTAAAGAGCGAGGCGTTGAGAAGGGGACAGCCCCTTTCATATACGGAATAATTTCTGGTCGTTTTAACTTTTAATGTCGTTCCTTACTTTCAGTTTAAAAAACTTGTTTTTATTATTTAATTTTCACAAAAACGACCAAAGATGTAAGATCTTTGTTCAAAGATTTCACTTTTAAGCGTTTTCTGACAAAGGATGTAAGATCTTAGCACATTGATGAGTGAAAAAACGGCCCTAATCACGTCAAAAATAAAAAAAAAAGAAAATTGATGCCACGAACCTATTTGCTACGTCTTTCCAAAGCTTGTTTTCAAATTGTTTATATGGTTTTATTATCTCCATGATTGAAAATTTACCATTTACCACCTTGGGTGTTTTTAAAATATGTTTTGTTTGTTCTTTTAAATTTTGCCATCTATAGGGAAATTTTTTAGCAAATAATTTAAAAATAGAAATCAACTGCTTGTGACTTTGGGAGGTCTTTGGATAGATCTGTAAAGAAATCGGTAGTTTTAAAATTAATCTCCCTAAAGTATCTAGGAATTAACTATGGTGACAAAACAGGTCCAACTAATGGTAAAATTCTACTTTTGACTATCTTGGAAAGGGTTA
The DNA here is from genome assembly GCA_027921565.1 of Artemia sinica. NCBI lineage: Eukaryota > Metazoa > Arthropoda > Branchiopoda > Anostraca > Artemiidae > Artemia > Artemia sinica. The sequence continues at coordinate 25,391,326 of CM051264.1, read as the reverse complement.
GGTTAGGAAAATGAAACTTTCAGGGATGGGTCTACAGGCCAAAGTATGTCCTGGGAAGGTATTCTAAAGTACCTTCCTCTACCCTTTCTTCCTCTAGAGGGTCCTGACCTTTAAAAAGCTGTGTGTTATCAAAGTGAAACCTTGCAAAATAGGTCTTCTGCTTAAATGAAGTGCAGCAAAATTGTTTTCAGCTTCACAGCTTTGCTTAATCCCAATTTATAAGGTTTTAAAGATATGCAAATACATTTCCTAAATTCTGAGAAAAACATCAATATGGCTTAAAATTCTACTCAAATAAAAGGAATGGTAAAATTCTACTTTAGCTACTTTTGTCTATCTTGAAAAGGGGTTAAGTTAGGAAAACAAAACTTGCAGGGATGGGTCTACAAACTAAAGTATGTCCAGGGAAGGTGTTTTAAAGTACCTACATCCACTCCTTCTCCCTCTAGAGGGTTCTGAAATTTGCCTACATGACAGGTCCATACCTACTGAAATTTGGCAAAACAACATTTTACCTTAATTTTCAGTTATCAGTTTTTTTCTCTCTGGCTTTAGTTCTGAAAATGTAATTCCTGTTATTTGAGTAGAATTTTAAACCATATTAATTTTTTTTTTTTTTCAAAACTTAGTGAATGTATTGGCATATCTTTCAAACCTTATAAATTGAGATTGAGCAAAGTTGTGAAGCTGAAAACAATTTTGTTGTACTCTATTTATGTAGAAGATCTATTTTGCAACATTTCACTTTTATAACACAGAGATTTTTAAAGGTCATCTAAGGTCAGGACCCTCTAGAGGGAGAAGGAGTGGAGGTACCTACTTCAAAATACTTTCCTGGGACATACTTTAGCCTGTAGACCCATCCCTGAAATTTTCATTTTCCTAACCTAACCCCTTTCTAAGATAGACAAAAGTAACTAAAGTTGAATTTTACCAAAGGAATTGTATTTTCAGAACTAAAGCCAGAGAAAAAGAAACTGATAACTTAAAATTAAGGTAAAATGTTGTTTTGTCAAAATTTCAATAGGCTAGGTATAGGTATAGCCTACCTGTCATGTAGGCAAATTTCAGGACCCTCTAGAGGGAGAAGACATGGAGGTAGGTACTTCAAAATACCTTCCTGGGGCATACTTTAGCCTGTAGACCCATCCCTAAAAGTTTCATTTTCCTAACCTAACTGCTTTCCAAGATAGCCACAAGTAGCTAAAGTAGAATTTTACCCAAGTAATTGTTTGGAGAATTATTTGTCATCCTATTTGGACATTAGGCTATAAATTAGACTAATTACAGAGGTTATTTGGACTAGGCTACTTATTATAACAGAGGCTTAAAAGCTAGGTAAATTTGTAGTTCACAACATAGCCTAATTGAGCTAGGATCAAAGCAAATACATTATTTGATGCCTATTCATATGTTCTTTCATAGTTCAATAATTATTTTCTGGAGAAATTCCATTTTGAGCCCTTATTGGGGCCTCAAAAGGTACAACAGTCCATAGTAGGCTACCCATGAGTTCAAAACATGTTTTTTAAAATAACTGTCTAATGAACAAAAATTTTAATTTGTAGTTGATTTGGGAAGGGCAACTATTTATTTTCTTAGTCTTAGTGGGCCTAGTAAAATTTTATCTTGAAAACAAATTTATAGGAATTTTAAAAAAGAGAGTTAATGTTTATATTAACAGATTATTCAGATAGCTAAGAAGCAAACTTAGCAAACTAAAAAGCATCTTCAGTGTATATATATCTGAATTTTTCCTTCTCAACTGAACCAACTGTGCACTGATACCCACCAAAAAAGCTAGGTAAATTTGCAGTTAACAGCCTAATTGAGCTAGGAGAAAAGCAAATACATCATTTGATGCCTATTCATATGTTCTTTAATAGTTCAATAATTATTATCTAGGGAAATTCCATTTTGAGCCCTTAATGCAGGGGCAGATCCAGGATTTTTTTAGGGGGGGGGGGCTGAAAAATAGGTTGATCCAATAAAAAAAATTTAGGGGGGGGGACAAAAAATAGGTTGATCCAATAAACTTGCATTAGGAGCAAGTTTAATTAATGCAAACTTGAGCTAATTAAGTAAATTACACTACTTTAGACTATGCTAGGGGTGGGGGGCACACATCCTGGACTCACTTTATATCTCAAACTTGGTATAGCATGATTTAATTGCATATACAATATTTAAAGTGTTGTTTTTTGGGGTTTTGGGGGCAAAAGAGGTACTTAGGTTAGGCTACGTATTTAAAATATATGCAATGCTTTGCAGCCACCCCCCCTCTAATGTGCAAATATATAGCCCAAATTTGTTTCTAAACTATTACATGGTCATCCTATTTTATTTCGTTAGCATTAACCAAACTAGCACTATATAAAAGAGTCCAGCTAATGGAAGAGTACCCAATTCTGACTGTAGAGGTAAGTTTGAACTTTACCCTCACCCCTACTAATGTGCAAACATATACCCTGAATTGATGTCAATTTTTCTCACGACCCAATTTTTTTAAAAACATTTTTTTTTAACTTTTGGTTACTATGGGCTCAAATCTGAGCCCTTGATGGGCTCAAATCTAATTTACCCTCAGAAGCAATTATTTAACTATAAAAGAGCATAAAGAAAGACATCAATTGATAAACTAACTTTCATCCTAGCTAATTTATGTTGTAAACTATAAAAAATTTATTGATTTTTAATCTGGTCCTGACAAATTTTAGTCATTCATTTCCTTTATTTGGTAAAAGATGAATGCATTAGTCTACTCAAGGTTGGATACTTTTATATTCTTTCAAAATATAGGTTAGACTAATCACTACCATTGCAAATTCCATTTCGAGCCCTTAAGGTGACTACATGTTTCTAATTTTATGCCAGAAGACATAGGATAAAATCCTTTGAAATCTTGATTTTTATGATTCATCCTTATTGCTGACAAGTGTAGTCTATGGTAACCCTAATTCTAGACCTAAGGCAATTTCTCATTGTCAGATATCCCTCTGGTGCAAATTTATTGCTACTAAACCTGATAAATTAAACATTCTATAAATCTTATAATTCTGCAAATTTGTTGAATATTTTTTATTTTTTAATTGCTAAATTTGCAGTAAAAGTGCATTAGCAAAAAGGAAAACCTGTTACTAAAATTAAAGCTACTAACAAATCCAATAAACTAAACAATCTATAAATTTTATAATTCTATAAATATATTAAAAGTTTTCCTAAATTTTTTAGTGCTAAATTTTGTAATAAAATGACATTAGCAAACAAGACACTGTAATAAAAACAAAACATGTAATAAAAAGGCAGAATTATCAAATTTACAAACTGTTAAGCTTATTAGATTAACTGTGATAAACCAATGTCCATGGAATACATGACTGTAAATTATCAACTTAACATTGTATGCATAATCAAATTGTGTGTTTTTATCTTATCTAAGGAGGAAGGTGTTACTTCAAGGGTCCTTTAAGTGCCCAAAATGGAATTTGCATTGGTAGCTATTATTAAGTTTGGAAAGAGTGGCATCAAGTGATGTGTTCATATTTTGTATAGCAAAGTACTGAAAAACTAAATTTATGATTAGAGGAGGAAAGGCTATCTAATCTCTGTCTTGTAAGGAATCTTAGCTGGCGTCAGAGCTATCTTTCCCCTCTTCAGAAGAAAAAACTGTAAAATTCTGAAAATAACTTAAAATAATCTAAACAACTTACATGTCTTTTAATGAATATTTTGCTTTGCTTTATTATCTCCCCAAGTATGTCTAATAGAACAATGTTATTCTTTTGTGTAAAATTTCTTTTTTTAAGAAATTTCTGTTTCATTACCACTTGCCATGAAAAAATAAAAAAGAAAAGATTAACGTTTTCTGCATCCTCTCAGATTCCTACCTCACAAGGAATGAAGTTCCTTAGCTCCAATGTTGATAGCCTCCCTAATAAACTTTCTGAACTTTCCTTCTGTTTGATAATAGAAGAAATGGATATTGCAGCAATTACAGAAGTTTCACCAAAAAGCACCTTGTTAGTCTTATCACCTGATTAAATCAAAGTCAATGGGTACCAACTCTTTTCTAGCCTGAATTCCTCCCTTTGCCACAGAGGAATATGCTTATATGTAAGAGATGGACTAAAGGTTAGTCTTGTTCATTTTAATTCCCTGACAACTGATGGAATTGAGTCTGTTTGGAACACAATCAAACAATCTCAATTGCAGTGGGTGTTGTTTATAGAAGCCTCAGTGCTCCCTGGGTTTTGGACTCCAAATCTAATTTGGCTGCTATTTTATCACATGCAATGTCCAATTTTGCAAGTTATGATCTTGTCCTTCTAGGGGATTTTAACCTTCCTGAAATCCAATGGATTGATGGATCTTTTTTTGTACTAGATATTTTCCTTTTTGTCTTCCCCCTTTTGACAATTCCCTCTGTCAAACAATATCACAACCAACTCGTTTCAGGGAAGGTCAAGTTTCCAACACTCTTCATCCAATTATTTTCAGCAATCCTGACCGTATTAGGAATGCAATTACCACACCTGTTGGTAATAGAAACCATGTTGTAATTATTTTGGAGTTACGTTTTCCTACTAAACAACCTTCTTCTAAGCAACAAAAATATGTCAATTACAAACTAGTTTCTGAAAGACTTGCCAACATCAACTAAAAACATCTTATTACTGATGATATTTTTGAGAGTTGGTCTAATTTAAAAACAAAAATTTTGCGCACTGAAAAGTCTTGCACCAGAATTTTTTGGCAAAACAGGCAAAAAGTTTACCTTTTTAACTACCCAAATAAGTTAGCTACTCAACAAAAACCACCAACCATGGAATTGCTACAGAAGACCACAGAAAATTATCAAGTCTTCAAAACTTTTCATAATCAGACAACCAACCAAATAAAGGAGTTGAAGGAAAGTTTTAAAGAAAAATTGGCTGAGGATATTAAGGATAACCCTAAATCCTTCTGGCGTCATGCTACTCAAAAATGTAGCAGCAGACATGCAGTCCCAGATATCCTGCACAATAGTCAATCATTTGTTTATCCTGAGCTCAAAGTTGGAATTTTCAACCAACAATTTTCTTGTTTTTTCCTCCAATTCCAGTTTTGTTTATCACACATCTCCTTTATATGATGTATCACATAAGATGGAACCATTTTTGATTACTGATGCAATCTGCCTTAACCCCCAAAGCACATTTCTGTCAACTGAGTGGTTATAATATCGTGTACAACAAGCATTTGAAAAGAGGAGTTTGTATTTATGTTTTGTCGTCATCAAAGCTGAAATATGCAGAAGTTGATATTTTGTGTACTAGGGAATTAAGTGAAGTAATTAGTGTGGAAGTTAAGTTGCCAGGGGTATCCCAAAATGTGAGGATTGTAGGCATATATCAAAACCCATCTAGAAATGAATTTAGTATGTTAAATGACAATTGCCTGCTGAGTTATCTGTTGTACCTTCTAATTCAACAGAATTAGAAGTCTGTTTCCTCAAAAATTCTTGTTCTTGGTGACTTCAATGTGCCTGATATTAACTGGTTATCCCAAGCTATGTCAGGGACAGACCAGAGTTTTGCTTTTAAACTTGTGCAAACCTTACAGGATAGTTTTCTGTACCAGCATGTTGTTGATCCCACAAGACTCAGAAGTAATTCCACTCCTCATGTACTGGACTTGGTGATCACAAAATCTCCAGATGACATATTAGACCTTAAGATGCTGCCACCTCTAGGTAAAAGCAACCATGTAGGTATGGCTCTATCAATGAATGTAAGTGTGGCCGTGAACTCTGGTTCTAAATTTTATTTTGATAATAGCAAGGGTTGTTACAATGAAATTCAAGATTATATCTGTTCTGTTTCTATTGTTGAAGAACTTCAGTCTAGGAATGTGGATGTTGCTTTTGAGTTCGTCCGAGAGGTTATGAAAGAATCATGTGATAGGTTCATTCTACGTTATTTCATAAAAGAAGGTTCTAGAAAAAGAAGACGACTGCCAAAATTTGTACTTGATGCTATTAGTAATAAAAATAAACGATGGAGACAGTATATGTTGGAAAAAAAAAAATGAAGACTTGTGGTGTGGGTATAAAAGGGCTCGGAATCGCGCCACTGGATCTCTATGCGTTAGCCAGGAATCACTTGAATCGTCAATCATTACTAACATTCGAGGGTGTCCAAAGAAGTTTTGGAAGTATGTTAATAAAAACAAGACTGATTCCTCAACTGATTTGTGCATTTTTGATGGCCCAGCTACAAGTGAATTAATAAGTGATGATCAGAAAAAGGCTGATGTGTTTAATCAACTGTTTTTGTCAGTTTTTGTATATCTGAATGATGTCCATGCATGCAGTCCGCCCCATTTTACCGAATTTTTTTCAGCAGACAAAGTGCCCTTTGATGACTGATATTTCTTCAGAGCAGGTTTTAAAAATTCTCCATGACCTTTCCATTAACAAAGCTCCAGATATAGATGGTATTTCTAACGCTTTTCTTCAAAAGACAGCCACGTGTTTAGCTGAACCACTTGCGTTTTTGTTTAACCATTGTCTATTGAGTGGTAAATGCCCCTTAAGGGCTGGGCACACGTAGCTGATTTTGGGAACTGATTTCCAAATCAGCGCCGACTTTAAAAGAAATCGGCGTCGATTTGAGCTTGAAAAAATTTCTAGTTTTTGGTGCTGATTTACAAAATCAGCGCCAATTTTCATCATGATCATCACCAAAAAAAATAGGGATACAAATAAATAGTCAGTCAGAGATATTTGTGGTGAAAAACCCCGCTACTGAGCTGAGAACTAAGCTGAGATTAATCATGCAGCTATTAATAAACTCCAGTTGACTATTTGTGTCCATGATTGTTTGTTTTGAAAATCTTGCGCAATAAATTTTTCTTACCGCTATCGTTTGTCCACTGATGCTGAAATCGGTTCCCGAAATCAGCTACGTGTGCCGAGTCCTTTAGCGTGGAAAAAAGTGGTCGTAAAGCCACTCCATAAAGGAGGATCTAAATCCCAATTTGGAAATTATTGTCCAATTCCAATCACCTCAATTTTTTGAAAGTTCTTAAAAAGATTATTATATATTGGATACAGGATTACTTCAAGCAAAATAATTATGGCATCTGTCAAAATACGGTTTCAGAAAAAGCAGGTCATGCAATACGCAGTTGCTAGAAGTTGTAAAAGATTTCCAAAATATGGCTGATTTCGGTTTGAAGTTTGATTGCTTGTACATTGACTTCTGTAAAGCCTTTAGCAAAGTTTCAATTAGTTTGTTACTTAAAAAATGTGAAAAGTATAAGCTAGGCAGAAGAATTTTAACATGGATTACAGACTACTTATCAGGCTCTTCCCAGCAAGTTATAGTCAGTAGTGCACTTTCAAGTGAGAGCCTGATTTTGAGTGTTGTGCCACAAGGCAGTTGTTTGGGCCCAGTATTATTTTGTTTGTTTGTTAATGATTTGCCTGAGGTATTTCGTCACTCCACTGTCAAACTGTTTGCGGACGATATAAAACTGTATAAAAGTGTTACCTCCCCGGTAGATGTCACCCTTATTCAAGAGGATCTGAATGCCCTAAATGATTGGGGGAAATTGAACTCCATGTTTGTAAACCATCAAAAATGTTTTGTACTTCATTACTTTTCGAAAAGCTGACATTATACAAGACAATAATACACCCGGTGGTAAAATATTGTTCCTCTGTGTGGTATCCTACATGGAAATGTGACTCGCAGCAAATTGAAAAGGTTCAACATCGGGTGTCAATGTTTGTGCCATATTTGAGCTGTTTACCGAATCACCGTCGACTGGAGTGTTTGGGACTTCCTTCTCTTGAGTTTTGATGGGATAGAATTGACCTGATTAACACGTTCCGTATTATGAAGGGTGTTGATAATGTGGACTAGGCTGATTTCCTCAAACTTAGTCATTACTCAGCCACTCGACAAAACTCGTATAAACTGTATCAGCCGCAAGTGTACAAGAAAATAGGTCAATGTAGCTTTATTAACCGAGCATCAAAACTTTGGAATAGTTTACCTGATACCGTAGTTTCTGCGCAAACAGTGCAAACATTTAAGAGTGCTCTTGTTGAAACTGCGTTCTATGAAAAAACCGTTTCTGTAATATAGTTGTTTTTTTTGTACTGATGAATATTTTGTTTTAATTTTTTGTTTTGTGTCTTGCAGTGTTGCTGTTTGAGCTGTCATTTCTTGTGTTTCTATTGCAACAAGCCTATTGCTTCCTCCTTTATTGAGTAAAATAAATGAAGTAGTTCTAAAAGAACTTATATCCCTCAAACTGAATAAATCTGCTGGTCCAGACAGCATTCACCTGTGTATCCTCCATGAATATTGTACAGTTTTGTATCAACTTCTTTACCTGCTGTTCAAGTTATCATTAAATCTTTCCAGACTACATCTGGATTTAAAAACATACCTATATTTAAATATATATATATATACATATATCATACTTATTTTTAAAAAAGGTAGAAAGGACCTTGCTGAAAATTACCAACCCATTAGCATGACATCAATTGTTGTTAAGGTTCTTGAAAGAATAATCCATTCTGCAGTTATCAGCGATCTTGAAGCATATAATTTTTTGCACAGCTCACAGCATGGTTTTTGTTCAGGAAGATCTGTTGATACCAATCTCCTTGATTTATATGACAAAATCACTAAGTTGCTTGATATGGGGGTGCCTGTTGACATGATTCTGCTTGACTTTTCTAAAGCTTTTGACAAAGTTTGTCACAAGCGACTTGCAATTAAATTACGTGCAGTCAAGCTTGAAGAGAAATCCCTGCTTTGGATCCTTAATTTTCCTTATTTGTGATGTCATTGTGTTCAGTTATTTGATGACTCAGGTAACTGTATTCTTTCTTCCTATATTTATGTTTTGAGTGGAGTTCCTCAGCAAAGTGTTTTGGGTCCTATAATATTTAATATCTTCATCAATGATGCTCCTCCCATTATCAGCAGTAAATCAACTGTCTATGATGACAATCAGAAGCTTCTTGGACCAGCCTTGTTCTGTGATGATCATGCCCTTCTATGAAATAATCTTAAACTGCAAGGTCAATGGGCTGAGGCTTGGCTTCTTGAAATCAATGTTGCCAGGTGCCAATCCTTCACTTTGGCAAATTGAATCCTTGTTGCTTTTATTTCTTCTTAGGCCACCCACTCTCCTCTGTAAATAATGAGGAAGATCTTGGCGTCACTATTGACAATGAATTCAGCTTCAGCACTCATTCTAAGAGGTCTGCTACTGGCGCTAGTTCAACTATGGAACTTATTACGCGTATTCTTTCCACTCGTTCCCCTAAAGTCATTAGTTTTCTATATAAGGGACTTGTGCATCCTAAGCTTGGCGTTGGAATGTCTCTTGCCTCTTCATATTTTAAAAAAGACATACAAGTTCCTGAAAATGTGCAGAGACATGCCACCAAAGTGATATCTGGCATGTGGGAGCTTTCCTACCCTGCAAGGCTGTCAAACCTAAATCTCCCTACGCTTGTTTACAGGAGAAACAGAGGGGTTGCCATTTTAGCCTATAAAATAACGAGGGCTAATACTCTCCCAGCATTATTCCCTACTGTTGGTCCCAACTCAAGAACTACAGGTCATCGCCTGAAACTTCCCAAGCAGTCTACCATATCTAGAGTCCGCACTCAATTCTTTTCATCACGAATTGTCAACAGTTGGAACAAACTATCTGAAGAAACAGAAACTGCTGAATACGTTGATGTTTTCAATCAAAGGCTGGATGCTAAGTGGTCCTCCAGAGAGTGTAAACTGAATTGAGATGTCACTGATCATCCAACTGCATATGGTCACTGAAGAACTCTGAAAACAATTCAAGTCATCATTCTTAAACTCTACAAGGATAAATCCTTTGATTGACCCAAGCTGCAATTTAAGGTAAAAAAAAAAAAAAAAAATGGGCCATATGTTGCTTATTAGGGATTGGGAGGTTTTAGTAAGTAAGGCAGCTTTTAGGGGTAAGATAAGTAAATATTTTTGGTTGTTTTAAAGTAGATTTCAGAATCTCATAATGTTTCCTTCTGGAGAAGAGATAGACTACCCTGATACTTTTCAACCAGTAAATAAAGTTATGCCCTTGGAAGGCAGAGATTGTGTAGAGCTACTTTTTCATATTTTTTTTTGTCATCATTTTATGCTAAGTCAGTTCGTGCGCCTTTGGATAGAAATAGTTAGCTTTGTCACTTTTTAAAAGCTTTTAAAATCAGAACCTGCGACAGTAATACTGCTGCATATGCATTTACTTTAAAAACGAAAATTTTCTAAAAGCAAGCAGCAAGTCAGGTCAAGCAATCAAGCAAGCAGCAATCATGAATAAGTCGGGTCAATGAATGCTTGACTTGCTGTTCTTGATGGTTTAAAGACCTTTAGAGTACTAGGCTAAAAATAGTCTATGACATGAAAACTTTCTTTTGATTAGCTAGAGGGCTCAATTACAAGCTAATGGGCTGTGCTTGAGAAAGAAAAAAAAATGTAACAACAAATGAGGGAGAGAGAAGAAGCTATTGTCTCACATAAAGATACTGAAAGGGAAGAAATGGAAACTTGAGAACTAATAAAAAGAAGAGCTGCTTTTTCTGGCTGATAGACTCTTCCAGATTTGCTAGACATGTTCCAAAGAATTTACCTATGGATTGTTTTGTGTACCCAACAGACTGACTGTATTTCAAACAGTAGGCTGTTAAAAGTGTGGTTTATTCTAGCTTTCTAGGGCTGTAATGAGAGAAAGGTTGAGATGACTATAGCGTGTTCTGTGGGTGAAGAATTGCCAAAGATTGTCTTTTTCTCTAACTCTCTAGGGCTAAATGGAAAGCAGTTTGTCCATATTTGTGATGTGAGGATATTGTAAGGAAAGATTTAAGGGAAATGGGAACTTTCTGGGAGGGTGTAAAATTGAGGCTTTGAATAGATTAGGATGGAGGATTGGGCATAGCTGTCTTGGCCTCAGGCAGCTTGGTGATGTGGTGAGTTGTTAGTAGTAGTAGTAGATAAGTTGCTGATAAGTGTATTCTAGTACATCTGCCCAAACTAACTTCACATATCCTACAAAGTTATTGGTTATGTTGTAATGCAACAGAATGTAATTGTATAATACATGCAGGACTGTAATATTATTTCTAGATGCCATTTCTAGTTCTGTGCACATTGTAACATTACTTATGGGAAGAGTCAAATTGTGAGTAACATAAAAAATGGCAATTTTGGAAGATGTATGGGATACATACCTTTGCTATACGTGTTTATCTTGTTTAATGGGGCTCAGACACTTCCCATTAATCTGGGACCTTGGCAATATAGAAGAAATGATATTAGCAAGACATATGACAAATACAAAAAATAAAGGCGTCTATAGAAATAATTTCAAGGGGGAAGGGGAAAGCCAGCAAAAAAATTCCAAGGGGGCTTAGGATGACAAGAAACCGGTTCTTACCACAAAATGTAATGTTTTTTTTTATTATTCTGTTTTTATACTTTTGGTAATTTATGGAAGTGGTTGAAGTTGCACTGTCAGTGGACTTGCAACAGATTCAAGCTATTTTGATATAACAGTTTAAATATAACCTCGTTATTTATTTTATTTACATGAGCCATAAAAACATGAACCATGAAAACAAAATACAACTAACAAAAATCAGGGAAGCAAAATTATACCCCAGAAAAGTGGGTAATCAAAGCAAACAAGTGATGTTCAAAATTTAATGGAAAATGGTAAGAAATTTGAATCAATTAAATAATTTAGAACACATGAAAATAAATGTGTACCAGATAATGAGATTCAAGATTAATTAAATATGTTCTTAGCAAAATAATTGTTAACAAAAATGTATATTGTGGTGAAATAACGGTTTTTTCTTTTAGTTTTTTGCCAATAATGCTTTGTAATACAATATTTATTGAACAGTTTTTGTTTTTCATTGAATGGTTAAATACATTAGGGGTATTTATGGCTGCATCCATGAAGTTCAGTTGATGTGATATTTTCATGATTCTACCTCTGCTGCAATTGTAAGTCAAAAGATAATAAGAAGTTAAGCCAAATGTTTGTTTGTTTTTTTTTCTTCTTTTTATTCAAATATTGCCACTTTGCTAGAAGCCTCAGTTGCTGAGATTGGTAGAGGTTTAGGTTCTTTTCTGTTCAGAACTTTTTGAAATGTTCGATTAGGTCCATTTGAATCTGAAAATTTGGCTTCAGTCTGATTCTATTGGAACATTTGATGTTATGTTGATTTGAAAAGTTTGAGTTTGATTCTAAAGAAAAAAATGTAGGATTGTGTGTTTGGGTGTGGTCTAAAAGTTAAGGTCTTCCAAAAAAACTAATATCCATGAAGCCTTAGGGAAGTTTCAAGCTGGTTCCATAGAACTGATTTTGTTACTTGATGATTAAATTCTATAATTCGGGATAAAAATGAAGCTTACAGGGTGGTAAACTTTAAAAGAAAGCCTGTTTGAGCATAATAGGAAATTATACTGTTGTGTGCTTCTAAGTTTCATCGTCTCTAGAAATTATTGGTCTGTACAAGTCCAACATTATCATCAAAAATACATATTACCATCAGCACACTGCCTATCCAGGAGAGACACCAGCATATTTCATTTTGTAGTTTGGTTTGAGTTATGTTTGACATAGATCTTTCATTGAATGACAAAGGTATCTTTGAATAGCCCTTCCAAGACTTTGATCTGTTTAACCTAGATGTATCCTGACAGTTCTTTACTATCAAGGCTTGAACATGTGTGGTGTCCTTGTAAAATTTATCTAAGAGTCATTCAAGTACACTTTTCTAGAATTAGCAGAAATATATTAACACCATTGATGACATCTTTTACACATTTTTATTGATTTAGATGGATCAGAGCTTAAGAAGTACAATCTTAGAAGCACTGGCCAAAACTCTGTCAGTTGAGCTAGACCATAGAAGAGCTGCAGAGGACAAGCTTAAAGTGTTAGAAGTTACTGATAGTTATGCAGTGCATTTAGCAGAAATATCTGTCGACCCACAGGTTCACCTACCTTTACGACAACTTTCTTCGATTGTTCTGAGGGAGTATACGAACAAACATTGGAGTTCGTTTTGTGATAACTTCACCGCCCCTGAACCATCAGAAGAATCAAAGGTCACAATTCGTCGTCTGCTGGTTATTGGTCTTAAAGAACCTGACACTAAAGTAAGTAAAATAACTACCTGATGTAAAATAAGTGTTAGAATACTAATCAAATTGCATCTTTTGCTAGGTGTAAACCATGAGATATGAAGGAAATGCAAGAAAAATATTAAGTATTCTACGAAAAGTATATAGCATAAAATAACTAATGTATCAATCAGTCAGTTGACTTCGTTTGTTTAGAATACCTATAGAAAAACTGAAAACACGAAAAGCTAACACCTCTGAAGCCTACAGTGTTTGTTGTGGAGAGGGGGATTAAGACAGTATTGTATTTACATCAAAAGGAATATAAAAATTATCTGAAAATCAATTTTAGGAGGTATTGAATTTGCCTATCTCTAGTATTGTATCTATATATTTTACCTTCTTCCAAGTCATAAGGGAACTATGGGACTCGATCCCTCCCCCCCCCTAGCTGGGGTGCAGTTTTACTTACTTTTACACGAATCCATGTGAACCAAAAAAAAAGTATTCAAAATTAAAAGCAGCTTCTAGAAAGAGGAGGTACATTTAATCTATATCCGAAGCGTCTTCGCATCTTTTAAACGTTTTGTGTTGATTACTGTACATGACGAAGATTCATTTGGTCTACTTTTAAGTAACTTTCTGTATCTTTAAGGAGGTTCAGGTGTATTTTGATTTGTTATCTGTTTAATCGCTTCACCTTGCACACATGTTTTATACATTTCTTTCAAAAGGAAGACAGAAAACAAGGTTAGGGAATTAACTGTTTTTTTTTGTAACAGCAGTATAAAGTAAAAATATTTCAAGTTAAAATAACTTACTAATCATAATCTACATATATCTGTCTATCATCAAAGTCATCAAAGCATGCAGTTGGTTTTGTAATTTTGTTTTCAAACTAATAGAATTCCTCCATTTCATAATGCCCCCTAGCTCATCAGCATAGTTTTTTATATAATTACTTTCTATATTAATGTTTCACTTCTTTTATGGATTTCTGTTTACTTACAATACGATGCTTTAATTCTAGTTTTACACCGGGTTTGCCGAAATATGGCCAATAATGAGAATCATTTTGTGGGAATTTTCGCAATGATTGACATAAGCCTAATCAAGCTTGTTTTGTGATTAACATAATTCCGTTTCGTTGGCTTATATCAAATTTTTAACTTGTAAATATGGTTTTTTTCTTGGGGCTGGTATAGTGTAAAAATCTAAATTTTTCAAACTAGCTAATGTTCCCCATTTTAATTGACTGTTACTACTAAAAGAAAAAATAGACGGGAATTAGGTGTCCTTTAAAAACTAAAACAAGTATCTTGACCTTAATTAAATATGAAGTCATGCAATTTCTTCCAGGAACCAAACTTTATGCATTATTGAAAGTCTTAAAAGCTACATATGTTGAGAATACACCACTTTGGTGGAAAATAGATTGGAGAATAATTTCAAATCATTAAAATAAAAAATTTAGCCTGTGTCAAATTTATGAGCGTTGCATCTAAGCACAATTTTATGTAGGATTCACCTGGCCGTTTGATAATTGAGCAGATTTTTACTCTGCGGCAAGTAATAGAAAAGAAGCTCGAGTTTCGGCAGAAAGCGTTCATAACTTTCGTCGATCTTAAAGCCGATTTTGACTTCTTGGAGAGGAAGTTGTTGTAACTCATACTCAGAAAATCTCAACTGTCTCAGAAGTAACTGCTTCCTCTTCGAAACTTATGAACAAACGACAAGCTGAACAGGAAGCGAGATGATACGGCCGTATCCTCCAAATTCCAGACGAAACCCCCTGTTGTGTTGCCTATGATATCAACCCAGCGGCCGCAGTGTGGAAACGATTGCGTGGTCGCCCAAGAATGAGATGTTCCATGCGCCGCTGAAGCTGAAGATGCGGGCGCCGCTATCCAAGACTAGGTGTCCTGAAGGAAGATGGTGTCTGCTTTCTTAACAGGGGTCCGAAGTTGGCCGAAGAATCAAGTAAAGTTTTTTAAGTACCATTCAAAAATCTGACTGGAATAGCAGTTAATAAGATTATCATAGTTACCCCCCCCCTCCAGTGCTTCAGCAGTCCTCGGGTTTTCAGGGATCTCCCCGAAGAAAATCAATGTCCACGTAAAACTTGATCCCAAAAATCTCAGACCTTCATATATTTTCTTACAAGTTGCTGTGCTCGTCGCAAAAATTACAGTTTTAGGTTTAACGTCAATAAATTCTATAGTTAGGCGAAAGGTCCGATGGTTCAATGGATATCGCTATCTAAAATACAAAAAAAGACTGGATTACTGTTTTTCTTGTTTCTATAATGTTTGATTCACAGAATAAAACTTTTTCTTGCAAAAACATGCACCTGGTGTTAGAGGACTTTTGGGATAAACTCTTTGCTTTTCATCTTCTTCTTATCAGTCCCCATTAAGCAAAGTTAAGGTGGTTCTATGATTGACCGTATTTAGGCATATCATTACGTCTCAGGAAATGGATAGTCTGACTAAACAATTTATTTTTCTATGTTTGTTTCCAGCTTAATAATAAGTAAACAACTCGTATCTGGCTTTAACTTTAATTCTGAGGAAATCTTCCTTGTGTTGTCTGGGACCAACGCAAAGAAGAGTTTGATGAAACAGGCACACTGGAATACTATTTGAAATTGCGATAAAAACTTCACACTACTTATTTTATTGTGCCTTTTATGTGTATGGCTCAGATTAGTAGATATTGACAGGGTCTGTTTCTGTAGACCTTATTGGTAGGTGATCTTTTTTTGTAAAGGGGTCGTTTGTAGAGTGGGTATTTTGTAGAAATTGATGTCCCTAACATCGTGGCACGTTACGTTAGAATTGCTATTTCTGTGTTTTTGAAGCTCAAAGAAACATTGAAAATCCTGAAGAAGAATAAAGTCCCCATAGAAAACTGGACTGGTTTCTGGTTTGATAACGCAAATTCAGGAATGTTGTGTAAAAAATCCGTGGCAAAACTGATCAGTAGTAACTATCCATGGGTGGTTGCTATCATTTATACCTCTTATGCTAGTAATTATTAACGAAAATTCTAGATGACTTGTTGCTTCTAAAAAAAAAGAAAAAAAAAAAAATCAGGAGGGCAGTTGTTTTTTATACCTTGCAACATAAACACCAAAATTCCGCCTCCTTTGTTATGACTCTGAAATGTTCAATGAACATAACATAAAATTTTAATTGTTTAAGACACAGGCTCAATTTTTACGAGGATACAAAAAAAAAGTCATTCGCTGCATTTTAATTATTTTCCGAAAGAACAATTCTTTTCCTTTCTGTGTGCAGGTTTATCATCTATGTATTTGGTAAACTACGTCTGAAAAGATATGAAATTTTAGGTGTGCTGTTCCCTCTAACTATGGAGTACTTTCGACGCCATGGCTAAGAGTATATATATTTTTCATCTCCGATTTTTTTTTTTTTTTTTTTTTTTTGTCAAAATTCTATTTCATCCCCCAAAAATCCAGCCATTTTCTCTTAAATTTCAAAAGTAAAAGTGGAAAATTTGCACCATCCTGATTTTTTTTTAGCTCAGTTTGCTTTCTTCTGTTACTTATTAGTTGAAAACACCGTTTTATGTTGGGTCCAGTTAATGAGCAATTTTGTTTTATTTAAGCTAAGTAATAAAATCTTTTAGCGCTATTCTTTACTTGTTTAATTATATTCCTTTCACAGGTAAAAAATGCAGTTGCTTATGCCCTTGCAAATGTTGCCAAATGGGACTGGCCTGATTGTTGGCCTGACTTGTTGGATATCCTACTAATGTACATTAAGACAGAAAACCCAGATTTGGTGGATGGATCAATGCGTGTCCTTTTAGAGTTAGCTGATGAAATTACCGATAAGCAGATTCCTACCCTGGGCCCAATTATTCTCCAGGAAGTTCACAAAATTTTTATTGACGCCCAGGTGATTTTTTCCTTTTTATTTATCCAATAATTATGATGTGTTTCATACGGAGTTAAAACATATTCCACATATTTATGTTCTATACTTTTAAGTAATGTAGATAGCCAAATAGGCATGCATTTAGGGTACTCGATTCAGTTATTTCTGATATCAATGGAATCCGTTGATCGATAATGATTATTATTAATGCTACTAGCGAATTATTGCAATATGGTCTAAAAGGTCTTTGGCAATCTATCATTCGTATTTCGTGGCCTTGCTGTCCTAACATTCCTTTCATGATAGCCCTAGAATTTCATGAATACTTTACGAACAGCTCAATGTTTGATTGAGTGCCTAAAACTATACTTAGACAGTTCTTAGACAAGTACCCGATTTAACCCCCCCCCCCCCAAATATTTATCTTACTCGAACTGTAAAAATGCAAGGAAAAGAACTATTTCTCCTAAAAAAAAAAAAATAATAATATTTCGTCAAATCGCAAATTGGACATTGAACTGCAGGTAAAAACCCTTATTCGAGAGCGTTAGAAAAAGTCTACGGTAGATAAAATCCTTGTTAATACGTTGGTGCCCCCCCCCCCTTAAAAAAAAACAAGAATGTTTCAGTAGCACCTCTTCCCCTCCCCCCTGAAAATATCCTGGACGTGGCCCTGATCTTGAAAATATCCAGCATAACTTCTTCAACCTTTCAAAGCGCCCACGTTTAAGAGCCATACATAATCAATGTCATTATCATGGCTCCTGTTACACTAATTGTATTTGAGAGAGATTATCTTCCTACTCGTCCAAACTTTTTTCAAGTGCAGGAAAAACGCACTGCACCTTGGCAATTCTACTTTTTACATCTTCACTGGATCCACATCTTTTCTAATCATACTAGAGTCAAAAGTTACGCTATCTGTTTAATCGATTTGCCTGTTACCTTATATCCCCTATTCACCTTCATTTGTTTCTAGTCTAAGCGACTTATTCTTCTTAACATTAATTTTAAGACCTATTTTTGTACCCTAAACTTCCAAAATTTTCAGAAGTTAAACCATTTTGCTAATATTTTTATCTAGAACGCCCTAATCGTTTGCATAATCTAAGTCTTGGAGAGTTTACCTTTTCATTCGACACCATGTTCTCCCATCGCCTTTGTCGTCTTTCTTCAGGACAGAGCCTATCAAAATAGCCCATATAAATGGGGATAGAAGATAAGATGCAACCCTGCTTAATTAATTTGTTTTATAATAATTATTTGTATCAATTGCCGAAAAGACACTGATTTCATAAAAAAAAAGCCTAATTGATTCTCAATACCCGCTATTAAGATGAGTTGAGTATATTTTGTATATTTTTAATGGGCTATGTTTCCATAGATGCATCTACATTTCTGTATTTGTAATCTAATGAATCTTCTACTACAGTCTCTTCTACTACAATTATTGTGATAGTATCGTTGTGTAATAAGCTAAATTTATCTCTATGACTTGTTCTGATGAACCTTCTTTAGCAGTGTTTTTTTTTTTTTTTGCTTTCTTATTGGGGGGTAACCTTCTAAAATAGTGACCTAGTGTGAGAGGAAAAGTGTTTTTTCCAGGAGGGTACAAGTTCCCCTCCCTGACCATAGGGATTGTCAATTTTGCTTTTGTTGGAACGAAATTGTCGAGTCGATCGACCAATAAGGAAATTTACTGAAGTGTTTTTTTGATTACTAACAGAGCGGTTAAAACCGGATATATAAATTCGCCCTTTATGTTTGTAATAACTGTCAAAATTTTAGTCTAAATTGCGTTTCGTTTTCTAATATTTGTCCATTTATTGACGGTTTTTATATAAAGCTAACCTACGTGTAAGTTTACTTTTAATCGCACTATTGGTACTACAACTGCTAACAACTCACTGCTGCACCTAAATCAGCACGGCTGCATACGCTCCTTCTCCGCACCAGTCTATTCAAAGCTTCACTGTTTATCACCTCCCATGTAGTTCCAGTTTCCTTTAAACCATTCTTATGACCTCTTCCTACCCAATTCGGGGGACATTAACAACTCCCCATAATTAACATGTTCCTTGATTTTGTGGCTGCTTTCGACTCTGTAACTCGCGAAAACCTTTGGCGAATCATGTTGAAAGATGGTATGCCGGTTGAATTCATAGAGCTGTTGAAGGCCTACTAGGAGCATTGCAAATCGACAGTAAGAGTGCTGGGTGAAGAAACTGAGCCCTTCTATGTTGAAAGTGGAGTAAAACAGGGGTGCAAATTGTCCCCTATTTCGTTTAACTACTGTATAGACTGGATTCTAGAGAGCGCACTCTCGAGTTTTGATGGTGTTATTATGGGATTGGGCATTAACGTGTCTGACCTGGACTACGCGGATGACATCGATGCTCTTGCTGCTGATCCAGCAACTGCCCAAGCAATGTTAAATGAAATAGCACATTTCTCTCAGCTACTGGGTATGAAAATCAACACGGCTAAAACTAAAGTCATGAACCTAAACATACAGTCGGATTATCAGCTTGTGCTTTACGGACAAGAATTGGAAAAAGTCGACAGCTTCACCTATCTTGGCTCAATAATAGACCCTCGTGGAGGCTGTGATCTTGACATACAGAACAGAACTAACAAAGCCCAAGCCATTTTCTCACAACTCCGCCACCATTTGTGGATCCGGCGGGAGATCAGCATGAAGACAAAAATTTATGTCTATAAAGCGGCTGTTAGATCTAATCTCTTCTGTGGAGTTGAAACTTGGCCACTGAAGGCGCTTCATATCCATGATTTGGAAGTCTTTAACCACCGCTGTTTACGAAAAATCCTGAGGATTCGATAATCCGACAGAATCTCAAATGTTGATGTGCGCCACCGCTGCTGTAACATCGAACCCATAGCCATGATTGTCAAACAGAGAAGACTGCGTTGGCTTGGTCATGTCCTTAGAAGACCCAATGACCGCATCATAAAGCAAGTGCTTCTAGCTGCCCCGTTTCCAGATTGGCGCAGGTGACCTGGTGGTCAATTTAAGAATTGGTGGACAACTGCCAAAAATGACCTCGGCCCCATTGGCGGATTTTGAAATTTTGGCAGAAAGTGTGAGAGCTACTGGCTCCGGTTTGCTGAAGAGCTGGCACAAGATCGCGACAAATGGGAGTCAATCATACGTAGTCTTCTAGATGTCGGGTGAGGCGTCCGGGTCTGGTCCCGCAACAAGTACAAGTAAGTACGTAATTCGGGGACATCTTTCATTCGGCATCAGATTGGTTGTCAAAAAGCGCAATATTTATCAACCTGACATCTTTCGTCTATAAAATGTGGTCTATCCGTCTTAACCTTTCTATCATTATAGCCCTAGAAATTAGAATTGAACCATATATCATACAGCTGATTGTTTGATATACGATCAGTCAAATTACCATCACTTCTTCATCCTTATTCATTCCTACCCAAAACTACTTTGCCTTCTCCACATTTAACTTCAAACCTATTCTTACACTCAGAACCCTCAAAACTTAAAAAAACTTTTTCATTTTCTAAAATCTTTATCCAGGGCACTTAACCATACTTCCTACTTTAATCATACTGATCTTATTGTCATACATTGCACTAATCCCTTTAATGTACATATGTGGTATACCGTAGAAGGATAGGACCTTCACTAGAGTTTTTCCATCAGCTGAATCCAGTACTTTTTTAAAACCTACAAAACCTAGGGCTAAAATGGTCTGATGATTTAGACACTCCTCAATCATTTATCTAAGACGGAAGATTTGGTTAACACATCCTCTCCCCTTCACCGCGAGTCTTTTCCCTTTCTTTCTACGCAAGAACAGGTTTTTTTTTTACGTTTGCTGTTGGAATTTATCTATTTTTGTTGCAAATTCAGCTGCGTTGACATATTTCAACCGAGATGGCAAAAAATTCCTCTTTGTCTTTAACAATAACCAGTTTGATGTTAAGTTTGCTACTTCTACCGATCCACTCAATGTGAGCCTTTTTGTTTTACAAGAAAAACACGCAGTCCTGTGATCCCAGGTTAAAGTAAGCACTCATAAAACATCGCTGACGTGTTTTACGTACGGGGTGGAGCTTTGATTAGAAATACACTGGTTGGCAGGTAATTTGTCCGATAAAAAATATTATCAAACAAATTGAAAAGTGCTTATCAGAAAATATTCTTGTGTTTGTGTGCATGTATTTACACGCAGAAGCGAATAAAAATTAAACTGCGGTTATGATATACCAAAACGAGACTTATCAACAGTAGATAACGTGGGATTCTACAGTAGACTCTATGAAATTGAGAAGGTCATTAAATCCCAGAAAATTTTTAATCAGTTGGACTAACTGGTGATTAAACAACGACGATAATTTCATAAACCATATTAGCCTGCCATAAAGAATAAAAAACCAAAGAAAAGAAAAATGAGAATAGTTTTTCATAAGCCCAACAAAAATACTGGACGAAGCAAAACGAATATTTTGAGAGGACTACCACCCCCTTCTTCAGTGTTATAAGAGAAAGTGAGAAGTAAAAACCATCATGTTTTCTGAACAGAAATGTCAACGAAACAAACCGGATTATAAAAAAAAGGAAAAAAAAACAACAACGCGGAAAGCAAACAAAAAATAAATAAAATCGAAATTGCAAGAATTAAAAAAAAAACTAAAAACCAAATAACGAGGAGAACCATCATAAACGACAAACAGATAAAAATGAAGAATTAGCAGAATTAAAAAGCCAAATATCCTAAATCGAGTCACTCACCAATACATAGGATTAGCAAAAACAATTCTACTCGCACACTACAAGATCAGTAACTGCATTGACAAAAAAAAATTTCATCCGCTTGGTAGGTGAACCCAAATAGCTAGCTTGGGAAATACTACTTCAGATTCTGTTAATATTAATTAGTGCTTCTTTTGTGGTAGCCCTTTTTGATCTGAGGGGTTGGGGCACGTGTCCCCTTGTGATTGTGAAAGTGACACAGGATTCATTTTAGGAATGAATGAACTCCTCGTGTAAGAACACCAAAATAAGAGTCACTTGTTTTAAAATCACCCGTATCTCTGTTTAGAGCCAAACCTAAATTTTGATATTATATGTTTCATAAGCCTCTCTGCCTCGCTGGGCCACACCCTTGTCATTTGAATTCAAACTAGTCCGGTCGAATAAATGGTTATGACATGAGTGGTTATAAATGTGCTCAGCAAGGGTTGAATCACCATTTTTAGATCTGTTACTCTTTTCGTTCAGAAAATGTGAACGTTTTTCCTTTTGACTTTCTTTTATACCGCTGAAAAAGAGAGGCTGCTGGTTTTTCCAAATATCTGCTTTGTTTCGTCTTGTATTTTAGTTGGTCATATGAAATCCCCTTATGTTTTTTTTTGCTTTGGTTTTTTATTCTTTTGTAAATTATGCTTTAATTTATTTTAGAAATATCGCCTAAGAATTAGAGAATTGGCTCTAGATGTATTCCTAACCCTGTATGAAGTAATATGCGAAGTGGCTTTAACCAACAAATCATTAGTTAAACCTTTACTTGAAAATATGCTACTGCCATTTTCTCAAGCATTGGTAATGGCTTTACAAGCCAACGATGGCCCTGCTCTGGACAACCATCTTCGTGCAAAGATTTTTCAAGGTAAAACAGGCTACACTATTTCTTCTTCTCTTTCATGATTTTCTTCTCTTTAATTGTCAACAGTAATTTTTCTCATTTTCTTGGCTGATGCTTCTCATTATTCTACCTTTTTATTTCTTAGTTTTGGACTATCAATTATTTCTCTGTAAAGTCTGTTACCCGTTTCTAATTTTCTTACCTGTTGTATACGTAGGATTTAAGACTTCTGCTTCAAAATTAAAAATTTTATTACTTTTTAAACATATTAAGGAATGTCTTCAAAATGGAATTCTGAATTCAAGGTGACAGGGCAGCACTAAGACAGAAATTTAGAATGCCACTGCTTATTTCTGGAAATTTTCTTAATCGGTTGGTCAGGATTATTAGTAAAACTATATTTCAGTCTTTGAGATCCTCGTAGAAAAACAGTATATTTTTCGTGTCACAACGATGAATTAATCGAAATCAAAATGGTATTTATTTTTAATGTTTCAGAAATGGTTTCTAATGCCCTTGGAACACAAGTGCAACCGTTTTTTGGAAAATCTGCCCTATCATAGAATGTCAAAGCAAAAGTGTTGTCTAGAAAGCATGCTGTAGAGAACCCATATGAGGCTCAGGAGGACCGGCTAGAACAACTTACCTCATTTTTCTGTTGGGCTGATCTAATAACGGAAGTAGGCCTACTCATTAGCCGAGTTAATCATCTCAATAGTGGTGGATTCGGACACCCAAGTTATTCTGATTAACCTTGAAAATACTCTTAGGATACTGGGCATTGTATGCTCAACAGCTAGACATGACATTAAAGTTTGTAATATTGGGGCATCATTGTCCAGTATTTAAGAAGACATTCTGAATAAACACTTATGTTTTACATTAAACTCAAGAGCAATAATATCTGTTTCCAGATGATCCAATACTTTGGGAATAGTCAAGCCCAAAGAAGCTATTGAACTATGCGCTCATAAATTTTAAAGAGAAATCTCGGCCAAAACTCCGTACAGAAAAAGAAAGGCTACCTTGCTTAAGTTATAAAAAACACCAGCATATGTAGCAGACTGTAATTATCAAGTCTTATTTTGCAACTGGATAAAAACATACATAAAACCGTACTTCGGCTGAACGTTGGCTAACCAGTCCCAGTCTAATAGCTCAGGCAACCAATAATCAACAAAAAAAGAAGGAAAAAGAAATACCTCCCCTTTTTATGTTAGTTGGGAGAGATGTTTAAGTTCAGAAAGTTCAGTCACGTGGCCGGTTATGAGTATGCACGCGTGCAAAGCGGTTCTTTTATGCATTGAGAGAGACTTCTTGGTTGAGCAGGTAAGTTTGCTCTTGGTTGGATAATACATCTGCATTTTACATTGGTCCATTTCTTTAAAAAAAACAGCGGTCAATCTACAACATAATACTTCTGTAAATTTTGAAGTACTTTTACTTAAGTAACATTTTATTACTTACTTCTTTATACTTAATAAAATTCCTGAAATACTGACTACGTATTGTAACGCTAACCAGGGATACCCATGTCACTCTGTTTATGGGAACCAAATCATGGGGAGGAAAGGACTTATTTCTGTGAACTGGCAGATTCCAGCTTTTGATATATTTGGAAATCATACTGGCTGATCTTTAAGCCTTTTATCAAAAAAATTAAATGAAATTATTTCACATTCAACTAAAGTGTTAGTAAACCAGAAAGACAAATAGAACGTTTCACATCGTATATGAGAACACTGGTAAGAAGAAGGGCATAAAATAGGCTCTTCGTGCTTGCAAAATATACAAGCCTCTGTGGAACCATTAAATATAAGAAATGGTGATAAATATTTTGGCAGTCAAATAAAGAGGGGCAACTTAGCGTATAAAGGTCTCTAATCATCAGAAATTTCAATGATCCTGTGTTAAGAAGTGACTCTTCATCCATTTTCCTCTTTTTTCAGTATTAACATCGATTGTTCAGAATTCGCCTAAACAAGTTTCAAAACTGCTTGAAGAAATGATGCCTACTGTCTGGGCTACTTTGGTTAACTTAGCAGAAATTTTTGTAAAATCAATTTTGAATGCAACTGACGCCGAGCTCAATGAGAGAGACATAGGAGCATCTAATGACGGTAGCTACTAGTTTGTTTCTTCTCTTGGCTTGCAGGGAAAAAGCGTGAAGTTATGTGTGTTTCAGACAGTGTTTTTCAAATTCACATTCATTTAATTCAAAAACAAGACATAGCTCTCGTGGGCAAAGCCCAAATATGATGTCTCTTAGTCATAATTAGCAAAATAAAGTTGTCTGATAAAACTTTGTCAGGATAAATAAACTAAAGGATAAAAACACTTGAGATTGAGAATAAAATTATCTGATAAAACTTCGCCAGGATAAAATAAACTAAACAATAAAAACACTAGAGATCATTGTAATATTTCACAAAGCTTGGCACAAAGCTTTTACTGTAGCGCATGGTGTTACAGTGGACTGGGGTTAGTTTCGGAACTTTCTCAGCCACTTCCCTGGGGGGACGAGATCTTATAGGGACAAAAGGTGGGGGAAGCAATGATCGGTAGATGGGATGTTGAAGGAGGGTGGAGCCAAATCTTTGGCATAATTTTCCTCGGCGGGAAGAAAGGGATTCAAGTTTAAATTCATTGAGGTAAAAGGAGTAAGGTAGAGGGGAACCGCCATAAATGATTTGCAGTGATCTCTTCTGAACTCGTTCTATTTTATCAATTTCATCCTGGGTAAGGGCAAAGTGCCAAACCGGACAAGCATATTCAACTAAGGCGCGGATGAAAGTGTGAAATATTAGTTTCACCTTGTCCTTAGGAACTCGAAATTTTTTCAGTGTTTTTAGCATTTGGATTGCGCCGTTAGCTTTTTTTACAATTGTCTTTGTATTCTCCCGCCATGAGAGGTCAGAAGAAATCACCACACCAAGTAAAGTTATTTTATGGCTTATTAGCTCGGAAGCGATAGGAGGTTCGAAAGACGGTTGAGTATTCTGAAGAAAAGAAAATGTCGTGACCAAGCATTTGTCTTTATTCACGACCATGTTTAGTTCAGCCGCCTCTGAGGTAACTTGGTCGATGAAACCAGCAGCATTGCTCTTCGAATCCTTAGATACGTTTTCCGTTAAGGACAAGTCGTCAACGTATTTCCATCTGTCCTCCAGCTCAGCAGCAATTTCATTTGTCATGAGGAGGAAGCCCAGCGGCCCGATCACAGTTCCTTGTGGAATTCCACAAAAAACTGGCAGAGAAGTGGAAAATTGGTCTTTATACTTCACAGTTTGCTCTCTATTTGTTAAGAAGCTCTTGATGATTTTAATAATAAAGCTGGGTATATTTTTTTCCGCCATTTTTTCTAAAAGGATTTTGTGATCAACAAGGTCAAGTGCTTTTCTGAAATCAATTGCAATTAAATTTATCCATTTTCCAGGTTCATCCAGGTGTTTTAAAATAAAATCAATTAAATTAACGAGGTAATGAACTGTCGAACACTTAGGATTTATACACCTCGAACACTTCGAGGTGTATAAATAGATGAGAACCTTAGGGATTGTTTTAGTTAAAATAGATCTTTCGCTCCATTTCTGTTCTATTTAAAATACCGTTTCGTTCTCGCCAATAGAAGCGATCAGTAAAACGATTCAAATGAATTGCTAGTGTTACAATTTGCCACAGGGAATCTGTGAGCCTAACAATATTCATGAAGACGAATAAATCAGTTAATAAAGTAATTTGGTCAATCGGATGAACTGCTATCAGGACTATGAAAAGAAGCAAATTATAAGCCATTTTCGTAAGTGTGTTGCCAAATAAAAAGAAATCGGCATGAGAACCCCCTTGACACAATACGTAATTTCAATATTCTATTTTTATTTATTTCTAAAAAATAATTTTTTCTTTGTCGACATATATTTGTCTTTTGACAGCAGAAGAAAATTGCCTATCCTCTTCTTTCTTGGGAAAGAAATCTTATATTTTGGCAAGTAATGAGAATTGAAGTCTAAACTCACGCAAACTGTCCTCAAAGATAAAGAATTATTTCAATTTGAGAAATATATAAATCAATCAATAAATCACTATGCTTTCACTAGATCTAATTATTTCAACAAGACGAATGCTATTGCCTCAGATTCAAAAATAAATCTAAGGCAAAAATTACTTATTTTGAGCCGAAAAAGCTCCCAAACCTGTGATAAACTAATTAAAAATCTCGCGAAAACCAGGCAGTCGATTTGTCTTTCTTTGTCAGATATTCTTGAAAAATATGCGAACAAAACGCTAGTTGTCTATTATTGACATGTTGACCAAAGTCCTGCATTGGAGCGAACGAAGCTTAAATAAAACTGAGTTTTAGTCTAACTTGTATTTTTTTTTGTGCAAAAAAAATCCAAAGTTTCAACAGAAGTATCTTGTAGGTCATGTTTTCAAATTTTAATATAATTTTGCTATGAAGGTTTTCTATGAAGTAACACACAGCAGGGTTTTCATAAGATATTTAATGAAGAAAATCAAAAATATACAAAGGAACTCCCAAAGGTGGTCTTTGAAAATTGTCTGTAGCCTACTACCTAATATAATAAATATAAATTATGAATTAAATTCTGTCGTCTATTCTAAAGGTGGCGCAAGATTGGGTGTGAACATCTAAAATGCTGCGATGCGATGCCCTGGTAAACTGATATGTTTAATTCTTTTCTTTTTTTAATTTTTTTTTTTTTTTAGAAGGAGCTGGTCACCCAGGCCAGCCACTTGAAGCTGTTTTTGATTTCTTGAATGCTCTTGTTGAGACGCCAAAGATGAAAAATTTTGTCAGAGCTGCCATTGAGGACGTTTTGTATTATTTACTTATTTATATGCAGATACCAAATAGTCAGGTAAGTTGATAACAATGAAGTAACAAGTTCAGGACCTGTTTCATAATGCTATGTATGCGTTTGAATCTGAAAATCAGATAAAGTAATGTTTTTGGGGCTTGTTTTATTCAACACAGAGCTAGGTTTATTAATCATTTTTTTTTGTTTTTTGTAGTGATGACAAATAATTAGATGCAAGCTACAGTAAACAGTACGCAAAATAGGATAAAAAAGGGAAAAAAGAAAAGGAAAGAATTAATTGAACTTGTATTGGACATGAATTAAACCTCTCGAAAGAAATTTTCTGAATTTTAAGACATGTTAACTAACAACGTTTGTCGGTTTGTATTTAAGCGTCTCCTCCTAGATTTTCTGCCATCTCCTCAATAGATTTCTAAAAATACCGTTTTTGGGAAAGGGGAGGGTAATTTCTTTGGAAAATGTTCTTTTGGTGTTTTCATGAAAAAAATTGGAAATACGACAAATTTACCCCTCCCCTCCCTAGATTTTAAAATAAATTTCGCCCCCTCCTTAAATTTTTTTTAAATAGCACCACTGAATCTAATAGATTCCTTATATATTACTGGGACCATTGTCCCCTGACCGGGATGATTGTCCTGGACCATCATATGTTAATGATGATTTAGTTTAAGACCTATCTGCTTTCTTCAGCTCAAATAACCAGGTAAGTATCTAAAGAAAGTAATACAATGAAAGTCTAGGTCTTTTCCTAAGCTGCATCCCAGCCCTTTCTTCCTAAACTTGGCTTGCTACCAATGTAGGGCTGTTAGCTGGTGAAAATATATAGTCACCTAGAATGTATACCTAAACGCATATTTAATCGGTACCAAGCAGATGTATTTTCATGTCACGTTCTGTAATGGCATCACTTGTATGGAGAAGACTAAAAACTTAGTCACTGGAAAAATCTTATTGAATAACCTATAAACAGGAAAGAGAAAAGCAGGTGACTTTTTTTTTAGTCATAATCCACGTAGCTTTAAAGCATTTAAAATGTATTGATCATGTCTGCGACATTTTGTGTAATTATGTTAGTTTCATGGTATTATGGGCCTTATTATGTATTTTTTTGCAATTGTTAGGCTTTTTTATTGTAATTATTATATACCCTGTTATGTGTGTTAGTATCATTTGGCATTATTTTGTATTATTTGTTGTTTTATTTTCCATGGCCGAAAGTGGCTTTTGTTGCAATGATTTCTACCCCGACTGGTGGCCATAGAGCTCCAACTTCAATATTCGGTGACAAACTTCTAGGGTGCCAGCGCCCTACCGACTACATAGTGATCAACTTTAATATCAGAAATATCTATCTATAGAATAAATAAAAGGATAGAATATAAGATGTAGGATACTAGAATTTTCCGTTTGTGGTGGCCAAAGAGAAAACATTAGACAGGATGTGAAAGAGGAAGAGTGTTGACCAAAATGACAGCCTCAAGTGGCTTCAAGCTCTGGCTTGGACAATAATTTTACTGTAGGTTAGAGACAGTGTAAATGTCGACCAGCCAAATCTTGCTATCCATATTTCATGCAAATATATCATTTGGCGTGAAAATTTAAAAGCTGAAACCTTAAAATATAAACATCTAAAACATCATAAAAGTTTCAAGTATAAACATAAAATTCATAGCTATGAAATTGAGAAGCTGCCTGCTTGCATCTTTAAAATGAAGTATTTGTTAATCCACTCACTATTTAAGTGGTTTTTATTTTGTTGAAATCTTGTTCCCTAAACCCATCAAAACCTTGTAGTAGGAGAAAGATACGGGAAAAAATGGTTGAACCAGGAAAAACTTGATACAGAAATTACTTTTGCACCACTTTGTTCAGAAAAGAGAGAGCTCTGCAACATAGCAAAAATCTAAATCTCCATCGCGCTGCGAAATTTCTTTTTTCTACTTTTTCTCTGCTATTTTTTATTTTTTCAGAATCCAAGAATAAGGAACCGTGAAAAGAAAAGCAGCCTGTTGATGGTTTTTCTTTTCAAGAAATGATTGTATTTGAGTGAATATAACGTAAACGTCACCTTTATCATTTCATTGTTTTTATTTTTGATTTTTAAAGTTAAAAAACATAAAAAAAACACGCTACTGACCCATGTCCATAGGGTATTTTTCAAAGATGAGCACAAATTTTTGATTCATTTTCACCATTCTCAACAAATAACGATTTCCGAATAGGTATCTATTCCTACATACCTTTATAAAGCCCCTTCTGATATTCAGTTTCTACTACAAACATGCATTGATCTTATACACTCTTTTCAAAGTTGTTTTTTGTGCTCAACCTTGCAGAGCCACCTATCCACACAAAAAAAAACTGCGCAGATGGAAAATATTTTCGGGTCTGAGCAGATATTTAAAGACAGGTGCGTTTTTTTTTTTTTTTTAATCTTGTCATTGTTTTCGTTACATAACTACTACGGAATAGAAAGGAATTAAAAGAAAGAAATGCGGAAAGGAGACTGACTTTACGCTCTTCCTACCTCTTTTTTCGACACATATTCAGAGTCTCAAGCAGCAATTTCCAAGAGCTATTCGTGCTCACATTCTCGTGAACTCAGCCATATATGCCCATCTCCTCGAAGACGAGCAAGTAACCTTGGCTTTTCTAGACATGTCTACTGTTTTCAATGACGTCCTTGATGAAAACCTCCCACCCAAAGATCTCAGTCAGAATCTCCAGCTCAAGCAATTGGATAACTTTTTCAAGCAGCGACGCCAATATCTGCAGTCTCGGTGAACGGCAAAGATCTGGTTTCAATATCTTGACATGGTTGGGATACTGCTCAAATTCATACATGCCAAGAGACTGGGCCTGTGGGATCTGCACTTACAAGCTGCAGTAGATATGCCTCCGTTTCTAGCAGCATCTGTACATAATCTCTATGTCAAGTCTGTCTGGATATACCAGCAAGAAATGGCTAAGCTCCAAACTAGTCACTCAAAAATCTTCGAAGAATTTGAACACAGAGGTCACACCATTAGAAGATCAGAGTGACACTGGGCCGGGCTCTCGGCAGAACTTGTCATCCAACAAGAGTATGTGCGAAGCCTAAAGACATCGGGCGGTCTTACGACTGGAGGTGGAGCCTCCAGTCAAAAACAGACAACAGAGAAAACAGAAAAATAGAGAGCCATTAGGGTACTTTCAAGACCAGCATTCCTTGAGATCAAACTTTGATGCAGAATTTGACAAAAATTGGCTATTCGACAAGTGAACAGCATCGCGACATGAGTTCCAGTAGAAAAAGTGTGACTCTGACGACAACCAGAAGTTCGTTCGATAGTTTGGAGAATCTTCCCCGTTCAGGGGAGACGATCAGCTTAGAAACAATGCCAACGGCATAACTTCTTCCCCGGATGTTAATGTTGTTGAGGCTGATGTGGCAGGAAATGTGATCCTAATAAAGATGACGGGAAAACCTTGAAGGAGCAAGTCTTCAAGAAAAAAGGCCAAGTGACCCTAATGAATGCCAAAAAGACGGGGTCATTTGTGGCAGTGCACATAGATCCGGCGCTCCTTCTCCAGCGATTTATAATAGTGGCCCAGCGAACTGACCTTCGAGAAGAATACTTCAAGTAGGAACTTCCACCTTCCACCTTCACGATTCCACCTTCTCTTTTTGAAAGCGATGGCTTAATTAGAAAAGCAAATAAGCCAGAACTTGCAAAAGCGATTTTTCAAGCTTGTGGGATTGAGTCTCAGTCACACTCAAGACCTGCATCTGTGTGTAGCATCGTCTTGAACGGTGGTTATCTTCTACATCGAGTTCCATGGAAGGTAGGGTCAACTTTTAAAGCCATCTTTGTTTCATATGTCCACTAAGCACAAGCAAAGTATATTAGTGCTATTGTTGTGTTTGATGGCTATGAAGGTGGTCCAGAAATCAAAGATGCTACCCATTTACGTGGAGCAAGAATGGTTGGTCACCACGTCTTTTTCACTGAAGAGATGACCCTCTGCATGAAAAAGGAAGAGTTTCATTCGTGAAAAGCGAACAAAGTACGTTTCCTGAAGCTGCTCGGCAACCATTTGGAAGCCATCGGTTTGCAAGTTTTCCACTCGGAGGAGGTGCCGACGCTCTGGGTGCAGAAAAAGCAGTAGAAGCTGCTCGTGTTACAGACACCACCGTGGTCGCTGATGATACAGACATTTTGGTTCTTCTGATCAGTCGATAAGACTCGTGTTGCAGGCGTTTATATTTCTCACCCTAAGCTAAGTTTGGTGGTACCAGTTCAGCTTGGGATATTAGTGAGATAAAATAAAAGCTTGGAACAGATGTCAGCCACCTGATGCTGTTCTGTCACGCTGTGCTAGGCTGTGACACAACCTCTCATCTTTATGGAATAGGAAAGGGCAAAGCCGTTCAAACGTGCTACTAGAGCCGTGCTACTTACCGACAAGAGTCTCAGGGACAGCGCTGTCATATTTGGTGACAAGTTCACATCGTTTGACGATATTGTGGCAGCAAGAGAACGGGTCTTGTTGGTACTGTACTGTTGCCCTGATATTTCAAACCTTGACACTACCAAAAAGCTAATCTTTCACAGAAAAGTGAGCGCTGCCACCACTTTCGTGCATCCACAAGAGCTGCCACCGACTCAAGCAGCAGCGAAGTATCATTCGTTACGAGTCTATTGTCAAGTTCAAGTCTGACTTGGGAACCCAGTTGATCCTTTAAGGTTGGGATTGAAACTGTCGGATAACGAAGTTTTTGCGCCAGTAAAAACGCATCTCCCTGCCGCTCCGTCTCAGTTGCTGAAAATTATCAAATGTTCTTGTCGTATTGACGGTTGTGATAGTGAAAAGCGTACCTGTAAGAAAAACGGACTTGAGTATACCGTAGCCTGTCGTACCTGTAAGGGGAGTTTCTGTAACAATTCCAAGTTTCAAGACGAACTTAGTGAAGAAGAATAAAAGTTCACTGTGATGATGACAAATTTAGTTCCAACATTTAGATGAAGTGCGATTTTTTACATTTAGTTTAAAAGATAAAAGCTTTTTCTCTAAGTTACAACGTACCTTGTTCTGAAACAGCTAAGGCACTGAGGTGTTTTGTCACTCCTGTTTATTTGTTTTGTACTTTTGAACCTATTTATGTACGTTACCAAATAGACCCTGACAGGCGGTAGTAGCAGTTTTCTCAACATACACAGTTTATTCTATTTTAAAAAATATGTTTTTTTTTTTGGTCATGCAGTGAAATGAACACCAAAAATGAATTCAGAGTCAAAAGTTGACCATAAAAGATGTGTGAAACGCTTAGTTTATATTTTTTTTATTTTTCGCTGTTTTTTAGCAAATAAAAAAAAAATTCGCATCGAGCTAGAGGCTTAGATTTTGATATGCTGTTAAGCGTCTTTTCCTTGTTCGGACGGTGAAGAAGCCGTATGTGCATCATTTTTTTCCCGGTCAAAACTTATTTTTCTCCTACTATTGTCACCAGAGCCGGATTTAAAGCTTTAACGCTCCTAGGCCCAAGCGTTTTTGCTGCTCCATTTTTGCGAGGCTTTCGGGGATTTCCTGAAAATTTTAGGATAATGGAAGCACTGAACATAACGCAAGTGATGGACCAAAAGTAATGAAAGAGGGAGTTGATACTGAACTCTCAGCTGCCATTCTTGGGGGACATCTGACAGTTTATAAGTGGCCACGGAATTCCGATTTGGTTTGAAATCACTTTTCTGTAAATAGGCAGTGTGGCGGCGGAGTGCACCTGGAACTTTGGCGATGAATCACATCAGTTCAGTTTTTATTAAGAAAAATGTCACTCAGTGATAATGTATTGCGCCTCTGGCATTGTGCACCCCTAGACCCGGGCCTAGTGGGGCTATTGGTTAATCTAGGCCTAGTTGTCACTCTGGTTATTTTCGTTTAGAGAGAGAAATCTATGGATGTTCACAAAAATGTTTTGTGGGTCGGCAGAAATAATTGTACCGAAGTATCTCTAGTTCTCAAATATTTTAGCATTAGATTTTGTATAACGGTCAAAATGTGCCTGAAGTTTGCCGGGAACAATTTTAGAAATATCTAGCCATAGTTAAAGTAACCTTTTATTGATAAATTAATAACTATCTTAACTCGTTATATAATTGATTGAGTTATATATTTTAGGTCGAAGATTTTTTAGAGAACGTTGACTCATACATCATAAATGAAGATAGTGACGTTTTAATGAAATCAGTTCGAATAAGAGCTCAGGACGTGCTAGTGGTGAGTGAAGTTTTTTTACTATTTAATATTGCTAGAGAAAGCAAGGCAATGTATTCCTTAGCTTATTGGACAAGGGTCACTAGTGAAAGTAATTCGCTAGTATAATTCAAACATTTTCAAAAAGGGCTAAAAAAAAAATCCTGCACTGACGAGAACTGAAAGCTAACAATACGAAATATTAAGGAAAAAAAAACAATACAAGACTAATTAGAACGTTCCATTTGAAAACTTTGGATAACAAAATGTAAATAGTTATTTTTAAATATAAATAATAAAAGAATAGAGTAAGAGTTAAAAGGGTTGTATAATAATGTGAGAATATTAAAAAGTTTTAGTTTCAAAATTTACAACAACTATTGAGTTTTCTGAGGCAGTATTCCAATATCTCGTTTGATTTAACATTTTCTTCTTTTTGTGTTTGTAGAATTGGTAAACGTGTTGAGACATAACTGATAGACATTTTTCCTGTGCTGCTACACAACCCTGGCCCATGAGTTTAATGTCATTGTGTCCAGCCACAAGCTCCACAAACTAGGCTTCAAGTTCAAACTTGCTTTTAAAAATATCAAGAAAAGTTGGATAAGCATGAAGTTTGCGTTTAGTTACATTTGAGGGTAAATGTAGTCAAATCGTCTTCTAGTAATTTATTTTTTATATTGTGAATTTATTTGGTTATATCTCACAGGGGCAACTACCTTGTGTGCCTTATTAAAAAAAAAAAAAAAAAAAAAAAAATGATGCCTACGGTGGCATATAAAATTATTTTACTCGTTATACTCGTAAGAATTTAGCTAAGGGAAGTTTTTTTTTCTTTTTTTTGAGGCCTAATCTATGAAGATTAGACTAATATTTGAAGTCTAATCTATGGAACTGGCATCAAGTAACGTGGATATAATAAACATGTTATGTTTGATTTCAGGTATTCGCAAAATTTCTTTTTTTTATTACTTCTACTACTACTAACAACTCACCGCAGCACCAAGCCACCTGAGGCCAACACAGCTACGCACTCTCCTCCTTCATCCCAATCTATTCAAAGCCTCTCTCTACACCCTTCCATGAAGTTCCCATCTCCTTTATGATATGGCCGAAAAGGACAATCTTCGGCAATCTGTCATCCTTCATCCGCAGAACATGCCCTTGCCATCTCAATTTTTCACTCATTATAGCCCTAGAAAGCGGGATTCAACACATTTTTCTTACAGCCTACTGTTTGAATTACGGTCACTCAGCTGGGTATCCAGAACCATCCGTAGGGAATTTCTCTGGAAAACCTCTAGCAAATCTTCATCCGCTTTTCGGATTGCCCATGCTTCAGAGCCATATTTGACCACTGTTAAAGTGTTGCAATGTGATCTGGGTTGGGAACGGCTAAAAAATCACACCTTTATGTTTTGGTATATATACCTTATCGAAAAATATTTACTTTCAAGGCGAGAGACGTAAGTCTAATTTTTCATTTTTCTGTTGTTTATAACTACACCTGCTCAGTGTGGGGAAGTCCCCGAGATTTTCAAGGAAGGCCGTCTCTCCCCAAGAAAAATTAAAAAATATTAGCCTAAAAGTATTCGTTCTTACTTTGACTTCCCAAACTTATAATAGTTCAACTTGTGAGCTTCAATGGTCATGACTTTGAATATTACGCATAAAAAAAAATGCCAAAATTAATATCATGTTTACTTAAAGGGGGATCTTTAATCAAAATATTTTTGTCGACATGTCCGAAAAAACTATTAAATTAATTTTATTAAAACTGTTTCTTACTTGTTGCACAAGCAACAGCCGCGACACCGTGTATGTTATTTCTTGTATTTACAAATATCTCAATATTCATTATATCCAGTTATTATTATTTATCAATTTAGTCATATATTTATGTAATTGATCGTTTATTTAACAGAAGCCATGCTTTGACATTGGTTTTCTTTTTTTCTCTCTCATAACCTTCGTATTTTAGAATATTTGTAAGGAATTTGCAGTAGATGAAGCTCCTACTGCATTGGGCAAAGCTGTGATGCGACTTCTTGAACAAGCAACTACGTACAAAAATGAAGGCAGACAAGATTGGTGGAAATGTTTAGAAGTTTGTATGCACTCCCTTGGCCTTATTGCTCCTATGTATGTTGGACTATCTATGTTAGGCAAAATGGATGACCAATTCGCTACCATCAACCCAGTGACTGTAGTTCAATCGATATTTGATGATCCGAGGATTAGAGATGGTGAGTGAACACGCCTATATATTCCAGGAGGAGGAAGGGTCAAGTAGGGATTCCCCAAACACCTATTTGGGGACTTTCTCCAAGATCTTTCTAAGGATACTCCCCAAAATTGGTTCGAAGATCATTTCAAAGAGATTTTTACTTTAAGTATTTCATAGAGGGAATATGCAAGAACTCGGGCTTTCCTTCCCAAAGATACTTTTTTTTAATTTTAGCCCCCTCTGAATCTTCTGTTTTCGTTTTTAAGAACTTGCTATTAAAGTTCTTAGTAAAAAAAGAAATAGCTTGAGCTTTTCTTAGCTATCTTTCGTGTTATCCTGACGGAAATTATATTACTTGAGCATTGTATAACGCTCAATGTCTTTGCTTTATAAATTTCACTGAAAAAGATAAATTTAGTTGCAATAGATTTTTTATATTTTGGTTTTGATAGGTTTTTATAGGTTACGCTTTTATATAAGTTTGAATAGGTCTTGATAGATTTTTGGTTATTGAAATAGGAAAAATATAGTAAATATTGTATTATTTTTTTTTCTATTATTATTGTCATTCTAAAATGCTTCAATCCGAAGGTTCTGTCATTGGA
Source organism: Artemia sinica (assembly GCA_027921565.1). Lineage (NCBI taxonomy): Eukaryota > Metazoa > Arthropoda > Branchiopoda > Anostraca > Artemiidae > Artemia > Artemia sinica. The sequence continues at coordinate 25,354,712 of CM051264.1, read as the reverse complement.
AATGTTTACATGCGAATTTCACTGCCAATAACAACACAATACGCATAATAAACCACAATAAACATACATTAAGCACAAAAACAATAAACATTAAGAAAACATCGCTAGTACTAAAGAAAAGAAAGCAGCACTGAAACAGAGAGAAAACATGAAAAACATAACCTCTAGGAAAATGTATCAATATGCTGCGCTGAGTACAACGGTGTACATACAATAGCTTCCTTAAACAACAATAAACTTTCAGTTGCGTCTGGAGTAAAGTTAAACTTTTGACCGGAGTAATTTTGAAAGACGTTTTTTGTACAAAACCTGCTTCCTTGTAAAAAAAACACAATAAACAATTGTAAGGAAAACTTCATTGAAATTCTGAAGTTTTCCCCTGGGTGCCTATGGAAGGCTTTCCATTGAAGTCAAGAATTTTTATTGTAAAACTTACCCAAGGAAAGTGAACATCCAAACAAACTCTGTCTTCCACCACTCAGTTTTTTTTTGTTTTTTTTCGGTATTTTCAAGGTAAACAAGCATCTGTATGCACAGTTTTTTCTATCTTAGAAAGTCACATTAGGCATGCTAATTATGTCTTTATCGTTGCAAAAATATTATTTAACGACATTGTCGTCTTGGTGAAGTTATGGCTTAGCCTTCGTAGAACCTCAATTGAGTGATAATCTTACAAATTATTTGTCGGGGTGAAGAGGGTGGGCCCAATAGTAACATGACCATGCTCAGTTTCTTGAAGTTGCAAAAAAAACCTTGAAAACAGTACTATTTCCGCTACGCTTCGTAACATAGTCAGTTGTTACCTGAATCAAATTTTGTTCCTTTCCTTTGTTTTTCATCATACACTATTTTTCCTATGCTGTTGTCAAATTAACCCCCTCCCCTCTTCCAGTCTCCGTTAAATGAAATGTGTTTTTGTCTTTAGGACATAGTGCGTTTTTTTTTTTTTTTTTTTTTTTTTTTTTTTTTTTTTTTTTTTTTTTTTTTTTTTTTTTTTTTTTTTTTTTTTTTTTTTTTTTTTTTTTTTTTTTTATCCAGGTCTGCTGCAGACTCGCCAAGATCTGTTTTATTCTATTGGATATGATTTAGTACGTCACTTCTAAACTTTTGGTAAAAAAAAATTGGGTCAGAAGTTTAGAAATCAGTAGATAATGGACAGAGAGTCATGTTTATAAGAGCGATGTATCTAAACGCAGATTCAAGTCAACTTGGTTTTCTGCTCAGGTTACCTGTTCTTTATTTATTCTTTGTATGTTTTTTTTTGGGTTTGGGAAATTTTTTTCCTGTTCCTTTAAGCTGAGCTCAAATCCGCCTGTTGGTTTAAAGGTAGACTGTTTGAATTATTTGTCACCTGGATTTATTTCTTTTTATAAATTTGTTTGTATCTGCTTGCATGACTAGAAACTATTTTGCCTGTTATGGTACACTTTTAGACAACTTTGCATTCACCCATAGATAGATTCCTTTAAGCTGAGCTCAAATCTGCCTGTTGGTTTAAAGGTAGACTGTTTGAATTATTTGTCACCTGGATTTATTTCTTTTTATAAATTTGTTTGTATCTGCTTGCATGACTAGAAACTATTTTGCCTGTTATGGTACACTTTTAGATAACTTTGCATTCACATCCAGCCGATACGGTTTTTAATAATAATATGGCGAGGAAGGGGGTTGGTAGGGTAAACCTCTGTATTTAAGTGCCAATACAGCTTTTGAAAACCCAAAAAATTAAACATTATATAATCCAAGAATGGATTTGTGAAAGAAAAGTAAAAAACATGGCTTAAAATGGATTTTTTTTTTTTTTTAAACGTATTCAGCCCGTTAATTTATTCAATGTATAATTGAAAGTATTTAAGTTATCAAACGTTGTTGTATAAAGTGCATTGAAGTATTGTTACTTTGTTAGGTGTTGCAAAAAAAAAAAAAAAAAAAAAAAAAAACATGAACTGGCATATAACCTTCGCATGAAGACTTTGCCACTGAAAAAAGCAGAATTTATTTGTATCAAATCACCTTGGGGAGAGTTATGAGCACTTCAACCAGTATAAATAATCCAATAGTCACCGAACAAATTTTTTGCCCATCTTATAAAGTCGTGACCTTTGTTTCCTGGAATTAAAGTTGCAAGCCTATTGGAACCAAGTAATTTAAGTTCAAGCTTTTATTTATTTATTTATTTTTTATTTTTTTAGCTCCTCCGTTTTTGCTTGGTGAATGTATCTGGGCTGCTGGAAGATTAGCCGATATTCTGCCTGAAGATTTAAAACGTCGTGTTTTAAAGGCATCTGTTGAGGCATTACATCTAAACCAGCACCACGTAATGAAAGTATGCGGAATAAGGTAAATTCACCTATCTTTTTTCGTTGCTATTATTTTCACTGCTATGGTGCATCTGCTACAATATTTTTAGTGTAATATAAGGTAATGGGTATTTGAAGCAAAAAAAAAAAAAAAAAAAGAAAAAAAAAAAAAAAAAAAAAAACCGCTGCGTAAACACAAATGCACAAGTAATATAATATCACAAAGAAAACGGATGAATTGATCACGTGGATGAAACACTACAATTCATCAATAAGCTTACGCTTCGTTTTAATAAACATATTTTCAACTTACCTTGCTTTTCTAAAGATAAATTATGGAGACACGCTTTTTAAGATTTCTGGAAGTATAAACTCCAATTTCTGAAATATACCTCCCCTGATCATAGAAAGCCTCTAGTACCGACTCAAGCAATGCACCAAATAATCCGCCTCATCTTTGTAAAGTGGGTAAGTACGAGGTTTGGTCAAAGAGTGTCCGACCATAATGTTTTGTGCGAAGAAAATCCAAGGAGGCAGGATTTGATGCACGTATGGAGGCAGTTCCAACGGGCATGCTTGAATTTTCCCTAGCTACAGAAGGTGTCAGTCGCACGGAGTGATACAGCCACTTTAAAGATAGCTGAACATCAGTTGGCTTTGAAGCACGTTCTGGTAAACCCTCAATAGCCTGGAATGAGATTGTTATTGACCAAATGCCCTGGTGATGTAGGATCGTCGAACCATGATCAGAGAACTTGTAGATGAGGTGATCTTTAATGTGGGTTCAGTTCATTCTATTTTAACTGCGGATTCGGGCCTCAAGAGAATCTCAGCAAAGTTCGTGCCAAAACTGCAACCCATTGAGTTAAAGCATCTCCTATTGTACAGAACATATTAGGCACTGTAAACTGTGAATCCAATTTCGTCAATACAGTGATCGCTGGCGAATAGACCTTGGTTTATTGGTACGACCTAGAAATCAAGCTGCAGTCTGGAGTAATGTCAAAGTCAGCCTTCTTTGACTCCAGGGGCGTTGTTCATCACGAGTACGCTCCAAATGGCACATCCATCACCAAGAAATCCTACCAAGATGTTTTTTCGCCTTTTTGAGGCTGTAAGACGCAAGCAGCTGGGCCTATGGGCAGCAGGCAATTGACTGTTCCATCACGACACCAGCCCATGCTTCACATTTGAAACAAAGTTTCAGGACCAAATACAGCACATCTGTGCTTCTTCAGGCTCCCTACTCTCTTGCCTTGGCTTCATGTGACCTTTGGCATTACCCAATCTGAAAATGCCGATGAAAGAGACCAGATTTTAGTCCAAAGAAGACATGATGCACAGTTTGACGGACCAGCTGCATGCCATCTCAAAAGAGCAATTCCAGTGGGCTACTTGTCTTCTTTGTTGTCTTATACTTAGTGTATACTTGTCTTCTTTAAAACTTCTATTATTTGCAACCCTTTTAAATATTCATCTAATTGGAAGGGAATTAGAGCTAGGCTGCATTGAATAAGTGAGAAATCTATCTGGTAAATTCAGCTTATGGTGAAAGTCTTGCCCATAAACTAACATCCCTGTAAAACTTTAGCGTTCCTCTCTCCATTTCTGGATCAGTTGATTTTCTTCGACGATTTTTATCTTACCTTCATTCCAAACAGAAGAAAACCCTTTTTTTAATCTAAAATGTGTTTTATTTTAAATGAACATATTTATTTTTTCTTGCAAAAGCAATTCTTCATATGTATAACTTACTTACGTTTTCCAAAAATTGTGGTTGACTTTATTCTATACCTTTTAGGGGTAAATTCAAAGTTGTAGAAATTAGCACTTTTGTAACCTTATTCTCTTATCATGGGCAGCGCAATAGCGCCGCCTAAGTAAACAGCGATGTGGGCACAATGTTGTAATTGTGCCACTTACACAGGATTGTAAGTTATGCCCTGAAGGCATACAAAGTTTTTATAGAAAGGGTGGTCGTATAAACTTCAGAGGGGACTCATTGGATTAGAAATCAGTATCTCTAGTGCCCTCTTTAGGATTCAAAATTATCGGAGGGCAACTAGCCCCCCCCCCTCTTTCGGTCTTTTTTCTACAAATACGTCCGAGGAAAATTTTGAGATAGTCATTTGTTCCAAAACTGTCAAAAGATCACATAACAAGGGTTTTGGGGTTGACACAATCCCTCAGAGTCTGGTGGCAAGGATTGAAGTAATGCCTCAGGGCCATAAAAGCTTTTAATGAAAAGGGTGGTTGTGCGAACTTTAGAGGGGACTCATTTGATTGGAAATTTAATGTTCTATTTCCCTTTTAATAGTCAAAATTGATGAAGGGCAACTAGCCCACCCCACAGGCATCGTCTTTTCCCCAAACGCATCCGATCAAAATTGTGACATAGCCATTTTGTTCACAATGCTCCAAAGAGCATATCACAAAGCCCTTCAGGTGGACACAACCATCCAGAGCCTAGGAACAAGGGTTGTAAGTTATGCCGTGGGCCCGTGAGGTTTTTATAAACTCACTTTACTGACAAAAATACAAATGAATATGCATTGTCAGTTTAATATACATGTACTGATATTTAGTAATCAAAATGTTAATATTATTTGATTTATTAAAGTTATAAAAGTAAGAACACTTATATTTTTTTCAGTAAAGTGCAAATTATGTTCTGGCCTTGGGAAGGCATAGGGGTTTCGAGCCCAACTTATGTTAATTTCTGTTCGTTTTGAGTTTGACTCGGTTATTTATTGTAATCTCTGTTCGTTTTGGGTTTCATTTATTTATCGATGCTGATTTATGGTAGTTTCACGCTTGGTAGATTATTTGATTTTATTTTTTCTCATTTTTTGTTTAATGGAGTTCTTAACTTTTCTTTGAAAAACTTATTTTGTGGAAGAAGTTTTTTTAATTAATATCTGATAAAAGTGTAAACAAGGTGAGGCGTACTTTTACTTTCGAACAATTTTATTCCTAATGTTGTAAAATAAGTTAAAACCGTCTTTATTTATAAATTCTACTTTTTAAAGCCTTTTTTTTAACCTTTTGCAATTCCTACCTGAAATTTAAGGTTCATCTATTTGTCAAAACAATTTTATTAATTTAAATAGAATCCAAGGTGTCTACTCCCATCATTTGGTGGTTTTACTAATAATAATCACCAATAAAAATTATTCGAATGTAAAAATACACCTCGTAGCTAAGAAATTTCATACATGGCAAAAATCGCGTTACCAATGTTGTAAGTAGTCCCGACTCTTTTTTCTCAAAATTCCTCTTGAGGTTAAAGTTGAATTATCTCTGAAGTTTTCTCTATTGATAAAAAAATGAGATAGTTTGCCCGTTTTCGTTGTTATGATTATTTTACTGTTATTTTGTTATTATTAATATTGTCATCTCTTTCTATCCTTCCTTTTTCTGCTTTCCAAAATGTGGTTAAATTCTCTCTATTTTAGATTTCCGAGTTTACAACATTTCCAGCTGTAAATAAGTAAATAAAGTAAAAGCAAATAAGTAAATAATGTAAAAGTAAATAAACTGTAAATTATAAAATACGATTATAAATAATAAAAGATGACAACTGGCTGAAGTACTTCATCATACTGTTAATGGTCACTAAGTCCTAAGCCTCTTAGCTTTATTTTAAGGCGTCTCGAAGCCTTTTATATGCCTTTCCATCTAGTTTTTTATCTCTAAGATACAAATTCTTTCCTCCAAAGGCTTGACTTGGGCTTTATTTAGTCATTTATTGTGACACAGAAATATTCTCTCAATAACTTTTAGTCTCTATAATAACTTGTAGTCTCTTTAAAATTTCAGTAAACCTAACAATAGAGAAGCAGAATAGTCACATATCAAACAAAGTCAAAATAGCATTATAGTGAACTATAATTGAGACTAAAGCATTGAGGTGCTAGATATGCATTATAATTGGAACTCTCTCCTTGCCAGGTTAAACTCGTGTGCATTTTGATGTGTACACAGAGCCGAATTTCAAGATAGTACAATTTTGGTCGTAATTTCTTTATCTTTCAAATAATTCATAGGATTTTATTGTAATATCTCTCTATTTCAGGACAATATATGACTTATGTCGACACCTTGAAGATAGAAAACAAACTGCCGAAATATTGCCATATCTACCGACATTAATGGACTCTTTAGTTGGTATAGCTAACCAGTATCCCGAAGGGGAATTTCTCCCTCTGATCATAGAAGTATTTCCAAGATTGATGGCCCTCGATCAAGCATTCACTGCAGCAAGCGCTCCAAAGTTTCTACCTTTTCTTCGAGATGTATTTGCCGCGAAAGCCAAAGGTTATGAAAACGGTTACGTTTACCACAGATCAGGTTTGGATCTTAAAAACGTGCAGTTTAGAAATGGGCTTTTACTATCTACTAGATTTTGTTGATACTTGGACACCTCATTCTGGTGGATATCGTGATTACAAAAATTCAGGCCATTGTAGGATTGGTTTTGAAAAATAGTTCAAGAAAGACACCAGCTCATAGTTCTTGCCAGGTTCGGTTAAGATCTAACAGGTCCCTCTGTTAGATGTCCTGATGACGAATATTTAGGTAACCTCTATGCTCTCTCCTCCTCAAAGGTTGGATCAAGTCTAGAATCCCAAAAGGCATAAGGAGAACACTAGCTCTTACTCAATAGAAATGTTAGTGGAGATCTGACCACCCCTTCTCGTAGATGATCTGATAACAAACATGTATGAAGCATATCCATCTTTCAAAGTTTGTTTTTGGGGACCTTTTAGACTTTTAACTTTGCTAATACGTCTCTCGGTCAACGTCAGATAAATTAGTCCTGGTCAATGTTCTAGTAGACGTCCAAATAGCAAATATCTAGGGGGCTCCTTTCCTTGCAGAGGGGAGATTGTGTTCAGACCAAAAAAAGCAACTAGGACACAATCTCTTAATTCTTGAGGATTTTTTTTTCCGAGATTGGACAATCCTTCTTGTAAATACACTGATGGCAAGATTTTGGTTAGTCTCCTGTCCTTCCGAACCCATGATTCACATTGAAAGTTGTAAAAGTTCAATCAAAATCGAAAATATGAAAAATCTCCCAAAATAGGATGACAGGATTTCGTCATCGACTTTCACGTAATTAATTAATGAAGACTACAAGAAGTGAATAATATCTGTCTTAAGCCACCGAGGACATAATCCTCTATTCATTACAACCAGGACATGACCCCTAAGGTGTTGAACTCCAAAGCTAGGACAATTTCACCTAGTCTTATTTTTTGCTTCATAGTGAGGATTTCTTTTTTTCTTCTTGAGGCCTATTAAGAACCAGAGGCTGTTCTAGGGGAGGGACAGAGGGGACACTAATAATCTTGTTATAAATGTTAATTTTGTTAAAATTTGGCCTGAAATTTTTGTGGAAGACAGTGGGCACTACTCGAGGTTTTTGCCCCGGGCGCAAGAGAGGCCAGAACCGCCACTGGTAAGAATTTTGTATTTTTAGGAGGAATTCTTCTATTCCGTTTCATGATACCCAAATTAAAAAAAAAAAGTTTCAATTTCTATATTTTACCATTTCTAAGCTACATTAATTTCCAATAGGGGAAGGATCATTCACACTGATTTTGAGGTACTTCTTCAAACTCGTCTGTGGTAATTTTTATGAATCCTATGTTTTAAGTTACATGTTTTCTGGGAAGTACATTTTAACCAGAAGAGGTTTTGGAAATCTTCTTTTCAAAGTTATGATTGTTTAGACTTAGAAAATTAGCTTAGAAACCATTTAAAACTGTTAAAAAAGCTCAATATTACTAGAAGTTTGAAATGCTTAAAACTTTTTGTTGGAGTATTTTTCAATTAAAAAACAAGTTTTGTGTTTCATACAGGATTAACATTTTGTGGGAGTTAACCGTTTAAAATTTTAAATTTGCATGATAGACTTTGTAGTAGAAGTAGTTGTTTTCCACCTCACTTGAAAAAATTAATAAAAAGAAAAAGAAATAATTAAGAAACTAACAATAAATATTCCTCTCAATCACGAAAATATGAAAAATAAAACATTTGATCATCTCTTCTTTCTATTTGGTCTCATGCTCCAGTTTTTAATGCCGTAATTTTTAATTTCTCGGCATGCGTTATCGGCTCTTCTATCCTTGTAAAATAAGAGCCATGGACATCAATTTTCCTTTCTTCAAAATAATTCCCCTCCTCTTATCTCACTCCCTGAAATATTTGCAATGGGGATGTTTGATACCATAATCTGTCTTGCCGCGTCTTCAATACACAAGAGAATCTTTTTCTTTTAGAAACAACTGCTTCATAATAAAAAGTATAAAACCCGATAAATATTTCAGTTTTCATATCTTTTGTAAAACATACCATCTTTTTTCCACCATCGGAGTTGATTTGTCTTTTGCACTTGCATGATATATAAATTAGCTTCAGATTAGTTTTAAAGGGAATTTTTAAAGCTTTATTTTGAAGATCAGAACTAGTTGTGGAAGCTATTAGCAAAGTCAACATTTTTAAATAACGTAAATGATTAAACAAAAAATAAAGTATAGAGTGATATTAGAACTTAAAACGAACAGAAATTATTCCCTAAATGAAAGGGCTCTTCATTTCGACGGGGCAAAAACAGAAAAAAGTTTTTGTTTTTAATTTTCCCAATAATTCTTTTTCCCTTAGCAAGAACTCTATTGTAGGTGTGTTTTCCATTTTACCTGACGGGGATTTGTAAGTTAAAGTTTAACCTGACCTATGAATAAGACTTGAAATATAAATTCAGGCAAGATCATTTAGTGAAGATTTGTATTCCGCCTTTATCAGATATGGATTCAAGCTCTTGGAGGGAGGGGGATTTTGATGAAATTTTTTTTCTTCATTTTGCTCAACAGATCAGGTCAATTAAATTTTGAAAGGGATTTTAGGAAGATATTAAAGTAGAAGTATCATTATTTGCATTTGATTTCTAGTAAATTAAGTTTGTTTTTTCTTTGAATTGCTTGGAAACAAGTTACGAACTGACAAGAACGGTAGGTGAGACGTGCTGGACACCGTCTTTTTGTGAAACTTTGCTTCACCGAGCAAAGCTCGGTTCCCTGGTATTAAAACTTAAGACGAGAAAAAATAAGTTTCTATAATGACTAGAACTTAAAATGGTGCCTGAATAACGATTAACAAGTCAACCTTTGTTTCCTTTTTTTCTGTTTCTTTTACTGCCCTCGCCCTTTTTTTTGTTTCTTTTTACTAAAAAACAGGCAAAGAAGAGAGTAAGTATTTATTACCAAAATTGTGATTTTGTACACAAGATGAGTTATGTCATAATATACCTTGGGACTGTTTATTCTTATATAAGTTTTTTTTTTTACAGAAGTGGGATTTTTTTTTTCGGGTTTCCTTCAATTTTTGTCGTTTGTGGAATCCCATGGCATTTATTATATGGAACCCAGAATTATGATACTTTCTTTTAGCTTATATGCTTGCCAGGAACGCCAATTGAAGGGGGAAATTTCACCCCTAGAGTTTGAAAAATACTTTCATCTTTGTATCTTCGGAGAAAAAGCTAAATCTAGAAAAATAAGAAATTTTTTTCTTGTTTGAATCAGGGTATGGGGGATATACATTTCCACGGCAAGGGGGGGGGAATTCGCCGCACACCGCTCATATGTTTAAAATTAACTTCATCAAGGTAAGCTTGGTCCCCTGGTATTGGTGTAAATGATATTGGAAACTGTACCCAAACCAGTGAGAGGTTCAAATTACTGTTTGAGGCCACCATTTCTCTTGGTTAAAGTTACGCCTATGTCGTTAATTATGTTGTAACCAAGTATAATTCAATGCTCAAAATGGATACGCCTGGACCGGATCCGAAAAATATAACCTTTTTTTTGCTTTTTAGATTGGATTATAATTGAGAGGTTCAAATTACCACTTGAGACCCCATTTCTCTTGGTTGAAGTTACGCCTATTTCGTTAAGTACGTTGTAATCAAGTATAATTCAATGCTCAAAATGGATACGCCTGGACTGGATCGGAAAAATATAACCTTTTTTTGCTTTTTAGATCAGATTATAATTGACACCATTGAAGAGATAATTGAAAAGCTGGTGAAAATACCCGAGGTTCTAGCTAATATACAGACAATTCTGGTTCCTGCCTTAGTTCAACTACTTCAAGTTCGATCAATTAAAAGTGGAAATTTAAAAGGTACGTGAATTACTTTTTTCTTTCTCTTTCTTCTTCTTTTTTCCAAAATATATTAAAAGAAACTTGTTATAATATCAATTCGGTAATAAATATAATTAGTTTTTTTTTTCGGTACTGTTCCGCTTAATGGTACACATTAAAGAAGTCAACTTTGGTTAATGCTATTCAAAAAAAAAATAAAATAGGATGTATATATAATAGTTTAGAAACACTCCCCCCCCCACCCCTTAAACCCCAGAAAACAACAGTTTAAATATTGTGACTTCAATGAGAAACCACGCTCTTCGATCAATTTAGATAACAATTATCCGCTTTACGGGTCTCCATCACTGCATTCATTCGACTGTCTATAGCCGCTGTGCACCATTAAGCACAACCGTACCGTTTTTTCTCCTCTTTTTCTAAAAATGAATCATGCATATTTAATTTTTTTTTAATTTTTTTGTTAAAATTGTCATAAAAAGGTTTTTCAATTCATTTTTTTGCTGAAAATCAAAGAAAATCGTTGGTGGTTCCAAATATATGATATTTTGATAAGGGACTAAAAGTAAAAATATTCATGTGGTAGAGAAGCTTAACTACAGATTTATATGCTTTAAATTCTTTCAAATATTGTAGTAACTATAAGCTGGAAAATGTTGTTGAAAAGAGTAAAATTGTGATTATTTCTTCTCTTATTTTCGAGAAGGGGGGGGGGATACGAGTAGTGGTGTATATAGAGGGGGCCCACGGGACTTGGACGCCCAAAAGTCTCAAAGGTACTTTTTTTTAAGAGTTGAATGTCTTGTTCTCAGCAGTCCCCTTGATTTTTGTTGCATACTTCGATAGTATATTGGAAGTGTTGCACTGCAATAAAATTCCTCTCTATTTGTCTAGGTCTAGATTCAATACTTTTAAGGTATCTCTCAGGACCTTAGCCGAGAATTATCATCCTTTCCGTCATTCCATCCCTTTGCTCGAGTCTCTGACAAGTCTTATTTCATATGTATTGTGGTTACGTTTGATCAGGTTGGTTCAAAAACCAAAGGCTTGACTCATATTAGGTTTAATTTGAGTTAATATCAGTCAAGCCTTTGGTTTTTGAAGTCTAAAAAATTAAAACAATGAATTTGCCACAGTAAAATAGGACTAAATATCCCAAACTTCAGAATAGAATATACTACTGTTCAACAGACAGTACAGAGGGAGTCAAACAAGGGGCGCGCCACCCCCTCCAAATTTTTTGGCATTCGGTAATATTTTCGCCGAAGGCAAAAATTTTGCAAAATCGGCCGAAATTTAGCAAAATTCTTGATTTCTGCGGAAAATTTGGCAACGAATTTATTTGCATTCTTATTTTATATTTATTGTGGTTGCTTTTGATCAGATTGAAAGCTGCGTAAGCTTCGTTGTTCGTATTTGACTTGACGCAAATCAGTGATATTTAAAAAGAAAGTGCAATATATATTTATAAGGTATTTTAATGATAAAGCGAAACTGTCTGCAATTTCTTTGTTATTTTGTTGTTGTTTTTTTTAAACATTGCTTGTATTTGGTGAAGATGGTGCTTTGACTCCTACTGTTCCTGTTGTTAAGCCAAGGATAGTATTTATTCGGTTAATCTCATTCCTGGCAAAATCTTTCCAATCAAAGGGGTTATTAATGAATGGCTTTTTTTATCGTAGCTTTATATATCACTTTCCTTTTTTCACGTTTTTAAACGCCCGGGAAAGATTGAACATTAAGAATGAAACAGATTAGCCCTATTGCATTGACATTGACAGATTAGCCATATGGTCTATAGATATTGTCAACTACGTTGGCCAACATGAAAACCTCAACAACAGTTTTTAATACCTTATTTTACTTCAAATTCTAAAAGAATAGTTTACTTATAAATCATAACCGTTGTAACACGCTAAATTCCTTAAATATCTTAGAAAAGTTAGGAAATTCTTAAAACATTTTGAAGTTGTAAAGCGGCCGCTGTAAATCCGTAACTTTATCGGAGAAGCTGCGCTGCGCTGCACAGCGGAGCTTTGTTTTTTTTTTAGAGAAAGAGAAAGAGAGAATTTTTTTTTGTAGTTTTAGGAAATGAATCTTCTGATTTTCTAACTGGTCTTTATTCCTCAAACTCTAAACATATAGAAAGGAGGTGTTTTTTTTAAATTATTGGGAAAGATGGGGTGAAATTGAGGTGGATACAAGAACTAGAGTTACAGTGGCTGCTTTATAATTACCAACTTTCTAATCTCATAACTAAATAAAGCTTCCACGATTGTTGCTCGTTTCAGCCAACAATATGTGCCATATAATCGTTCTTGAATAAGAGAGAAGGGTTGTTGATTAACCAAGGTATGCAAGAACAGATTGTTGGACAACCATTGTTGTGATTTTTGTCTCCTATCTTCTGAAGCCTTGGTACATTGTCCCATTTTTTTTAACCAAGCCTTTTCTCCTAAGGCCTGCAAAGAAAGGAGAACGGTGACTCTGAGGCCAGTTCTCCTATCTCCTCTTGGAATTAGCTTAAAAATCAAACAAAAATTAAACATGGCTGATAATTATGCAGCCGTGAAGGTTACAAGAATTTAAAACTCATTTTGGAATTTAAGGCTATTGAATATAGTTAAATGCTCTCTCAAGCATCATGATGAAAAACATGTTGCTGCAGTAAAAAAATATATGATGTTTATCGAAATACAAGAAGGAAAAAACGTTCCATTTGACCAGCAATTGAATTTGGAAAATCACGAGGAAAGAATTAAAAACCAAGAAATTTTAAGACCAATTGTCCAGCTTCTTTTTTTTTGGGGGGGGGGGTCAAGAACTAGCCCTGTGGGGTCTTCATGAAAATGTGATCTCATTACAAAAAGTGTTGAAAATGAAGGAGTATTTAGAGAGTTGTTGTGATTGGTGTTGGATTGAGGGACCACAAAGTTGTGGGAGCATTTCGAATCATCCACTAAAAGTGCAGAATGATGTCATTGATAGTGTAGGCAATGTCATTCAGGACTCAATTTTGTATAGAGGGAAAATTGTGAAGTATTTTTTGATAGTGGCTGATTAGAGGAATGATGTAACTTCACAAGGACAGCCTATTCTTTTCGTATGTTTTTATGATGATCATAAAATATAAGAGAGTTTTTTTTTGCGTTTTGACACTGCAAATGACTTGACTGGCCTAGATCTTGCAAAGTAGATTATTTGACTCTGGTTAGAGTTTGGCTTAAACATGAACAAGTTGGTCGAAATTAGCTTTGATGGAGGTAGTACAATGTCCGGTTTGCACAATAGCAGTGCAGACAGCTGAAAGTGTTGGGACACCTGTCTCAATACCAAGACGTCAACGTTGATGATTCTTCTCTTCAGACACTTCCTTTTTACAAAGACTTTGTCTTTTCGATATATCTAGGGCAGCTATGTAAAGAACTCGATATGAGATTTCTTAACCAGCAAGCTGCAGCATTTCAAATTCAACTTCTGTTCCCACGTTTTATTGTTGATGTTGTATTTGCTGAGGATGTGACAAAGTTCCAAAAATATGAGCAGTTCTGTTCCTCTGAGACTAGCCTCCTTGCTGAACTAACTGTCTGGCAAGCCAAATGGAGATCTATAGGCGAGTCTCATCATCCCAATAAAGTTTCTGAAACTCTGGACCCGTGTAACAACCACTTTTTTCCAACTGTGCATTCTTTCTTGATCGTATCTTCCGTGTTACAACGACATCTGCAGAGCGTTCATTTAGCACGGTAAGGCAGCTTAAAATATACCTCCAAAGTCTGATTACAGAGGATAGGTTTTATAGTCTTGCACATATGTCTATCAAATGCAATGTAAGGTGGATATTGCCTATGTTTTAAGCGACTTCGGGTGGAAATCAAGACGGATTAAAATATAAGAAGTATATACAGTGCTTATGTTGTTTTGTATCTTATTCAAGGATTAGCAAGATTAGAGCTCTTCAGCTTAGTTAGTTGAACTCATTTTCCTATCTTTTTTAGTAGCATAGTAATAAATAAGCTCAAAAGTGGACTATGACAGTAATATACTTAGTTGCTGGTAAGTTTCTGGACTTTCTGGTAGCTTTTAGCCGGTGCCCGAAACGAAAATCCTGATTAGGCCACTGGATAGGCTACGAGTTAACTACTGATATAGACAAAATTATGAGTTATTTAAGAAAACTTGCTAATCGCGTCTTGGTTGTGGATAGTTTTAAGCCCTCATAAGGTGTCCCCGCATGTTTCCCTAAGTTAGACAGAATGTGTTTAAATACCATTTTTTAAAAAATATAATCAGTTTCTTTATTCAAGCTAACCTAGGTGCTGTTTTTCGAATGCTGAAAATGATTGTACGAGCGTCGACTTCCCCTCTTGACGAAGGAATGCTGCAGCCACTGCCCTTGCTTTTGCGTGTTTTAGATGAAACTATTCAAAAACTAGGTGAAATTTATCGCGAGGAAACTATTCAGGTAATAAAAGAGTTTCTTGTTCAATGTTTTCGATTTATATATATATATATATATGTGTGTGTATATATATACATATATACATATATATATATATATATATATATATATATATATATATATATATATATATAATATATACATATATATATATATATATATATATATATATATATATATATATATATATACGCGTATATATATCTGTATATTTATATAGGAGCCGCGGCATACCCCCTCCCCGGAAAATCTTCACCCTGGAAGATTTTTTCCCGTGCAAATTCTCCCCCCCCCCCACGGAAATTCCCTCCGAAAAAAAAATCTCCCGGGATAATCCCTCCTCCCGTGAAAAATCCCCCCACACGCAAATTGAGCAGCCATAGAGAAAGTAGAAAGTTCAAAATAGTTAGTCTACCTCAAAATGTAGATCAGATGTCCTACAGAGTAACAAAAGGACCTGATATCAAAAACAGTTTTACGATAGGGCCTGGCTGGTCTCCAATCACTTTCAACTTATAAAAAGGACTAGCACTCTCAAATGCCGATCAACTGAGCACCCCTAAGTTTCTACGATCATTAGGGGGAGGTCGGGAATGAGGAAGAGGCAGCCTCCGTCCTTTACGAAATATGTTCTGCTCGTTTTAGGCTTTAATATTACTCTTTACTTTCATAATACCAGCGTAGACTAGAAATATTTTCAAGAATCAAAAAGAATTAAAAAATCGATTTCTACCTCCACCCTCCCCCTCATGTCCCTTTCTTAGAACTAATTCTGTATTTACCTGAAGGTTCAGTGAGAGTTAGGATGTTTTGGCATTAAAATTCACTCTTTGAGGCACCCTCCCGAACAACAAAATAATCAGAGGAACCTGCTGTAGAGGTTTAAAGCTCACATCTACAAATGTTTGGAAATGTGTATATTTTACCAAAGAAGGATCATGGATGTGTGATTGTGATCACTTTCCAGATATAAAAAGGACCAGATATCAAAAACGATTCTGGAACAGCGGCTGGTTGGTGTCCACTCACTGTCGAGTGAAAAAAAGGACCAAGACACTCAATTTCCGATCGAATGAGCTTCCTCTGAAGGGGGAGGGTGCTCATGAGGGGGAGTTTGGGTATGGGGATGGGTCAGCCCTTTTCTGTAAGGAATAAATTCTGCTCCCTTTGTAGTAAAATGTTACTCTTAACTGTCATAATAATAGAGTGGACCAGGAACATTCCCGGAAATCAAGAGTGATTGTATATCAATATCTACCTCTACACCTCGCATCTCTCCATTAAATCTAACTCTGTATTTAACTGAAGGCTCAATGAGGTATAAGATGTTTTGGCATTAAAATGCACCATTTGAGGCATCTTCCTCCTTCTCTAACTATAAAACAATCAGAGAACTCTACTATAGAGGTTTAAACCTCTCGTTTGTAATTGTTTGGAATTGTGTATATTTTACCAAAGAAAGATCATAGGTGTGTGGTCACTTTCTGGGTATAAAATACGACCAGATACCAAAAATGGTTCTGGGACAGGGACTGGTTGATTTTCAACCATTTTCGATTTAAAAAATGGACTAGAAATCTCAACTTCCGATCGAATGTGCTTCCTCTGAAGTGTTTACGACTATGAGAGGGATGTCGAGATGAGGATGGGGCAGCCGCCCTCTTATACTACTGCTACTACTAACATCTCACCGCAGCACCAAGCTGCCCAAAGCCAACACAGCAACGCAAGCTCCTCCTCCATCCCAATCTATTCAAAACCTCCCTTTTTACACCCTTCTAAGAAGTTTCCATTTCCCTTCAATCTTTCTTTACCATATCCTCCCACCCCAGCCGCGGACGACCTGCTTTTCGTTGAGCCCTGAACCATTACCCGAAAAGGAAAATCTTCGGCAATCTGTCATCCTTCATCCACAGAACCTAGCCATCTCAACCTTTCTCTCATTATAGCCCTAGAAAGCGGGATCGAACTACACTTTTTGTGTAGTCTAATGTTTGAAATACGTTCAGTAAGCCAGGTATTGAAAACAATCCGTAGGCAATTTCTCTGGAAAACATAAAGCAAATCTTCGTCCGTGTTTTGGAGTGCCCATTCTTCAGGACCATATTTGACCACTGTCATCACTTTAGCTTCCAACATTCTTATCTTGGTTCACAGACTTCAAACTATTTTTTACTTGTGAAAAACACCCCGACCCTTGGCTATTCTACTTTTAACATCTTCACTGCTCCCGCTGTCTTTACTAGTAACTCTACCAAAGTAAGTTAAGTTGTTCATTTGATCAATCTTTTTGTTACGCAACGTCCCCTTTTCATCTTCACTTATTCCTAGCCTTATAGACTTAGTCTTCTTAATAGTAATTTTTAATCCTATACGGAATACCCCCTCTAATACGGAATAAATTTTGCTCATTTTGGGGTTTAATGTTACTCTTCACTTTCATAATAACAGCGTGAACCAGAAATATTCCGGAGTATCAAGAGGGACAAGAGGGACAGAACTAATTCTGTGTTTACCTGAGGCCTCAATGAGAGTTATGGTGTTTGCCCCCCCCCCCCCTCTCTTTTCCAGAAGCAATAAGAATAAGTTTATTCTTGTTGCTCGTCAAAAAATTACAAGACGAGCAAAAGAAACTTCTGTCGCTTTTTGCCACATTTTGTCAACTGTTTTAGGAGGATTGGCTGACTTTGCTCTCGCCAGGCTATCCATGGTCAGGACCCTCAGTCGAAAATTTCGGGCAGTTAGGCAATCCATTATTGCTCAGTTTAGTCAGTTTAGTCAGAAACCTTATGGCCGTTTACTGTAAGTAATAGTATAGTATTTCCCCCGACTTAAACATGTAAGTAGAACTTTCAACTCCCCTTCTAATGAATATCCAAAATTATCCAGGGAGTAATTTCAGCGGGGGGGGGGGTGTTCTTTCATGTCATGTTTTTTGGGATAGCCAGGAATTTTTGAGGGATAGCCTGGATCTGTTTAAGCAGTAAATACTTTAAAAACAAATTGCCAAAATTAAGCGAAAAATCATTGAATTCTATTGTATGCATTTAGTTCACCACAAAACGAGAATATATAAAAAATGTATAAAGACGTTTATCTAAGAAAAATGCACAAAATCTGTTCGTGACTCGCCTCTTCGAAAGATAGAGCAAATGCAGATCTGCAACAAAAACTGCATCAGAGTAACGCATAACAGATGTAAAGTGACAGTTGATTAGTGTAATTTTGTTGCTTCTATGTTCACCACTTAGCCGCTTTAGTAAAACAACCTTCGACGCAAATCGAAATGAGCCTCACAGCTTGTCTTTTTCACAAGTTTGAAACTGTGCAAATTTGTACGAACTAAGAACGCAAGTTTATCAGATGATCTGACCATCACTTTTTATGTCTAATATTTTATTTAGAAAATTCTAAACCATGAAGTAGTCTTAAAATAGACACCCTGGTGACAGACCAGACATGAGTTCTAGGTAAGGGGCCTTTGACCCCTTTCATTCCCATCTGCGACTTTGTCAAGACTCTTTTTATAATCTCATGTATTTTTCATAAAACTTGTCTAATTTTGTGTTCGATTTTTTTTTTTTTTTAATTCGATCTTGTTGGAATTTCCATTGTTTGCTGTAAATCCGTCCTGTGTTAATTTAGAATAATTGACTAAAGCCTTAATACTTAAGAAAACTTGGTTTATAGACAATTTTAATAGGTCCCATAATCGCCTGAATTTTAAGTAAGAAAAGTAGAAACGGTGCCGAGCAAATATACCGTTTAACTCCGATCTAACGTGCAATAAACAATACCTTCTCTTACTAAAATGTATCAATGGTTGAATCGCCTATATCAAGAGTCTTTTGCTTGCACATCCTCTTCAAATAATCGAAGAAAACGCTCTTCTAGTCCTTAAGATATCTCTGTTTACTGGAAAAAGCAGGTGTGGTCTAATAAATCATTTAATTTTTTTACAGGAAGGGGGCGAACTCTTACGGGCTTACATTGTCACTTCTCCTTCTCAGTTCTGTTCCTTAAGAGACAGTGAAGGTCGAAGTGGTCTTCATTCGGCTCTAGAGCTAGCCAGTAATTTGTTGAGTCCTCAAGCCTGTGAACGCGCTTCAATTTATGTGGGCCGATTAGTCAATACTCTTGTTCAAACAACTGGTGATCAACTTGCTGAGCGGAAAGAGATACTTTTAAGGCTTGTGCTGAGTAAGCTTAATATGTCAAAGGATTTCAGCGTTAAACAGGTAATCATTCAGTGTTATCGCGTCGAATCTCTATGAGCATGATTGTAAGTTGCTACAGTTGAACCAAGGACCAAGGTCAGCAAACATGATATCTGATTGTCTGAATTGGTTAAGTTGAAACTTGCATAACTATATACATCTTTATTTTTCAATTTTTATTTAATATTTAATTTGAACTTTTATTCAAAGATATCTTTGTATATAGTTATGCAGTCATCATCAAAACCAGATTTATTGGACCTTTGAAGTATGTTTAGCAAAATGGCTATCTCGAAATTTTTATAGGACGACTTTGGGGAGAGGAGGCCTTTTGGGGAGAAGGGATAGCTGCCCTCC
Organism: Artemia sinica; assembly: GCA_027921565.1. Lineage (NCBI taxonomy): Eukaryota > Metazoa > Arthropoda > Branchiopoda > Anostraca > Artemiidae > Artemia > Artemia sinica. Next base: position 25,335,204 of record CM051264.1, on the reverse strand, counting down.
AATCTTTTTGGTCACTTAAAAAGGGTACTAGCAATCAGGGCAATAATATCAAGGGCAAGGACAAAAAATATCTTTGTATATAGTTATGCAGTCGTGGGTAGTATTAACCCAAAAAAAAAGAAAAAACGAGGATCAAAATTAGCAGAAAAGTTTGAAAACAAATGGTACCAGACAGCATACACAAGTGTAGATTTTCTTTGAAGGTGTAATTGTCTTTGTGAATCAATTGATTTTTAGTCTGATAATTTTGAGAAAAATTACATAATCTGTCAATTATGTTACAATGTTGCTTTTTGTATGTATTATGTTGCTAGAAGTGTTGCCAAAAACTTATTAGTTTTTGCTTATTTGTGTTCGTGACTCAACGTAGGGTTTTAATGCAATCAAAAGAAAAATGCGGTTTTAGTTATGAATAGACCTGCGATAAGGTGTCCAGGGTGCAAAAAAGTTTTTACTTAGATGTCGTTGGCAATTCAAAAGAAAGAAGATGATTATGCCTTATATCTAACTCTGAGCATATCTGGGATTGGGCAATTTCACGGAGGAAAGGAATCTGCTAAAAAACGTCATTAGTGATCTTTAGAATATGTGATATAACTCATTACACTAAATGTCGTACGACAGGTAACTTATTTTCGTAAAACTAAAGTTGAGATATATCATAAAGCAAGAAATATTCTTAAGAAAAAAAAGGCTGACCTTAAATAGTCGAACAAGTGATGCAGTAAACAATTTCTACCTGGATTGTTTCTGGTTGTTACCGACGATTAAACTTTAGACCCCCCCCCCCCCCCACAGAGGTTGAATTGGTTCTGAATTCCTAAAATATTTAACTGGGGCATAAACTCTTCAATGTCCTTTGCTTTTGAATAAGTTTGGTTGAGGTCTGACAACCTTTTTGGTAAGTATCCTGATGGCTAGAACTTAAGGACCCCTCAATTGCATATATTTGTGTTTTTTTTTGGCATGAAGAAAAAGATGAAGGGATGTGAAATTGCTGATGTTTAGAAATTACAATACGGATATTTGACTTCAAACTCTATTTTTCTTTAATAGAACTGTAAGTTAAGTAGTGCTCTGGTTTTCACTGAAAAGCAGTTCACTCCTTCTTTTTCAGAGTTCAGATTCTTTTTTCTTCACTCTCTTGTTTCTTCGGTCTCTTTCTCTCTCTCTCTCTCTCTCTCTCTCTCTCTCTCTCTCTCTCTCTCTCTCTCTCTCTCTCTCTCTCTTTCGCTCTCTCTCTCTCTCTCTCTCTCTCTCTCTCTCTCTCTCTCTCTCTCTCTCTCTCTCTCTCTCTCTCTCTCTCTCTCTCTCTCTCCTCTCTCTCTCTCTCTCTCTCTCTCTCTCTCTCTCTCTCTCTCTCTCTCTCTCTCTCTCTCTCTCTCTCTCTCTCTCTCTCTCTCTCTCTCTCTCTCTCTCTCTCTCTCTCTCTCTCTCTCTCTCTCTCTCTCTCTCTCTCTCTCTCTCTCTCTCTCTCTCTCTCTCTCTCTCTCTCTCTCTCTCTCTCTCTCTCTCTCTTTCGCTCTCTCTCTCTCTCTCTCTCTCTTCTCTCTCTCTCTCTCTCTCTCTCTCTCTCTCTCTCTCTCTCTCTCTCTCTCTCTCTCTCTCTCTCTCTCCTCTCTCTCTCTCTCTCTCTCTCTCTCTCTCTCTCTCTCTCTCTCTCTCTCTCTCTCTCTCTCTCTCTCTCTCTCTCTCTCTCTTCTCTCTCTCTCTCTCTCTCTCTCTCTCTCTCTCTCTCTCTCTCTCTCTCTCTCTCTCTCTCTCTCTCTCTCTCTCTCTCTCTCTCTCTCTCTCTCTCTCTCTCTCTCTCTCTCTCTCTCTCTCTCTCTCTCTCTCTCTCTCTCTCCTCTCTCTCTCTCTCTCTCTCTCTCTCTCTCTCTCTCTCTCTCTCTCTCTCTCTCTCTCTCTCTCTCTCTCTCTCTCTCCTCTCTCTCTCTCTCTCTCTCTCTCTCTCTCTCTCTCTCTCTCTCTCTCTCTCTCTCTCTCTCTCTCTCTCTCTCTCTCTCTCTCTCTCTCTCCTCTCTCTCTCTCTCTCTCTCTCTCTCTCTCTCTCTCTCTCTCTCTCTCTCTCTCTCTCTCTCTCTCTCTCTCTCTCTCTCTCTCTCTTGAAGATGCGTTCACTGTGTATAGACCCACCATTAAATCCCTTTAATTACTTGCAACCAGGGCTGTATCCAGGATTTTTTTTGGATGGAGTTTTACAAAAGAATCTTTTCTGGGGGGGGGGTGCAAAAAAACAAAAAAACTTTTAAAAACGCATCAAATATTTGTTTATATTCATTTTTGTTACGTTTTTACGAGTTGGACAAACATTGGGGAGGGGGGGGGGGGGGTTCAAACCCCCTAACCCCCTCCCCCCGTATACGGCCTTGCTTGCAACCTTTGGATTTCGGACGATGGTAAACGTCTAAGTTAGAATTAACAGAGTGTCAAACAGTTCGTGGTAACGATCTGTAAGTAAGGAGCAAGACCCGGCTCAATGGTAGCCGAAACTCTAAACAAAGGAATTTGATACCAATAGATACATAAAAAATCAGATTGTTATGCTGATGTCAAATATATAAGTTTCATCAAGTTTAGTCTTACCCATCAAAAGTTACGCGAAAAGAAAATTTGAGATAATTTGCCTTATTTTCGACAAAAGGGGGAAACACCCCCTAAAAGTCATAGAACCTTAATGAAAATCACATCATCAGAGTAAAGAGCGAAGTATTGATTAGGGGGGCGAACCCCCCTAATATACGTAATAAAAATATACGAATATAGAAGTTCGTTACGTAAGTTAATTTGTAAGTTACGTATATTTATTACTAATAAAAACGTTCGTAAATAAAATGAAACAACTTTTGAGAAAGCCATTTAGCCAAAAAAAAAAAGTCAAATTAATATGCAAATTCCGTTTTAATTAATCATGTACGGTGAGCCAAAACCAAAACCTGCATTTATTTAAAAACGTTCAGAAATTAAATAAAAATAACAAGTTTTTTTTTAACTGAAAGTAAGGAGCGGCATTAAAACTTCAAACGATAAGAAATTATTCTGTATATGAAAGGGGCTGTGCCCTCCTCATTGCCTCGCTCTTTACGCTAAATTTTTCTATTGTTTTAAAAAATAGAATTGTGAGAAAAAGTCAAACTTTAGCGTAAAGAGCGAGGCGCTGAGGAGGGGACAGCCCCTCTCATATACGGAGTAATTTCTGATCGTTTTAAGTTTTAATGTCGCTCCTTACTTTCAGTTAAAAAAAACTTGTTTTTGTTATTTTACCACAGGTACAAACCTGTGGTTTGAACCACAGGTTTGAAGGAACTGGACCTAGATTATTATTTTTTATAACTTTTATTTTTTTTTCAGCTTCTGTTTGTTCTGAGTTTGCAAACGGCGCTGAAGCATTGCAACATCCTCTATATTCTGTAAACTTTTGTGCATATCTCAAGGAATTTGTTTCGCAGTTCGTTGCTCAAGTTTTTTTTTAGAGCTCTTTCCTACTTTATTTGAACGAACCTGAAAAAAAGACTCTCAGTCTTTTAGGTATTAAGGTCTAAGATCTGTTAATTTATACTATGTCATTAAAATTTTGATGTTTAATTATTTTCCTTTTTTTATAACAGTTAGCTTAAAAGATCTAAGCCTTCCATTCTGAAAGCTCAAATATATCTGCACCGTCGTGGTTGCAGCAATAACTATATAGTTTTAACTATAGTTAAAACTAGATATTTTTAACTATCTAGATAGATAGATAAAGCTAGATATATTTTGCTACTCACCTATAGGCTACTTCATTTTATTCCGCTTATAACATCATTTCTATTTTTCAGTCCCTTGTGATGGTGTTTGCCCATTTAGTTCACACACAGTTTGAAAGTGTCATGGATTTCTTGGCCACCTTCCCTGGACCCTCTGGCACTTCTGCTCTGGAATTTGTTCTAAACGAATGGGTCTCTAGGCAAATCTTATTTTATGGTGAATTTGAAAATAAAATAAGGTAGAGTATTCTTTGTAATTTTCTATATCTTTGTACTAATTCTTGACGAACATAATACCTTACCCCTGGGGAGAAATTTGGCATTGGATGCCATTGATAGAAGCACATTTATAGATTCTAAGATTGTAAAAGTAAAAACAAGACGTTGTATAGGAAGAGAATATTGATTTTATAGAATGATTGTATAAATTTTTTTATACTGATTTCACATTTTTTACACTGTTGTATTAATATATTACTTTATTTAATATAATTTGATTTTCTCTTTATATTATATTGTATTATTATATATTTTTTATATTGATTTTACAGAAGGAGATTTTACATAATTAGAAAAGCTGATTTTAAATTTATAAAATTCATGAGTTTAGAGTTGCCCATCAAAAGCTACAAACACGAGAAAACTTGCCAGAATTTTTAAAGAAGGTGGAAACCCTCAGCAAGTCAAGTGATCTTAATAAAATTACAGCATTAGATTCGGCATATCAAAGACACACAGTGAAGAGCTTTGAAGCTCCTACCTTCAAAAATGTGGAATTCTATTTTTTTTTTTTTTTTTTTTTTTTTTTTTTTTTTTTTTTTTTTTTTTTTTTCGAAGAAAGCTCACGGAGTTTCAAAGGCCGAAATTTTACGTTCGTCCTCGACTTTTAGTGTCCACGTTTTGCAGGCGTACATGGAAACAGGGATAATTAGCGAGTCGAAGATTCAATTATATTGTAAGGTGCTTATTTTTGAAGAGGGGGGAGCATTCTCTTGAAACTCGTACTTTCTAGGGCGAGTCTTCGCTTTATGTCTTCGGAACAGTTGTTTTCTGATGATAATAGACTTCTTAGGTACACGAACTTGGTTACCGATTCTATTTTTTCACCAGTTACCACGATATGAAATAGGGGATGGGTCTTGGTATTTTGTAATGCGCATAAATTTTGTCTGATTTGGGTTTATTTCCATGCCGAAGCTGTTTGATTCAGATTCAAGTTCGAAGTTTAAGCCTGTAGATTGGATTCGGTTTCCGCTAGCTTCTCGACGTCGTCAGCATAAGCTAGTGTGTTGATTTTAGCACCGTTACTTATTGCTCCTACATGGAGCATGGGCAGTATGGTGTGCATAAGGAGGTTGAAAAGTTGTGGAGAAAGAATACAATCTTGTAGCATGCCTGAAGTTGTTGCAAAGTCTTCTATTTGACCCTTGGGACTCTAGACGTACCTGTGGTGGTCGTCGTACATGTTTTTGGTTGTTTTCACTTATATTTTTATATTTTTGGGGGCACGGAGTGGGCCAGTAGATGCCACAATCCATCTAACCATACTAGACCGAAGGCCTGTTTGAAATCAATAATTAGCTGGAGGATTTATTTGCCATATTCAAGGTACTTTTCTGCGAGTTGCCTTACTACAAAAATCTGGTCAATGGTAGAACTTCCAGGGCAGAAACGAGTATAATAGTCTCCGATGATATGGTCTGTTTTAGCTCTGATTTGGTTTGGAAGAATCCTTGTTATGATTTTACCTGGGCCGATAGTTTTCGCAATCTTTTTTAGGATCTTTCTTGTGGAGCGGTACAACAATCGCCTTCACCCAAGTTTTCGAGAAATGGCCTGTCAACCACATGGCAACTGCTACATTACGTAGTATATCCTCTAGCAGAGAGGATCCAACTTTGATCTGAATCGATATTTCCTCCAGATAGAGCTGTAGTATTGGTGACACATTATTTCCAACGTTTCAAGATGAGGATATATCCAATCAGACTTGTCGTTGTTCCCTCTGGGGATAACCAAGTTACCTTTCTACTCTTTCTGTGTTTAAATATAGGGTTCTGTACAAAGAGTTTAATATAAATGCAAAACTTAAGTCGACGCACACCGCGAGCGTTTCGTCTCCCAAGACCGAATCTACCTGAAACATCACGGTCAGTGTCGTTTCACCGACAATTACATTGAAGTTATTACTATCAAGAGATCTTTCTTTGGAATTTCGTCAATTAAAGGCTGAAGTTGTTGATAGAAAGTGTCAACTTCTTCGTTCGGCCTTGAGGAGTTGGGTGCGTAAACTTAAATGACTGGGAGGCTCTGTATTTTCGCTCACAGCCGAATCATCACAAGGTGCTCTGAGGCTTGCTTTTTGGCTATGAGGGTCCGCTTTACTTTGCTTCTCAGGAGAAATCCAACGCCTTTTCGGTGTTTGCTATCAGATCTACTATAGTATGAAAGTGTGATGTCGCCGCGATGTTGTTCTCCAATGCCAAGTAGGTGTGTTTCCGAGAGGCCAATAAGGTCCCATCTATACCTCTCAAGTTCTTTGATCAGGCTTTGCCAGGGTTGGTACGTTTAAGCTCCCAAGATAGAACGGGGTTTGTTGGGTTAGAATGGTAATTTCCCTTGGTGAAGTACAAACTTCATCTATGGTATTTGTTTCCCCGTACGCGGTAGCATTACCATTCGCTATTAAATGTTGCCTTTCGTCGGTTACTCCGGACGTAGTAGCACAGTTTCTTCTCTTTGTGTTGAGCTGATCCATAATGATTAAAAGAAGAAGGTTTCATGGCTATTCACGGACAGTGGCAAGCCACTCCTCTCTGCCCTTTGCAGTTGGCCAATTTCCTCCGCCTTGAGAATAATCCACCCACACAGTTTTCTACTCGCTGTCTATTTAACCTATCGCTTGGGTTAGGGGTTGATTCTGTCGGGACGTGTCCACGTGCCGTAGCCCAGCACAGAACCATCAAAGAGTCCCTAACTCCTCCTTAACTGTGTTTGACTCCACAGTTAGAGGTCCTAGTCATGTTTAAGAACCTCCAAGAACTGGATCCCCCTTGGTCCACGTCTTCTTATTGGCTATTCGAAGGAATTCCCTGTATCTGGAGAATTTTCCCCTATCCTCCACCTGGGGGCGCTCTTGAGCTGCCTGTAGGAGGCTCTCACTGAGAAGATAAATAGACTCAGACATCAATTCTATAAACGATCTGAAATTTTTAATACATAGATCAAGTCCTTTTTTCTGAAACATTAACAAAACTGGTGGAAAGTGGTTGTTTTTGCTTTTGTGGGTTTGTTCAAAAATTTATTGCTTGTATAACCTACAAGATTTTGGATTGACCTGCCCACACTGACAGAGATAGCACCTGTGGAGCGATTTAGTCTATCAAATTGAGAACTTCGTCCTAGGTGTTTCATCTTCTGCTTACATATGACTATGCGCGAATATTCAAAGGACTCCAAGTTTCTATTGACTAAAGTTTGCAATCAGGATCGTATTTCACGATTATTTTTTTTTTTTTTGGGGGGGGGGGCTACTTACAGAAAAATGGAGTTAGTTTAACAATCGACAATACTTGCATGTATTTTGTTACTTTTCTACAAGTCCGACAAAACATTTTTTAGGAGTGTAGGGGGGGGGGGGGTCTGAGGGCGTTCAGAATGGGTACTCCCCCACCACTGGATATGGTCCTACTGGCTATAGCCAAAACTCGATATTTTTAAAAAAAAACACTCATTCTATTAAAAAGGGAATCTCTGTTTTAGAATTCAAGGAAAAAGTGTTGGAGAAAAGTCAGAAAAACTATTTCCTTTTTCCACAAATATCAAAACTTCATGGGACTCGTGGTTTGAATTGGTCAGCTTTGTACAGCCGGTCGCTTTGGTACCAATTTATTGGGATTTTGTGGTCTAATATAACGAGACAGGTAGTTTTCATTTTAAAAATAATCACGAGACGGGTGGATTTTAAAAAGGCCACCCTATTTCCTATAATCTGTAAATTTTTAAAATCATTTTTTGCTGGGGGACATAATGCGGACATAAATTATTGCATATTTTAGTAGGTTCGTTTAATATAAAACAAATTCGTCTTTTACTATAGTTTCAGGATATTTTCTATCCTTTGTAACAATGTTGTTTATGAAATTTACAAATAAGGGATGTCTGAAACATATTGTTCTAAATAATTTATGAGATTATCGAAAAACAATAAAATATTATGAAAAAGAAAAAATCAAATAAGATACCCTAAACAAAAATTAGCCCTTTAATTGAGCGCAATGCTTGATTGCCCCTCTCAACGAATTCAAGTACACTTGTATGAGTATACTAAATTACTTATCACTTATTCAACTACAAATTTATACATTTTTCGAGTCCTAACTTTTATTTATAATTTTCTTCTGGTTACTTGACCTAAAGTGTTTTTCATAACCTAGTTAGACTTGAATGCTAAACATGGCTATTGTCCAGTTCTAGGCTTGGGAGCTGGATGTTTGGCTGTTTTTTGTTTCAGCTAAGCACCCACTTTTTACATGTCTGCAGAAGCTGTCAGGGCACTTGTGTCTGGCTGTGACGTAATTAATTAAAATAGAGGCATGATAAGAAATTTTCGCCTATTTGGCATTCTATGTGAATTTAATACATCATTAGAGACACATTTCTAGGGATAAAAGCCATGTTAGACACGAATGTTGAATGATGGGACTGAAAGCAATGAATGACGGGGGCGGTTACTCTGAACTTTTATATTGAAATTGAACTAAAGCGAATGTTCCCCTTCTTTGTCCCTCTCTCTCTCTCTCTCTCTCTCCTCTCTCTCTCTCTCTCTCTCTCTCTCTCTCTCTCTCTCTCTCTCTCTCTCTCTCTCTCTCTCTCTCTCTCTCTCTCTCTCTCTCTCTCTCTCTCTCTCTCTCTCTCTCTCTCTTTCTCTCTTTCTTTCTTTCTTTCTTTCTTTCTTTCTTTCTTTCTTTCTTTCCTAACTATCTTCTATCTCTCCCTCTTTGCTAACATGGTTGCAAGTATATAGGTATATAACATATAATACTTATTCTACATACTTTTAGTTCTTATAAGATGGATAATACTTATTTTATTCAAGCACTATTCTCTTTAAAATGTATTTGATATGAACCACACCCAGCTGCATAATTAGTTGATCCAAAAGTTAAAATAAAAAATTGGAAACCTGTTGTAGATTGAAAACAATTAACCAAAAGGCAATACCAACAGAACAAATAAAGAGGTTTTTCTATTAATTGAACTTTTGTCTACCAAGTGTCCCTATCTGAATACTTACGCATTGTTTACATCTAGGACTCTGATCTAAACGACAAGGTATACCCAAATTGAAGACAGTGTATGTTATTGCCAATAATCAATTGGATTCAAAGTAATTTCCCGACCTTTAACCTGTTACCTTTGAAAATACTTAAAATTAAATTAGGACTATAAGAAGCGCAAGATTCACAAAGCTGAATACTATATTATTATAGCACTTTGGAGAAAATCACCTTTTAATGGAAACGGTGCTGTTCTTCAAAAGGAAATTAGGAGGTGAGGGTGGGCACACAATGCCTTTCACTATAAAACTTCCAGCTCATTTTTTGGTTCTTAAGCAAATACCCTCCCCCCTTCTCTCATGAATATGTCTTTCTTTTAAAAAACAACTGGTTATTTTAAACTATGATATTTCATCAGGCTTAGCTTCGTTCTGTGTCCCCGGATGTGCAAATAGGAAATGTTGTAGTACCAATCAAGTAGCAAATAATTTTCTTCTTTTTTAGTTACATTGCCTTGGCGAAAATTCTTCAGTATGGAATAAATTCTAGTGACCCTCGATTAGTATCAATCCAAGTGGATGGTGATGAAATTCTGTCTGAAGAAACTTCTGTTAGAACTCGAGCCCAAAAGAAAAACACACGCGTTGAATATACTCGAATACCGCTGCTAGTCAAAATCTTCAAGGTCCTACTTTACTTCATGCAATCCGAGCTAGACGTTGCTATGGCTTCTAGTGTTGACGAATTATCTGATGAGGTTGGTACCTCTTTCTCTCTCTCTCTCTCTCTCTCTCTCTCTCTCTCTCTCTCTCTCTCTCTCTCTCTCTCTCTCTCTCTCTCTCTCTCCCTTTGTCTTCTTGCCAACATTGTTAGGATTTAATTGCGATAGTGAAGCAGCTTTGTGGTCTACCTTTCTTGTTGATTTATTTTTTAATCATTTATTATCGAAAGCAAAAAAAAAAAAGCCTGGCAAAAACAAGAAGATGATATTCATATAGTACAGTGAATTTTGTAGCCAATTTTGGTACTTATTATGAAAACTTCTCTATGAGTCACCCGTATAAAAGAGAGCTTGAGCAGAAGAGCAGGGGATTCGTGGCTGTGCATTTACATCCGTGTCTCAGCTGACGACTGTTTAAATACTTGTTCTTTCACAAACAGCAGCAATATTATACCATGTAAAGTCTGCCTTAGATTCTAGGCTTCCTGGGTTCTGAACTGTTAATTAATCAGAACAATAGATATTTATTTGCAAAATTTTGAGGAACCTTAACAAAACATAATTGCAAAACAATGAACAATGAACTAAAGGGGAATAGAGTATTAGACAATTAAATCCGTGCAAAGAAGTTCTAAAAGACCTGTAGTTCTAGATATCTGTCTGGTGCGCAGCGACAGCTGCAATCTAGTAAACAACGAGTACGGCACATAGTAACCAAAAATTAATTTTAAAAATCTGGTTAGTGTTAAAGTTTACCATTTTCTAACTGATTCAGGGTAACTATTATTTCATTTAGTCTTAATAGTGAAAGTCTATTGCAGAAGTAAATTTATGGAATTTGTGAATATTGCCTGAAACACCCCGGAAAGGAGCTGGGCCCAACGAAAAGTACGCCATTGGAATTGCCGTTGTCGAATAGTTTATAAGAGAACGGTATGAGAGCGTAAAATATCCATGGCTTATACATTAGTCCCAGTAAGAAATTAAGTAACACCTCTTTGCATTCTCAAAGAAAATCAAACAAATCATTTTTCATACCGACGCACATTAAGCAAGAATAATGTTTAAGAAAATCTTCCACCTTCCCCTCTCTATTTAAATATGCGAGATGTGTTTATTTTTATAAAAATTACGGCAAAGTAATGCGACACGAATCCTTCGTCCTTTATGCTTTATTTAAATTTGGATTAGTTAAAAATTTAAGCTCAAATTAATCCAATCGAACATTTATTAAAGCTATTAGCTATTAGCTATAAAAGACAAAGTTTTCTTGTTATTTTTATTGTTTAAGAAATAGTAAGGGCTAACTTAGTATGCAGATCGTAGGCTCTCTTAAAACAAAGGAAGAAAAGAACAAATTGTCAACCAGTTTGTCAAAATTCGTTTGTTTATCTTCAAAGCAATGTAAAAAAAAAAAAAAAAAAAAAAAAAAAAAAAAAAAATTACGTGTAGATGTTTTAGTTAGCCTTTTGGTTTGCTGGGTGATGCTAGATGATATTGGCTATTTTTTCTCAAAGACATGCTTGATTCGCTTCTCTTATTAGCCTATTTTCATTCTTTTTGGCTGGGATGTTAATTACAAGACTAATTTCTATATCTGGCGTAAGCAACTTACAAGCTTCTGGAAGCTTGCAAAATTAATTCAATCTCTCAAACAGTGTCTATTTTAATGTCTTACACCACTTGCATATTGATAATTTTGCTTTAGAGTGAAACAAGAAAAAAATGACAACAGCAAGGTGGCATTAGGTTTTTTTTAATGTTTAAAAGAATTTTCTGTTAATTATTAATGGCGGGGTATATATATTACCGAAAGTAACCGAAATTGGTGAATTTTGACATTCATCGGTGAATGTCCGAAATACCTTTTCTTCTCATTGGATTTTGATCAGCGTTGCCAGTCAACTTTTTCAGTTTTATGCAAGGTTTGATGATGATAGGTTAAGTTAGATTAGGTTAGGCTAGCTTGGGCTGGGTTAGGTTTTAAACCATTTCTGAGATTTATCACCTAATTTAACCTAACCCAACCTGACTTTTTAACTTTTACCATCAAAGCTTGCATAAAACTGAAAACGCTGATTCGCAAAGCTAATTGAATCCAAGCAGAGAAAAATAAATTTCAGACATTAACCCGATTTCGGACATTCACCGTAATATTAAAAACAATCAGAACCGAATCTAATAACCTGCTTGATCCTTTCTCAGTTCTTTCAATTATATTTTCTTTTTTATAAACTATTCTTTTTTTAACGTCGTTTGTTAATGATGCGTTGGACTGTGGTCTGAAAGTTGCGTCAGTATTCTTGGATGTCAAGAAGGCCTTTGACTGCGTGGATTATGAAATATTGGTGAAAAGTTGGTAAATTATGGTATTTGGGGTAATTTATTTATTGTAGCTACAAAGGTCTTTTCCGAATGAATGGACCTAGTGCGTTAAAATAGGGGATTTTAAATCAAGTGACAAAAGTATAAAGTTTGGCAAAGCTATGGTCTCTTTACCAGGGAAATTTCTACGGATAAGGCTATTTTACCGAGCTTTGCAGATGATACCTGTTATTAGGTGGCAGCTAAGACAGAAAAGGAGCTGCTACATCATTGGAATTGTGGTATGCTATGCATTGAAAAATCGATGAGACAGAATAAGCTGAAGTTGAACCACAAGAAAAGCTCCTTGGTAATACATGGTTGAAGCCCTAATTATTATCCTTGGATTGAGCAGATACAGTTAAGTGGAAACATCATCATACGTGCTAAATCAGTGAAGTTTCTAGGAGTTGTACTGGACGAATGCCTCAGCTCTAAGAATCATGTCCGTCACACTCATGCCAAGATTGCTCGTATTATCGGAATGATAAGAAAACTCAAGCATATTCGCCCTGATAATATCCTAAGGAAACTTCATTTCTCTCTTATGCATACACAGCCAGTATACTGTAGTACTGTATGGTCTTCTAAATTCGTAGTAGATCTACATCCATTGAGAGTGCTACAAAATAAAGTGGTTAGAGTTCTAACAGGTGTAGATAAACGTTGTTCAGCGAGGTCTAGCTTTGTTGAACTTAAGATATTTCCCATTTTTGGTCTGGCAAAATTTTGTTTTATATACAAGGAGATCAAGTCAGTTTAGAAGTCCTAGAGCAGTTATGACACGATCAAAGTTTTCTGTTCGTCATGTTTGCCGTAGTGCCTGGAATATTTTTCTATAGAATATTGTACATGAATCAAACCTGAGTGAGTTCCGAAGTTTTCTGAAAGACCATTGGGGTTTATGAGAAGCATGGGTAATGAGTTTTCTGGTTTCTTTATTTATTAAATTAATCAACATGCTGGTTTTTTGGTTGGATAGATTGGTGATGGGAGGTACCAAATGTTTTTTTTATTTAATTTTTCTCGTTTCTTGTTTTGTTTTTGGTGGTTAATTGTCGTCACCTTTCATGAGTTGATTTAAATTTAGGCATAGAGGCTTGATTATTTACATAAACAAGGTTTGTTTCAGGTTTTGTTATGTTTATTTTTGATGAATAAACCCTTTCTTCTTATGCACTTTCTTATCACGAAGATCCAAACATAACTGAAATTTAACAATTTTCAGCGTGTTTATTACGTAAGATCTATTTTTTGTTTTCAAGCAGCTGTTCAAGTTCTCTAAGTAATTCTGATTTCATTTTTAAGTAAAAGGGCCTAATACACCTGTCTTTGATTCGTTTTATTATCCTAATCTTTTGACACAGTTTTTAATTCTCAGAATGAGCGTACTTTGGTTGATATCACCTCTCAGTTTAAATTGGTCTCACAACTAATTCCTAGTAATAGATAATTATTACCGAAAGTAGTATATATTCTTCCTTTTGGACTTAAGACACATGTTTTGTGTTAGTTTTTTTTAATTGTGAGAGCAATGCAATATGTAGAAGAAGAAGAAGAATAAGTTTATTTAACAAACAAATTACATGAATAACTAATTTTCTAAACTGGCCGACAGGGAGCAGGGCTCGATGTGTCGGCCAAAAACATAAAACAACAAATAAAGCATATCAATAATGAAAAAAAAAGAAAAAAAAAGACACACATGGTAGGAGATAACAGAGGAGGCCACCCCAGCGCGAGAACACCACAACAAATTTCATACTAAAATCCAAATTCGCCAATCCCAACATCCAGGCAAAGAACAATTTTTGAAATATGTTTTTTCAAACAAAATCGGCTCTTGAATCTTGGGGACACATCTATTAAATTAAATTTATTTGCAATATGAGGAATCTGGTATCTGATTGAGAATCTAGCTCTTTCAGATTTAATTGGGGGAAGGCGATACTTCTTGGAGCGGACGTGGTGGGCAGGAGAAATGGGAGTCTCAATTATACCCAGATCATGGAAATAATTTGCCGAAGATTGGATATCATAATACCACATTGCTGTATGCAGGTCTTTTAGTTGTTTGAGATTAAGTATATTGAGAAAAAGATATAAAGTTTGGGTTTCTGAAACATTTTGAACCCTCACTGGGCGATGAACAAAAGTACCCTGGATTCTAACCGCCTTATTTTGAATTATCTGAAGAGGTTGGAGATGGACCATAAATGTGTTGAGGTATATTACAGGACAATATTTAAAATATGATTCAGTTAGAGAATGATATAAATTTTAAGGATGGAAACAGGAAATACATGTTTCATTCTATGAAGGCAACCTAAGTTATGGGCAAGTTTCAATCTCAAATAATCAGAATGCTTACGGGAAGATAAAAGCTCATCAAGAATAATCCCAAGGTAACGAAATGAATTTACTCTTTTTATCCTACTTTGATTTACAATTAACTCTTCTATGGTAATTTTATCTACTGCCCGCTGTGACCGCCCAAAAATGATGAATTCAGTTTTAGAAAAGTTCGGAGCCAGGTAGTTACATGCAAACCATTTATTCAAAGAATTCATTGCTGTCACCATATTCTCAGCCAACAAAGATGGGGTTTTAGCTTTTACTGTCACCGCCGTATCATCCGCAAAAAATACTGCTAAACTACTATCTTGGGGTAAACACCTCGAAAGGTCATTTATATAAATCAAAAATAGTAATGGCCCTAATACTGATCCCTGGGGGACTCCAATATCATCAATAACAATATGGCTTGACAGGTGCCCATTTACTTCTACCTGAATTTTTCGACCATGCAAGTAAGATTTTATTAGATCTAGGCTTTTACCTCTAATACCTGCATTATTAATTTTCTCCAATAAAATTTCATGGTTTAGCCTATCAAATGCCTTTTTTATATCATAGAAAAGAGTAGATACATGATTTTCATCATTTAATGAATCATTAATCTCCAAAATTAGCGCTGCAATAGCTTGTTCAGTAGAATGACCCGCCCTGAATCCAAACTGATTTTTAGTAAATAAATTCCTTTTATCAAAATACGAGTCAATTCTTTTTGAATAATTTTTTCAATAACCTTAGATATAGGGGAAAGAATAGCTATTTGGCGATAGTTACCTATATCTGTCTTATCACCTTTCTTATGAATTGGAATAACTCGTGCAGATTTCCATACTTCCGGAAAGATCCCTGATGACATAGATGCATTTAAAATATGAAGCAACGGGACATGGATTACACATGCAAGTTCTTTCAGAATATTTGTGGAGAGCCCATCTAGACCTAGAGAATTACCACTCTTTAGATTCATAATTACTTTCTGGAACTCACCGAAAGTGACAGGGGCCAGGAACATACTGGAATTTTCGGATGGCGGGAGATATTCTTTATATGAATAAGATGGAGATTCAGGGGATTCTAGTTCAACGGTAGAACTAATATGAGAAAAATAATGACAAAAATATTCTGCAACAACATCTTTCCCCTTCAACTCATCACCATTTTTATTTATGATCACTTCAGGGTGTGGATTTTTAATATTGTTTCCAATTTTTTCCTTAATTAACTTCCATGTAGTCCGAGGTGAATCAGATTTTTTAAATGCATTTTCATAATACATTTTTTCACTTGTTCTGAGAGTTTTAACTAGCAAATTTTTATAATTTTTGAATCGCTGTACATTATGAGCTGAGGGGTATTTCATTTTTATCTTATACAGTCTATTTTTTCCTTGATAGATTTTAGTAGTGATGGGCTTATTCAAGGTTGTTTGGGTGAGGTTCTTTTCCGGTGTGTAGTTTTAAATGGGCAATGAAGGTCCAGTTTTTCATTCAAAATTCGATAAAATATATCTAAAGATATGTTGGGGTCATTCTCATTAATAACTTCACTCCATCCTACATCGCTAAGATTAGATTTCAATTCATTCATATTTACTTGTGAAAAGTTTCTCCTCTTCATATGATTTTCTTTATTGACTATCTTTTGCGCTTTGAAATCAGACATTAAAATACAATGGTCAGATGTATCCTCCATAACCACGAATGTAGCCTCACATGGATAAGGTGCAAAAATATTATCAATCAGAGAAAAAGAAGAATTTGTTATGCAAATCTGCATAACTCTCAAATTTGCCTTATTTGATGAGGGAGGACGATAAATTACAGCAATTAAAAGTTTATCATTATTTGGTAGAAAACATTCAACAATACAGCTTTCGAAAATCATCTCCGTATTCAAATATAAAAATTCTTCTTTCAGTCGTGCCGGAATATAATTTTTAACCAGTATTGCTAAACCACCTTGCTTTTGTTGAGTTCTACTTACGTGAAAAAATTGGAAATCACTAATATTAATTTTTTTTGCCGAAATTTCATCTAAAAATGTTTCACAAACTCCAAAAATATCCGTACCAGATTCAAATAAAAAAAAATTTAATTGCATCTTGCCCGCTCCTCCATCCACGACAGCTCCAAAAAGATATTCTCCTCATGTTTGGGTTTTTATGAACTATTTCATGGGAAAACAAATATTTATTTGGGGGGACTAAAAAAGAATTTAAAATTTCATTATTATCATGGGCTAGGGGCGTTTTGGAATACATTACTAAAAAGGACTGAATTTCTCTCCAATTCCTCCAGCCTAGATGTAGGGATCTCGTGAACTTGACTAACCATTATCATGTACTGATCTCACGCCAAAGAGTACCCCCCACACCTCTCCCACAAAAAATTACAAACACTAAAACTCACACTAAATAAATTCTTAATCATAATAATATTACCCAAATACATCAAACCGCGCAGAACCCACCACATTTTTTATTTCAACCAAATAAATATCGAACACTTATACTCACATTATTTAACAAAACTAATCCATTATCATATCAACACAATTAGTCTTAAAAAAAAATCATGTATCCATATTTGCGATTCGACCACCATGTTTCCTTTCAAGGTCAGTAATTAGAGCGAAACCTTCACTAACTGTTAGTCGTTCATTCGGACCATCTCGCCGCTTGATAACTAGGCAGGGGGGTACACCTTTCGACAACCAAGAGTCAATTCCAAACTCGTGCAATTTTAATCTCACATGAAGCAACCTCTTTCGAACTTCACGAACAGACTTCGGCGCATCATCCGTCAGATATATTTTCTCGAATCATCCAATTTTTTTGTTTTTCAGTTTCTTGGCGTTCTTCAAAATCTCATTCCTGATTAACCTCGATGGCAATTCAAATTTCAAGAATTTGGCATTTTCCCTGAAATACACCAACTTAACTGGGCTTGGGGCTGGGAGATCAAGGCCTTCAATAACAACTTTAGACAGTAATTCCTGTGCTCTTATTTCATCTTGAACTTTCACATTCCACATCACTAAATGTTTATCATTTTCATTACTTTCCAATTTCATCAGAGTAAGCGACATATTGTCGATATGTGATTTAAGCGCTATATTTTCCTCCGCCAACACAGATATTTGATTTTTGAAGCTTACCGTCTCTAATTCAACATTCTGAACACGCGGTATCAGCTGCGCCACTTCTTTACTCGATTCAGAAACAATTTCTTCCAATTTTTTTACATTATCTTCAACTGCTTTGATGTTAGATTTTAATGATTCTAAGGTGGCAGTATTTCCCTTAACTGTTTCTAAAATCAAACTGATACTTTCTGCTAAAGACTTATAGAAACTTCATCACCTTGACTCGTTGCCGTAGACGCAGACAAGTTTAGAGGTTCTTCCATTTTCTTCTTTCTCTTTCCCATCCTTCAGAAACTTATTCAAATTCAAATATCAAAGTTCATAAGTTCAGCTCACAGCAGAATAATGTATCACGGTTAATATTAACTGTTCAACTAGACCAATTCATTCACTTGTAATAGGTCCTGGCGCGAAGAGCTCTTATTCGGTTGAATGCATTCAAAAAAGATCAGCATAAATGAGAATCTAGTCTAAACTTTACTTTAAAAAAAAGTCTAAACTTTAAAAAAGTACAGGGGTTTAAACTGCAAATATTTTCAGGAGTTTTTCTTGTTTTAATGACTGTATTGACCCCATCTATATGCAATAATGAATAAGAATAGTAGTGTAGTAAAGACTTATTTAAAGTCTTTGCTCCCTGCGGCCTTGCAAGCTCCTTTATAGGGATTGCTTTAGTAACTTATTGACTTAAAAAAATCATTTTGACCACTGATCGACTAAAAAAAGTTGACCACCCCATCTCTCCCTCTGGAAGATGTCCACAGGTGTGGACACTGGGTCCCAGTCGAGCTAAAGCAGAGAATTAGTTTAAACTGCCAGCACATCTATCTTGATCTTTTGCAGCATCCAGGCCTTCTACACCACGCTGCAATTGCCAAGTCACAAAATTCTGGTAGATGCAGTGCAGCCTTGGCATGTGGTGTGAGTATTGGCCTCTTTTTCACGCTCAAAACACGGTGCTTAGTTTTACCCAAGAGTTCTTCGTCGGTATTTTCTTGACCTCGTGACCCCGAGCTTCCAAAATTCAGCAAACACTCGGCCACATTGAAACGAAGGTCAACGAGCTGTTTGAGGTCACCAGAAAATTCTGGGCCATGGACCTTCAGCTCATAAAATGCATTGGCTAGTGCAGCATGCACAAAATGATGAAACAGGCGCACAGTCCATTTTTTAGTACGCGTCTCGAACCGGTAATAGCTAACCGTGCGGTCTACAAGGTCGACTCCACCATGTAGGTGTTGTAGTCGGAGATTACTCGTGGACATTTGACATGCAAGTAAGACCCCAGGTGCTTGTCATACCGTTTGACCTCTGTCTCCTCTTCTATGTCTTTGCAGTTTGAAGACAAGAGAACCACATTGTTATCACACTACTGGGTCACGGATACTTTTCTATCTGAGTACAGGGACATGACAAAGGCTCCTCTGCCCTTTCCTTTCATTTCTGTTTCGGTAAAGAGCTTTGGGTCGTTGGCACCCAAACGGTTCTTCATGATAGTTCCGGTCGCATTTATTTTCTTTCCACCAGCATTTTGAGGTGCTTGACAGATGAGAAGAATCGGTCAAAATAGAGGTATGTACCTGCTGGCTGGGTCTCAGACAAGCGCAGTACGACAATCCATGCTGACAATCCATGTGCTACCAGCTTTTCTACCAGGGTGGTGGCTCCCTGGTAGATTTGGAAGTCAAGTATCAGCCCTGGGGAGCTGGCAAATACAAAATTCTTTAATCCAATCGGATTGGGCTTGTTAGGGACATATTGCTTGAGAGTCGACACACCGTGGAAGGGTATCATTCTGTTCGTCAACTGAACCGTTCCTATAACGTGGCAACTGGAGACAGATATTCCTTAAGTTGTCAAGGATCAGCTGCACCTTCTAGAGTATATTTTGTTTTTTTTTCGTCCCAGATTTCAGAATAAACAACGAACTTCAGTTTCGACCGGATTGTGAAGAATCTGTCTCGACTCTTCTTTTGCGAAATGGCTTCCACCCTAAGCTTCCCAGACTAGTGCATACAGATCTGAGGAAACTTGAGGGTCCCCATCAGGATGACAGTACCAACAAAATTTTTAGCTCTTCTGGAGTTACATTCAAGTTTTTGTGTTGGACCAACTGATAGTTGTAGTTCATGCAAAATGCTGTACGTTCAAATAAGCTCTCCGGGAATACTATTTGTTAATATGGGACATGATCGTCTCTTACTAGATTGATTACAAACAGGAAAAAGCCTAGGGCTTTTTCTTAATTGTTCGAATAGTAAGACACGACCTGGCTACAACCAACGATTATAACATCATTGATCAATCTTTAACAGAAGCTAATGAAAATCACACCATCAGTTTCAGCGTATCAGAAAACCTAACTGTAGAGGTTCCATGCTCCTATCTGCAAAAATCTGGAATTTAGTATTTCTTGGCAAAATTACTTAAAAAGTTAAATATCATTGAAAAGTCTACAATATGAAAAGCCAAATGATAAAAGTGAAGACAAGTGTTAAAAGTGATAAAAATGTAGTTTTTTTTGTAAACAGTGATTCTATTTTATTTTTTGTTTTTGATTATAAAGGCACTAGAACTTTTAATTTCCGTTTGAATGAGCCCTCTTGCAAAATTCATGGACCATAGGGTCCATGATTAAGGAAAATAATTAAAATTAATTTGCGTTATACTTTTTCATTACGTCAGTTACTATGGGCTTCAGTTCGTTCCTTAATGTAGATTACTACGAACTGTTTGACCACACTGATGGTTAGGGTTCGGTCTTTAAGTTATCATATACTGTTAAAATTCTTACATATATGGACATTTATTGGTGTTGTGGTTAGTACTTAGGACTTTAAATCCTACGATTTGAGTTTGAATCTCGGTGGACCCTTTTTTATAAAGTAGCTTGATTATACTAATATTTAGGTTTCTGCCGTAATTCCTTCTTTTTAAAATTAAATTAGTTACTATATTCTAGAGTTACATCTTTACCATAACGTAAAAATTTATTCTATGATAATAATTATTTTTGTTAATTACAAAAGGTTTCTATATACAGCAGTTTCCTTTAAAATGAGCCATTACACAGCTCTTTATTATGACAACGAACTGTTTGATTTAATGCTTCAGTTACTATGGGGTACAGTTCGTTTCTTAACGTAATTTTCCTTGCTGTTGAAGCCAAGGGACAGAAAGTTTCCTATACAGGGGTTTTGGACAAGGCGGTTCTAATGGTGTACTTTTTGTTTTGATCTGACTCCTCTGTTAGGAACTATGGGTTTTTATATTTCTTAACATTGGACGTGATCGTCTCTTACTAGGTTGCTAGCTACCGCTGCAACCCGGATAAAATTTCTTAATGTAATAAAAATAATTTGTTTTAATTACAAGAAGTTTTTAACCCCATTAATTTTCTTTAAAACGAGCTATTGAACAACTCTCTACGATGTTCCAGTGCCATGCTATCTGTTGAAGTACTAACCTATACTATAATTAAGTGGCGTATAAAATTTAGTATAGGCAAGAGGTCGTTCTTTATTATAATCAAGTAGCTAACTAAGTCCAATGTATGCAGTGGTATGCTATTCCAATGATCGTCTTTTAATGTAATTCTTTGATATAGAAATAGACGAACCTAAAACAATCAAGTAGCTAAATTAAGCCTAATGTATGCAATGGTTTGTTCTTCCAATGATCGTCTTTTAATGTAATTTAAAAATAATTTGATTTAGTTAGAAAAGGTTTTTAACCCAATTAATTTCCTTTAAAATGAGCCATTCAACAACTCTCTACGATGTTCCAGTGCCAAGCTATCTGTGAAAAAGAAAGAAAAAAAAGATGCCGCTTAGGCAGAATGCTGTAGTAGCCGCCACTTTTCTTGATTTTCAAGCCAACATATTTTTCCTTGCTGTTCAAGCCAAGGGACACACAGTTTTCAATACAGGGGTTTCGGACAAGGCAGTTCTAACGGTGTAGTTTTTGTTTGGATCTGACTATTTTTTCGGAGTAATGGGTTTTTATATTTCTTAACATTGGACGTGATCGTCTCTTACTAGGTTGATAGCTACCACTACAACCCAGACATTGGACGTGATCGTCTCAAACTTTTTGCTAGCTACCACTGGAACCCGGAAAACTACATTAGATCCACTTGACTGACATCGATCTTTTATGTATTGGTCTTTACTAGGCTTCAGCAATCTCTACAGCCATGATACTGGTGTAAGTTACGTAATCCCTATTTATGTTTCAGTTAACATGGGCTAGGTGTCGTTCTTTATTGCACTTTATGTAAACTTTACTAACCTATACTATAGTTAAGTAACCTGTAAAATTTAGCATAGGCAAGAGGTCGTTCTTTGTTTTAACCAGTGCCAAGCTATCTGTTGAATCACTAACCTAAACTATAATTAAGTGGCGTATAAAATTTAGTATAGGCAAGAAGTCGTTCTTTATTATATTTCCCTTGCTGTTCAAGCCAAATGACAGAAAGTTTCCTATACAGGGGTTTCGGACAAGGCGGTTCTAATGGTGTACTTTTTGTTTTGATCTGACTCCTTTTTTAGGAACTATGGGTTTTTACATTTCTTAACATTGGACGTGATCGTCTCTTACTAGGTTGCTAGCTACCGCTGCAATCCGGATAATTGGTATGGTGAAATAATAATATGCATATGGTTCTTTAATCATACTTCTTTATGGTCTCATTTGGTCTAGTGGCTAGGATAGTTAACTTTCACTTAAGAGGACCGGGTTCGATTCCCGGTGAGGGAAAATTTTTAACTCTATAATCTTCGAACATTCGAACCTTTTAATAATTTATAATGATGTATAATATAAATACTGTAATCTTCACTATAGTAAAGTTGCTTATGCAAGTTAGTATAGGGAAGAGTTCGATCTTTATTATAAATCTTTTAGAAATAATTTATTTTAGTTACTATAGATTTTTAACCCAATTAATTTCCTTTAAAATGAGCTATTGAACAACTCTCTACGATGTTC
This sequence comes from Artemia sinica, assembly GCA_027921565.1. Taxonomy (NCBI): domain Eukaryota; kingdom Metazoa; phylum Arthropoda; class Branchiopoda; order Anostraca; family Artemiidae; genus Artemia; species Artemia sinica. The sequence goes on along the minus strand of CM051264.1, from coordinate 25,312,609 downwards.
CAGTGCCAAGCTATCTCTGGAAACAAAGAAAAGAGAAAAAAAAAGAAAAAAAATATCCCGTTTAGACAGAATATTGTAATAGGTGCCACTTTTCTTTATTTTCAAGCCAATATATTTCCCTTGCTGTTCAAGCCAAGGGACAGAAAGTTTCCTTTACAGGGGTTTCTGACAAGGCGGTTCTAATGGTGTACTTTTTGTTTTGATCTGACTCCTTTTTTAGGAACTATGGGTTTTTATATTTCTTAACATTGGACGTGATCGTCTCTTACTAGGTTGCTAACTACCGCTGCAACCCGGATTACAACTTGGGTTCCGTTCTATGCTATATCATTACAAACAGGAAAAAGCCTACGACTTTTTCTTCTTTGAAATAGTAAGAGACGAATCTCAAGCAATCAAGTAGCTAATTAAATCCAATGTATGCAGTGGTATGCTATTCCAATGATCGTCTTTTAATATAATTCTTTGATATAGAAATAGACGAACCTAAAACAATCAAGTAGCTAAATTAAGCCTAATGTATGCAATGGTTTGTTCTTCCAATGATCGTCTTTAATGTAATTATCTAGTAGGGTTTCAGACAAGGTAGTTATAATGATGTACTTTTGTTTTGATCTGACTCTATTTTTAGGAGTTTTGGGTTTTTATATTTCTTAGCTCACAGTATCGATCCATTATGTAAGAAATCAAATATCTTTGATAATACTGCAGTATGAAAAGACATCAAAAATGCAGTTTTTAATTGAAAAATTTATTCTCTCTTAGAAATAATTTACTTTAGTTACAAAAGATTTTTAACCCAATTAATTTCCTTTAAAATGAGCAATTGAACAACTCTCTACGATGTTCCAGTGCCAAGCTATCTGTGGAAAACAAGAAAGAAAAAAAATATCCCGTTTAAGCAGAATGTTGTATTAGCTGGCACTATTCTTGGTTTTCAAGCCAATATATTTCCCTTGCTGTTCAAGCCAAGGGACAGAAAGTTTCCTATACAGGGGTTTCGGACAAGGCGGTTCTAATGGTGTACTTTTTGTTTTGATCTGACTCCTTTGTTAGGAACAATGGGTTTTTATATTTCTTAACATTGGACGTGATCGTCTCTTACTAGGTTGCTAGCTATCGCTGCAACCCGGATTCCTCATTTTAAACCAAAATCATTTGACCGTACTAACACAAATCAGGTCGGTATACAAGCTGCTTTATTCGCTAAGGAGAGAACTTAGTATAGGCAAGAGGTCGTTCCTTATTATAATTTATGCAATAATTTTTTTATTCCAATAATCGTCTTTTAATGTAATGTTAAGTGGCATATACAAGTTAGTATAGGCAACGGTTTGTTCCTTATAATACTAACTATTATTTTAATCCTTCGGTTACTATGGGGTAAAATTCGTTCTTTAATGTAATTTTATATTTCTTAACATTAGACGTGATCGTCTCTTATTAGGTTGCTAGTTACCACTGCAACCTGGTTGCCTATGCAAGTTAGTATACGCAAGAGTTCGTTCTTTACTGTATTTTTTAGGAACTATGAGTTTTTATATTTCGTAATATTGGACGGGATCGTCTCTTACTAGGTTGCTAGCTACCGCTGCAACCCAGACTAGGTTTCTAGCTACCGCTGCAACCCGGATAATTGAAAAACACCATTTATGATGAGCTATATTCTTCCTTTATGTAACTACACCTGGAACCACCATATATCAGTTAGTATGGGAGAGATATCGTTCTTTACTGTACTATAAAGGGGTTTCGGACAAGGCGGTTCTAATGGTGTACTTTTTGTTTTGATCTGACTCCTTTGTTAGGAACTATGGGTTTTTACATTTCTTAACATTGGACGTGATCGTCTCTTACTAGGTTGCTAGCTACCGCTGCAACCCGGATTGCTAGCTACCGCTGCAACCTGGATGTAAGCATCATCTATATAATGGTTCCTTATAACACTTCAGTTACTATGGACTGAAGATCGTTCTTTAATGTAATCTTTAATGTAATTATCTTTTAATGTATTATTACAAACAGGAAAAAGCCTACGGCTTTTTCTTCTTTGGAATAGTAAGAGACGAACCTCAAAGAATCAGGCAGCTAACTAAGTCCAATATAAGCTATGGTTTGTTCTTCTAATGATCATCTTTTAATTTGGCGTTTCTTACTAGGTTGCTAGCTACCATTGCAACCCAGATTATGTAATTAATAGGTTGCTAGCTACCGCTGCAACCTAGATATTCTTATTTCTGCTACTATGGGCTAAGGTTCGTTCTTTACGGTAAACAACCCGGATAGCAAAACATTTTTTAAGGCTGATGAAGATTTAACTGATGTGTCAAAAGTAAGGTTGTAAGTCGACGATTTTGTTTTGGCCTTATTATAATTGGTATGGTGAAATAATAATATGCATATGGTTCTTAAATCATACTTTTTATGGTCCCATATGGTCTAGTGGCTAGGATAGTTAACTTTCACTTAACAGGCCCGGGTTCGATTCCCGGTGTGGAAAAATTTTTAACTCTATAATCTTCGAACATTTGAACCTTTTATAATTTATAATGATGTATAATATAAATACTCTAATCTTAACTATAGTAAAGTTGCGTATGCAAGTTAGTATAGGGAAGAGTTCGATCTTTATTATAACTTAGCATTGGACTGATCGTCTATTACTAGGTTGCTAGCTACTGCTGCAACCCAAATTCACATATATATTTATTTATGAGAGGCAGCCTGGCCGAGTGGTCCAAGGCACTGGTGTTAGCCACCAGTCTCTTCAGAGGCGTGGGTTCAATTCTTACCGCTGGTATACGATTATGTTTGAAAGACTGCAGTGTGAAAAGACATCAAAATGCAGTTTTTGGTGGAAAAATTTATTCTCTTTTAGAAATAATTTATTTTAGTTACTATAGATTTTTAACCCAATTAATTTCCTTTAAAATGAGCTATTGAACAACCCTCTACGATGTTCCAGTGCCAAGCTATCTCTGGATACAAAAAAAGAAAAAAAAAAGAAAAAAAGAAAAAAATATCCCGTTTAGGCAGAATGTTGTAGTAGCTGCCACTTTTCTTGATTTTCAAGCCAATATATTTCCCTTGCTGTTCAATCCAAGGGACAGAAATTTTACTATGCAGGGGTTTCGGACAAGGCGTTTCTAATGGTGTACTTTTTGTTTTGATCTGACTCTTTTTTTAAGAACTATGGGTTTTTATATTTCTTAACATTGGACGTGATCGTCTCTTACTAGGTTGCTAGCTACCGCTGCAACCCGGATTTTGTTGACGTCATAGAGCAATGATATTATTTCATGACGTCTTCAGAAACAACAATATAATGTCATGTTTTTCTATTCACGTCATAGCTCTAATATAAAACTATGATGACATTCATTATTTATCTAGTAGGGTTTCAGACAAGGTAATTCTAATGATGTACTTTTGTTTTGATCTGACTCTATTTTTAGGAGTTTTGTTATATTTCTTAGCATTGGACTGATCATCTCTTACTAGGTTGCTAGCTACTGCTGCAACCCAAATTCACATATATATTTATTTATGAGAGGCAGCCTGGCCGAGTGGTCCAAGGCACTGGTGTTAGCCACCAGTCTCTTCAGAGGCGTGGGTTCAAATCTTACCGCTGGTATACGATTATGTTTGAAAGACTGGAGTGTGAAAAGACATCGAAAATGCAGTTTTTGGTGGAAAAATTTATTCTCTTTTAGAAATAATTTATTTTAGTTACAAAAGGTTTTTAACCCAATTAATTTATTTTAAAATGAGCTATTGAACAACCCTCTACGATGTTCCAGTGCCAAGCTATCTGTGGAAAAGAAAAAAAAAGAAAAAAGAAAAAAATATCCCGTTTGGGGAGAATAACGTGGTTAAAGTCAATTTTCTTGATTTTCAAGCCAATATATTTCCCTTGCTGTTCAAGCCAAGGGACAGAAAGTTTCCTATACAGGGGTTTCGGACAAGGCGGTTCTAATGGTGTACTTTTTGTTTTGATCTGACTCCTTTGTTAGGAACTATGGGTTTTTATATTTCTTAACATTGGACGTGATCGTCTCTTACTAGGTTGCTAGCTACCGCTGCAACCCGGATAAGACTTCAGGATATGTGAAGGCATAATACTTTTGTATATCTTGAAGGTATGTATTAGGCTATGTGAATGTATCTAAGCAGAGGTATTGTGACGCAGGTATTCAGACGCAAAGACAGGCAAAATTTGCCTTTTAGTTCTAAACATATTGACAATTTACCATAAAATTAGCATTAGAAGATTAAAAAGCTGGGAAATCAGGTCGGATTGATGATTTAAGTAATTGCAACACTTGTATTATGAGAGTTTTTGCATCGGTGTTACTATTGTTTTTGATGATTTATAAAATCTTCAGCGCCGCCTCATTGCAAGCAAACTAACTGTAGAAAACAGTTGAAACCTCTCTTGAAAATGTTTGAAAACCTCTCTTTAAAACAGTTGAAATCTCTCTTTAAAATATTCGATACTAAAATGTTCTACTGATAGCTAATGTTCCCAACTTTACATCATAGTTTTTATTCAACCGGGGTTTATCCAAACAGGTGAAGACTCTTCCTCTATCCCGCCCTGTTTTATATTTCTGCCTTTGCTACAACCAAGAGATTCTCTGGATACATCTAACTTGTAAGTAGTGCAGAAAACTGAGTCATTTCTGTTCAAATTCATTCGGTCATCTTCATGCTATTATAACCACAGAATACGCTTATTTTTCAGGAGAGTGAGGATGAAAGCGAAATAGGTGGGGATTCTACTGAAAACTTCGAAAGCGAAGCAGTTGACTTGTCCACTCTCCTAAAAGAAGAAGAAGATTACAACGATTTGGGTAAGAATTTCTATGTTCACAATACGTTATTTTTTCCATACTTGAAAAAATAATTCATGTATTTTCTTGACAAGAATTAAAGGTATTATCTTGACATTTTTTTCAAAAATAATATGTATTTTTCCATAGTACTTATAAGAGCCCTCTATTGGGCTGATAACACTGAACACATTATGGGAATAAAATTCACTATTTTGTCTCCTCTTATTCAAAGAATTCCTGATATAATTTTTTTTTAGTGTGCGCCAAAATAAAGCCTCGTTATTCGACTACAGAATTATGTATTTATAGTTTGATTTATTTTTTTCCCCATAAAATCACTGTTCTTGACACCTCAAAACCTTATTTTCACTCCCAACTGATTTGTGAAAAGTGAAATACCTTCTTTGTTTTTTTGTCACGACGCGTTTGGTCTGGTTTCACCTTGCCTAAGAGAAAAATAATCTTAGCTGCAAAAAGTTTTATTCGTGCTTCGTATATGATATTGTTTGCCTCGACTAGGCCTTTCATCAATGACCTTTTATAAACTTAAATAAAAAATAAATAAATAAAAAAAAACAACCCCACGAAGTCACAACGCAATTGTGACCTATTAGTCATAGCTGCGGAACAGTACAAGGGAGTAGCACAACCCATCAGAACAAAATTTCTATCTGTTAGTATCCTTTTAGATGTAATTTGGATTACTTGGGCCTGCTTTTCTGTACAGCGTTCTAGAATTACAAAATCCAGCTTCCTGCTAATATTTTACGTATCTTGGAATTTTTTTCCCTCATTCTGGATGTTACAGCATCGTTATCATTTGTATAGTAATGAAAGGCGCTTTCATCAGCTATTAAGTCTGAATTAATTTAGTTCGCTAAATTTTCTAACGCCTTTTAAGAAATTGTCCACCGAAATTAGTTTATAAAAATGTATTGGCCTAATTATTTCAAATCCAAGCATAATTTTGAGATATAAATCTCCAAATCAAGAAAAATCAAAGATATGTTTCAGGAATGGTGATATTTTGCACCTTTATGAGTTTATTGGCCGTAGTTTATTCTGCAATTTGTATCTTCCTCCCCAGAGTATGCCCTTGTTCTTCCTCCCGATAGTATGGCCTTGTTCTTGTATCTTATGCTGTTTACGTCATTTATGGTTATAACCTACGATTATGACGCTATTCATCATCTTGTATATGAAAATGCAGTTTTTTTTGTCAGACAAGGGGTTTTATTTTAAATATTGTGTTTCGTTTATTACAAAGACACGTAGATATAACAATTTTCTTTAAAATGAGCCATTAAATAGCTCTATATGATTTTCCAATGCCTCGCTAGCTGTGGAAAAGAAAAAACCGGAAATAAGATCCTTTCTACGCAAAAAAGGTGATTTTCTTTGTTGTTCAAGCCAATGGATTTTCCTTGATATTCTTAAGTTTGGTTATGATCTATCTCTCTCTTTGTTGCTATTAGGGGTATACTTTAGACACTCCTCATTCCCCTCCTACAGAGCTAAGATTAGTCCTTGGACCCTCCGCGTGGATAAACTACGACATAGCTGTTACCTCTCATCAACTTTGGCTTCCTTCCTACCTTCTCCTATTACCTTGAGAAGTACTATTGGCTGCGAGTTTTGAAAAATGCAACTAAAACATAAGTTCTTATTTCCCATCGGTCTTGTTCTATTTAGGAATCCATTATGGGAATGGCAGGATGACTGAATTTAGGGAGATTTCCTCTCCCTAAAACATAGGACCGGTAGGGAAACTTGAAAACCAATCCTAGAATGCTAGGACTAGGACATATCTCTTCTTACTTTCCCCCTAGCTTGATTGAAATTCTTATGGACTTTCCGATGACAAGAATTTCGCGGGCCTTTTCCCTGTGTAAAGGCCATATCGCGACCAGACACTGAAAAGTACAATTAGGCGTTAACTCTTACTCAGTATGAATTTTGGCTGGGAACTGAAATCTCCTTGTATAAACAAGAACCTTTCTCCTGATTACCACAGATGTCTGAGCTAGCTCAGACCTCCAAAAGGCAAAATTATAACACAAGATCTTACACTTTACCAAGTTTAGTTGGGATCCTATCATCCCTTCTGACACATGTCTAGCCCCCAAGGGATTAGGCCCGCCCTTTCTATTCTTCTAAAGGAGTCGAGACTGTGTCTCAAAAGACGGAAATATTGCATCAAATGTATTGACTAGTTTTGGTTAATGGGTGGCAAAATCTTTTGGTAAATGTCCTAATGACGAGAATTTATCCCAGCCCCCACTGCAGATGCCATAACGAACCTGGGGTGGTGGTCCTCAGAAGTTGTTACTGCTGCTCATACTCTCCACCTTGATCAGACTAACTATTCGGTTCCTAGTTTTGACGCTTTTTCTATAGTCATCTATTCCGATTCTATTGTTGCATATTTTTAAAGCAAACCCTGATCTGGCACAACTAAGACACACTTGGTTTTAATTCTAACCAAGTTTGGTTCAGATTCGACAAGTCCTTCTAGATATCCTTGAAACGGAAATTGGGAAACTCCTCCCCTTTCTCTACCCTTACAAAAGTCGTTTTCGGTTCTTATCTCAAATGACCATAACTATTACATTAGTGCTTACCAAGTTGGGTTTGTTTAATCCGACTATCCCATTCTGGTAAACATCTTGAAGAAATAAAATGAAGAGCACTTCCCCCATACAGGTTTAATCGGTTACAATCTCCCTAAAGGAGCAACCAGGCTACTCACTCTTATATCTGTCCAAGCTTAGCTGCGATATGGTAAGATCTTCTTCTAGATATGATGATAATAAAAATTCAAGGCCCCTTTCCTTTCCTATAAGGGTTAGATCTTATCCTGGTTTCGAAAGAGCATAACTAGATTATGAGGTTCCAAGTCCCACCAAGCTTTATCAATATCCAACTTTAGCTTCTGTCAAAACGTTTGGAAGAATTTTGAGATGCTCTTTCCCAACATAGGTTGGACGAGGTATGAACTCTTAAAAACGTAACTAGCACACTTAATTTTGCTTTCGAATAAGCTTGGTTAAGACTTGACTAACCTTTATAATAGGTTTCGGGATGACAAGAATTGAAGAACCCCCCCCCCCTTGACTCTGACTACAAAGGTTAGAATTTGTTCAAATCCAATAACCCTTTCTGGGAGATATTCTGATGACGAGAATTTTGATATCACTCCAATTTTTCTTCTACACAAAAGTCGTATCGAGTCGTATTTGTAAAATGTGTAAAGAAAACACTAGTTTTCACCTCCCCAAAAATTGGATTGATATTTATTTACCCCGTGAGTTAGATTTACTGAATAACAGAATTAAGGACCCATACCTACAGAGGTTGGGTCAGATATAAACCTTCAAAAAGCAAAATTAGGACACGCGTTCCTACTTTCCACTCGTTTTAGTGGAGATGTGACGACTTTTGCCAGTAGATGTCGTCATGACAAGACTTTAAGGACCCTGCCCCCCTCTTCCATCCTCAACAGAGGCAAAGGTGGATTGTGTTTTCCAAGAAGCATAACTAGGACACTCGATATTCGGGATTACTATGGTAGCTAGATTTACTGAATAAACTGTTGATACTTGTTGATAGATAAGTCTATCATACATCCGTCCATAAATCATTCCTAGGGCAGAACTAAGGTATAACAAAAGATTTCTATAGTCACAGAAAACAAAAGATAGTCAACAAAAGCGCGTAGATGTAGCAATTTCTTTAGATGAGGCTTTAAACAACTCTCTATGATGTTCCAGTGGCCTACTAGCAGCGGAGTAGAAAAACAGAAAAGAAAAAAAGAACTCATAAGTACTACCTCTGAAAAAAGTGATTTCCTTGTTGTCCAAGGCAGGGGACGGTAAGTTTCCTGAATAGGGTTTCCGACCATGACGATTTCAGTGGCGTACCTTTTGTTTAGATCTGACGCCATTTTTTTAAGGGTTTCGGGCTATTTTTTAATATTGCCTTAAATTGATTGTCAAAATAAGAATCATCCCTGGATCAGCTAGAAATGGCAATTTTTTCTTCTTGTCAGTTTTTTTCTCGCGTTTTTTAATTTTTGGTTACAATGGGCCGTGTTCAGCCTTTACTACGTTGCAGCTACCATTGTAATCCCGAATATCGAGTGTCCTAGTTATACTTCTTGGAAAACACAATCCACCTTTGCCTCTGTTGAGGATGGAAGAGGGGGGAAGGGTCTTCAAAGTCTTGTCATGACGACATCTACTGGCAAAAGTCGTCACATCTCAACTACAATGAGTGGAAAGTAGGAATGCGTGTCCTAATTTTGCTTTTTTGAAGGTTTATTATATCCGACCCAACCTCTGTAGGTATGGGAGCAATACCTTGTAGATGCAGCCAATTTCTCATTTATTTTCAGCAAAATAAAATGTTGAAAATGAAATCCATTTTTGGCAAAAGATTGCATCTTCGTATACAAGACGATGAAAGACGTCTTAATCATAGGTTACAATAAATGACGTTATTGTAAAACTATATGATGCCGTCAGTTGCAGCTGGGGTTTGTTGTTTACTAAGAAAAATTCGAAGAAATTTTCCTCTGTGTGGCACATAATCATGGTTGTATAGACTATATGGCTGTATTTTTTTTTTTTTTAAAGACGGCTCGACAACTTTTCTGAAAATTAGCGCACTAAAATTTCCTGGCCTAAAGAACGGTGTAGATGGGTCACAACTTTGAGAAGATTTGGTTTGAGCCTTTGTTTTGTAAAAACAATTTTATTGAAAGACATCACATTCAAAGGCATTTATACAGCAACTTATATATCATTTTTCCCAAGAGTAATATTAACTAAACATGATTATTTTTTGCATGAAAAACGTTGCGTGTACCCAGCCCTTTACAACCAGAATAAAAGTATAGCTCCACTCGAGCACTTGCAGGATTCATCTCATAATGCGTACAATTGAAGGAAAATTACTTACCATCACTATATTCTATTAAGCCTATAAAACAAGCCACTAAAAGACTGGGGTCAGAACCGATAGAGATGGTTTTGTTTGTGATTTCCAGGGATAGACCAGAAAGCTAGCTGAAACTATGAAGCGGGGCCTTCGAGAACGGGTTTTCATGAAGTTCAACGTGGGATTACAAGAAAATAGATACCAGTACATATCGACGCTAAACCTCTTGGAGCGAATGATGGAAAACAAACATAACTTTGGTAGCAGAGTTAGTACAAATCGTAGAGGTCTCCAAACTCAAAGAAGGTAAAAACCTGAAACGAGATGATTCAGTCTATCCTGTGAAGTCAGGTGGGATCAATTGTGTGCGATGGAAAGGCAAACGTTCCGGTGCAGCTCTTTTCAATGATCCACTTAAAAGCAGTTGGGGCTCACTTCGGAAGAGAGAAAGTGATGTTTTCATCATATTGGATTTCATTATACGCGAGAACCTCGTATCCAGAGGTGAAAACGATTAGTTCATGGGCTGCGATGAAAACTGATGTCCCATTTTATGTGACCTAAAAAGCAGGCAGTGGTAATAGCTTCTGTAGCATCCCGACATGACAGCACTCAATTTCTTCGTCTTCTTCAGTCTGTCCATTATACCAGATACCGTAAAGATTACAGTGAAGGACTTTAAATGTTGCATTGTAACTTGACTGTAATTTATGCGTGCAGGGATGAGGGAGAAGTACTTGTATTTTAAGGGTGCCCCAAGAAGAAGCAATCAATATTGTACAAAGAAATTGTCCAATTGAGTAAAAATGGCAAAGTTGTTTTTTTTGAAAATCAACGAATTCCTAATCGACAAGTTATCTTCAAAAACAAGGTCTAAAAAAATCACCGAGCGAGGGGGAAAAGCCTGATTCCCGCCATAGTTATAGGCCATGGGAGGGTAGAAAACTTGAGGGCCAAACTTTGTAGCATTCAATTTATTTTTAATTTTGTATCTTAGATATCTTACTTTCTGTTTGACAGAGTCTGTCTTACTATCTTTCTCCAAGTTTGACAAGAGTTTATCCATATATGGCCGAACAAGTCTGTATTCTCGGGTATTAATTTCATTACATATTTCTGATAATGAATGCCATTTAATATCAGTGATCTCATACGTTGACTTCGGTTCAAATTTTTCTTTTTCGTTCACCTCATAAACTATAAACAGCTTGCAGTAACGGCTATAACGGTTCTGTTGGCCCCAGTCGATATATCGTTTTGAATCAATGCAGCATATGTTGCAGCTGTTGCAGCAATCTTTGCACCTTTTGCAACTATATCCAGTTTCCTCTAAAACTTCACGCACAGCGCAATCTACTTCATTTTCGTTTTCTTCTATCTTTCCCTTTGGGAAGCTCCATGCAGATTTAGATCCGAACACTTTGACAAGCAGAACCTTATCACACCCTTCATTTACTAATATGCATCCGTATGTTGGTATTAATCGGCAATAGTTTTGCCAATGATTATAGATTGTGTTAACATTAGAAATGTCTTTCCTTAGAAAGTCCACCTTGTTAAATACGTACCTCATGAACTTTTTATATTTTAATTTTCTTAGCCATGTCATATATGGCGAATTATCTTCCTTGTATGGTGAATCAAAAAGGGCCCAGTTTATCAATTGAATTTGTGTACATACTTTGTTTAGATTTTTTGTTTCGTCTTGTGGCATACTCAATATGTATTTTTTCAGTAAATGGTTGAAATTTTCATTCGACATTCTATTGCGGCAGTCTCAACGCTCAACGACAATTGCTGGTAATGCTGAAAATATAAGTTGAGTGAATAATTTTGGAAAATAAATTGAATTGTTTCTTTTGGGAGAAAATTTCTTAATTCTTCTAATTGGTACTTGATTTTTTGTAGAAAATATTTTGCTTTTGTTTATTTTTTAAAAATGTGAAATTTTATAGCCAAAATTAAAATGCCACTTATTACGAATTGGAAAGAATTAATTCCAAGGTTTAAAGTCACAGTGTAGTGTGTAGCTTTTATTGCAGACTTTACTTTGTTTCTGATGTAGTCTAAATAAAATCACATACAATCATACAATAAAACACATGTTTTATAAATATGATTTAATGATTAATGTAATAGGATGCATAGTTGATAGATTAAATTGGTATACTATCATTAAATGTAGTGTTTTATTTTTATTGAGGTTTGTCAAGGAAGGAGTTGAGTGTGGAGTGTTAACCGAATGGTAGCAGGTGTATATGATGTTGTAGTTGTGGTTTGTTTTTACACCCCCTTCTGAAGTGTATATTTTTTTTTTTTGTATGTTTTTTTTTTTTTATTCGTTTTGTTATCCCTCCTCCATATCATGCTGTGGCATTTGGAGGGAATGCGTTTATAAAAAAAAAGGCAGCAAAAAAAGGAACCCAAGAAAAGCAGTCCAAGTCAAACAGTAAGAGAATAGACAGAACAAGATCCAAAAATCAAAAAGTAATTTTTGTGAAAAGGTTTCTGAAAGGACAAATATTTTTTATTTTCATTTTGAAATTCTTTTAATTAAATATATTGAGATTTTAAAACTTATTATCTTGTTTTGTTTACTCTCTTCTGGGCGTTTCTGCAAGAGTAAGGCCTTTGAGTCTGATCCCTTTCAGAATCTTGAGACATTGGCAATTTGTCCTGTAATTTGTTATGTTTTCCCTGTAGATCGTAATTCCTTGGTACTTCCTTAGAGTTGTTCCCCGAAAAAGATTCCTACTCATGTCTCTGGATTTTTTTGGATTTTCTTCCTTTTACATTTTTTTTCTCTTTTGCTACTTAGGTTAGACCTTTGGAAGCAAACTTGAAATGTCCTTGCTTCATTCCTTCTCATTGCTTCATAATTTGCCTTGCTTCAAACTACTTAGAAAAACATTTGCTAGTATGAGGGAAGAAGAAACGCTAGGTACATAAGTCAAAACGTCTAAAGCTTGTACGTAAAATTTTCACATTCCTAAGTTAATTGCCGAGTGGTTAGCGCTCCAAACTTGAAATCCTGAAGTCAGGGGTTCGAGTCCTGGTGTCGCTGGCTATTTGGTTTAGAATGGGGGTCAATGATGCGACTCTGTAAGCACAGCCAGAGTCGACCTAGCTCTAAATGGCTACCTGGAGAAATCTAGGGGGAAAATACCGGAAGCATCGGATGATTTGCCCCCAAGCATGCATTGCACTCCCAGCCGAAGTCATCGAATCAGGAGATCGGTACCTGCTCAGCACAGACCATTTGTCAGCATACGATTTTTTTTTTAAGTTAATTGCCAAAAATCGTTTGCTACGCTGCAAGCGGTAAACATCGTTTTGTGTCCATTCTGAATGAAAAGGGTGATCTTAGAAATCTGGGGGGGATACAGGAAATATCGGATGATTTGCCCCCAAGCATGCATTGCACTCCCAGCCGAAGTCATCGAATCAGGAGATCGGTACCTGCTCAGCACAGACCATTTGTCAGCATACGATTTTTTTTTTAAGTTATTTTCCAAAAATCGCTTGCGACGCTGAAAGAGGCAAACATTTTTGTGTGGCCATTTTGACTGAAAAGGGTGGTCTTAGAAATCTCGGAGGGCGTCATTCGATAGTAAATTTAAAGCAATAGATCCTAAACACAAAACGCACCTTAAGGGATATATATATAATATATATATATATATATATATATATATATATATATATATTATATATATATATATATATATATATATATATATATATATATATATATATATATATATATATATATATATATATATATATATATATCTATATAGATATATATATATATATATAACTTCTTGGAGCGAATGATGGGAAACAAAATGTAACTTCGGTAGCAGAATTTGTACAAATCGCAGAGGTTTACCCAAACTTAAAGAAGGTAAAAACCTGAAACGGGTGATTCAGCCTATCATATGAAATCAGGTGGGATCTATCGTGTGCGATGGAAAGGCAAACGTTGCGGTGCACCTCTTTTCAATGATCCTAAACACAAAACAATTATTAAAGGACTTGAGAATGGGGCTATATACTGTATGAGACGGAGTTGTAAACCTTCGGTTAAGGTTTTTCGATCATGGAGATTCTAATGGCATGTATGGCTCCTTGCCTTTTATCTATGGAAACAACACCAAAAAGTGCCATTTCTGGTGCTATATGGCACTTCAAGATGGTGTTATTATGATGAACTTGTAAAAACCACGGAGATATAAGCTTTGAAATAAACCTATAAAATATCTACGATATTGATTATTTATGAATGAATGTGGAGCTCATTGTGGCATTAACGCCCGCCTCGTTTTTCGCCTCACTTTCCTTGTTTGACACCACTTTTTCGTTTTTCTAGATGGGGCGTTTAAGTCCTTCATAATAGAATTTACTCCGTGGTAATAATGGTGCCCTATTTATGATTCTCAGACTTCCAAATCACATAGATATGACAACGCACATAGATATAAGCACAAAATTTGAAAAAAGCCATTAAAAATCTCTATAAAATATTATAGAGCCTACTAGACCAGTTGGTGAGCAGACCATTTAGGAATAAGCACGGAACTCATTGTGGCATTACCGCCCGACTCGATTTTTGTCTTGTTTTCTTAGTTTTTGAAGATGGGGCATTCAAAGCCTCCATGAAATGGTTACCGACCATGGAGATTATAATGGTTCCCTTTTTATGCTTCCCAGTCTCTCAGCCTTAGAAATGAAACCAAAAAGTAGTTTTATGGTGCCATGTGGCACTTTATGATGATATTATCAAGACTAATGTACAAAAAGCAAGTAGTTATGAGCAAGATATTTGAAATGATTCACTAAACATATTTACGATGTTGCAGTATTCTGCTAGTTCTAGACGACGTGGAACTTGTTAAGGGGGCTGGGAGGTGGAGTATATAAGATGAGGGCTTGTAAGCGTCCGATTAAGGGTTTTGACCCTGGGAGTTATAATGGTACTGTTTTAATGCTTCCCAGCCTTTCGATTCAGAAAATAAAGTGTCATAAAGTGCCATTTTCAGTGTTGTGTGGCACTTACAGATGCCTTTATCGAGGCGAATTTAAAAAAATCCCGTAGAATTGAGCAGTAGCTTGCAAATAAGCCATTAAGTCTCTCGGTGATGTTGTGATAGCCTGCTAGCCCTGGTAGGAAAAAAAGGAGGCTCATCAGTGCTTTCTTACAAAAGAGCTCAGGATATTGCGATTTCCTTTCAAATTAGCCTTTTCTCAACATTCTACGACGGCTGATTCGATAATATCGCTTAAGGAGGGAAAAAAGAAGACAAAAAAAAGGAGACAAAATGCTTCCCATACTAAAAAGGGATTTTCATTGTTGTCCAAGGTGAGGGACTGTAATCCTCCTGTTCAGTGTTTTCGACCATGGCGATACTAGAGGTGATCATTTAGTCTCAATTCCCTCCACGTGTCGATACCATGAATTAATTCATATCGGGAAAAAATGCTGAATGCGCTGGCTTTTGCTATGTGATTTTCAATTGATCTGACTTGCTAACACGAACGTTTGAAAATAATGACGTTAATAATGCTATTGTGTGTGTTACTTCTTCGTGTGGAAATACAGCTTTAACAGTGGTTTGCAATAGAGTCAAATCAAGGGATCATCAATTTATGTTTATTGAGCATAGATTAAAGGAAAAACCGAAAAAGATAAACGGATATCTATAGACTTACCAGAATTAAAAAAGATTTAGACCTAGAGAGGTTTGATTCCTGTCTGGGTGGGCGGAAGAGTTTAACCCTGCTGGACCCAGGGCCGCATCCAGGATTTTTTTGTTTTGGGGTGGAGGGGGTCGCAAAAGGATTTGGGGGGGGGGTATAAAAAAAGAAAAGTACTTGTATGATATACGCCCGACCTAATGTTCTTCTAATATGTTTCCCTGACCCTCAATCCTAATGAAATCTACCAAAGTAAGATAAAAATATAATACTTTAGAAACAAATATGGGTTATATATTGGCACATTAGGGGGGGGGGGGGTAAAGTATATCGGGTCTGCATGCTTAATGTGTTAGGTACAATTATTCTGCATACTATGTAGTAAGAATTGTTTTCTAACTTCACACTGTCCAAATACTTTACTCCCACCCTAATGTGCAAATATATAGCCCAAATCATATATTTTACATCTATTCTGTCCCTTCTCTTTGTCTTGTCAAACAGTTCGTGGTAACGATCTGTGAGCAAGGATTGATGCGGCTCAATAGTAGCCAAAGCTGTAAGAAACAGAGTCTTGATAATAATAGATACATCAAAACAATCAAATTTTTATGCTGATTCAAAATTTACAGAATTCATGAAGTTTAATTTTATCCATTAAAAGTTACGAGCCTGAGAAAATTTGACCAATTTTTCAAAAAGGGTGCAATACCCCTAAGAAGATCGGGAGAGGGGTCATTTGATTGTAAATCAAAAAATCTAGTGCCCTTTTCAAGTGACCAAAAATATTGGAGGGCAGCTAGCCCTCTTCCCACCCTCCTTTTTTATCCAAAATCGTCCGATCAAAATTTTGAGATGCCCATTTTCTTGAGCATGGTCGAAAGATCTAATAACTATGTTTTTGAGGATGACTTGATCCGCCAAAGCCCCGGGGGAAGGGCTGTAAGTTATGAACTTTGCCCGCTGCTTACATATAGTATTGGCTATTGGGAAGTATAAAGATATTTGAGGGATCTTTCCATGGAGGAGTTTTCGTGGAGGAATGAAATTTTCCATGGGAGGTGCATCTGGATTTCCAAGCATCTGGGACTATTAAAGAGAAGCCGATACTTTAATAGTCCCAGATATAAACCTTGTAACACTTTCCCAATCACTTAATCAGACACGTCAACAACCCCTTAAGTCTCAAAGAGTGTCTGCAAGGAATGCAATTATTAAAATCAGGAGTCAGATGACATAGCTCTCAAACTCATTCAATGCTGTTTCGTTTTGGTTTGAGTGAATGAATGTTTTTCTTTTATTTCTCAGTTATTCGCCCAGGATCTGTCGATACCGGTTCCATTTTGAATTTCTTTGCAAATCTTGGATATTGGTGAATGACTCACTTTTATTGTTGTTAAGTATTTGGTTTTAATTCTTAAAATTTTTTGGCTTTTATTGATTTTTATTCATCTTTTAATTTCTTGGTTTTTTTCATTGTTTTTTTTTTCACATTCACATTGACTTTCCGCGTTTTATTTGTTGGTTTGTTCTTCGGAACTCGCATTGATTATATTTTTTCGTTTCGCGCTGAAGAAGAGAGGCGTTTGTCCCCTCGAAATATTCGCTTTGTTGTGTTTTTTTCAGTATTTTCATTTGGCCTTTAAAAACCCTCTTTTTGCTCGTTTTTCTTTCTTTATGGTAAAGTCAAACTTAAGCGTAAAGAGCGAGGTACTGAGGAGGGGGCAACCCCCCAATATGCGTAATAATTTCTGTTCGTTTTAAGTTTTAATGTTGCTCCTTACTTTCAGTTGAAAAACTTTTTTTATTTAATCTCACGCTAAGCTGAATGAAACTAACGAAAAAAAAAAAACAGTAGGGGCGTTCATCATACAAGTACCAAAAGAACTTCAAAAACGCATATGAAATTTGTGTATATTCATTTTGGTACTTACTGGTTATATAATAAACATTCAAGAATTTCGATCGCGAATGATGTGAACATGGCACAAGAAACTGGTCAAGCAACATCTTTATACCATACAATTAGCTTTAGCCTGGTTGGAAAATAAATTGTAGCTATATTTTATTTAAGTATTTAGCTGGTATTTTGGTTAGGTTAAGTTAAGTTAGACCTTAGTTCCTCCTGTGCCTCCAGAGGCACCTAGGGCATCCACGAAAAGTCCCCAGTCATTTTGGAGGTGTGCTGCAGCTAGTACGCCTTCCCATTCGGGCTGTAGGGACGCATGTATATTTGACAAGTCTCTTCTGTGTGAACGTCTCTGGGTGTTTCTAGGACGGCCTCGTCTTCTTGATCCTTCTGGTTGTCAGAAGAGGATGGAGTTTGGCAAGCGATTTCTTCCCATCCTGATGACATGCCCAAGATAACGTCACCTACGTTGACGGATAACGTCTGTTATTAAAGGTATCTTGACCTGTTGCCTGATGGTGTCATTTCTTATCCTCTGGGTCCAGTTTATATTTAGGATTCTTCTGAGGCAAGTGTTTTCAAATGATTGTATTTTTTTCTCTTGTTGTTGATTGAGGTTCCAGGTCTCAGATCCGTAAAGCAGTACTGACAAAACTTTGCTTTGGAACAGTCGTATCTTTAGCCTCGAGGAGTATTTTTGAGATTTCCAAACTCGTTTGAGATGGTTAAACGCCCCATGTGCTTGTCCCAACCTAAGTTGGACTTCTCTTGCGTTTGAGCCAGTGTTTTCGACTGTACTGCCCAGGTATCTGAACTCAACCACCTGCAGTCTCAGTTTGCAAGTTTCAAGAAGGCTAATGTCGTCAGCAAAATCGAGATCTTCAAGTTTGGCTGGCTCACCAATATCAATCCCATATCCCTCGCAATTACTTAAGATGTTGTCAACAACAAGGATGAACAGTAGGGGGGAGAGGACACATCGCTGCTTTACTCCTGTCATTATTTTAAAATATCTGGTAATCCCTTGTCCAGTTTGTACACAGCATTCTGTATCTTTTTAGAAAGCGATGATAAGTTTAATGATTTTTTCCGGTATGCCGTAATGTAAAAGTATTTTCCAGAGTGTTGTTCTATCTACTGAGTCAAAAGCTTTCTCAAAATCAATAAACACAAGGTACAATTTCCTTCTCACCTCATTGGATTCTCTCAGAAGCATTTTGAGGACAAATATGAGGTCAGTACAGGAGCGGTTTGACGGAAGCCGTGTTGCTGCTCGTGTAGGTGTCTGTCGAGATGTGGTTTTATTCTGTTGAGGATTATGAGAGCGAACAACTTTCCTGGGATTGAAAGGAGGCAGATACCACGCCAGTTTTCACACTTTGTGGCATCTCCTTTTTTGAAAAGTTTTACCAGGGTGCTCCTAGTCCAATCTTTAGGCACCTTTTCCAACTCCCAAGTTAAGTTAGGTTACGTATTTAATATATGCTATGCTTTACCTCCCCCCCCCCCCCTAATGTGGAAATATTTAGCCCAAATTTGTTTCTAAACTATTATATTTTCATCATATTTTGTTAGATTTCATTAGTATTAACCAAACTTCACTTCTCGAGTGTTTATTATATAACCGATAAGTACCTCCATTTTTTTACGTTTTTACGAGTCGGACAAACATTTTTGGCGGGGGGGGGGGGGGGGGGTCAACCCCCCACTCCCCGAAATGTAATATGAATTGGCAATGATTTTCCAATTCATATTACTGGCGATTCTAATTTTTAACTTCGTTTCTTAATCTGACGGCTGTAGTGTTGATTGTCTGAATCACCTGATATTTTATTCAACTTGTTATAGTATTTATTTGTCTACTTTTATTACGCTTAAAACCGCCTTCCTCATTCGAATATTTGCTTGCATCCAATTCTTTATCGTGCACACGATCGGTTTCTTTTGTGTTTATTGCATCTAGTCATTTGCTAGTGTTTATGCTAGTTTTATATTAGTGTTTTTTGTTAGTTCAATTTTATGTTAGTTCAAATTGAAGGACAGTATGCATTATTATGATAGATTACCTAATTCTTCTTACCCGGATTTGAGAGGTGTTGAATGAGCTTAAGCTTTTAATTTGTTTAACAAATTGGGTAGAAACTTGTGATTGTGATTCCTTTAATGCAGGGTTTTCTGTGTTCATTGATAAACTTACAAACTTACACTAATCAGGTGTAAAAAAAAAAAATAGAACAAAAAAAAACAATAAAAGTACATACAAGATCTGTGGATCACCAATGGTGTTATTCTCAAATAAGAAAAATTCTTGAATAACAGCCAAAATAAATGGACGCAATTATTTCTGCCACCAGGCATCGGTAGCTTTTTTCTAATTGTTACTCGTTTGTACTATCTGTTGTTTGTGAAATAAGATCTGGGAATTTCCCAAGATGATAAGAACACACTCTGATTTTCGAGGGTTTAATTACTTTTTTCTTAAAATGTATCTTAGTTGTTTTGGATGAGACGATTGGGGTATCTTCTTGGAAATCCTTAGGTGGGTATGTAATTTTGAAAAGTTTGTCTTTTTGCCTGTTTACTATTAAGGCCTAAATTGTAAAGTAAAGTAGCCAAGTTCTCTCATCTCTTTGATTTCTTTCTTTTTCTTGCACTTATAGTTGAATGCAAACCGGCCAAAAATCACCTTTAAAGTAATTAGCCAATCCCTTTCAAAAGAAATTAGTTTATTTTGCCCTTCTACTAAAAAAGGTCCCTGGTAATATTCAGGCCAAACTTCTCATTGCACAAGCCCCCCCCCCCCCCGAAAAAATGTGTGTTGAAACAAGGCAAACAAAAACACCGTCACAAAAAAACACCTGAAACGGGTATCGAAAAACAATACCATTGTCTAACTCAGGGCTTCTTAAACTTTTTTCATTCACGATCCCATTTATGATTCCGAGTTTCCTGGCGACCCCATATAAATGTGAAACAAAAAGATTAATAATTATTTTTTGAGGATTTATTTACTAGGTAATAATATACGTGTATATATGAAAATATATATTGTAACTTCATTGTTAGCTCGAACACACGCGAGAAATTGTATCGCGAACATGAGACAAGAAACTGGTGAAGCAACTTCTTTTTACCAGACAATTAGCTTCGGCTCGGTTGGAAAACACATTTTAGCTATATTTTATTTAAATATTTAGTTGGTATTTTGGTTAGGTTAGAATAGGTTTGTTTAGGTTATGTATTTAATCTATGCTATGCTTTACCCTCACCCCCTAATTTGCAAATATATAGCCCAAATTTGTTTCTAAACTGTTATATTTTTATCATACTTAGGTATATTTCATTATGATTAACATAACTTCAAGCAGTAAGTAATAAATTAAAATTAAAGGAAAGAGTATAATTAGATGAATATGCCTATTTTTTTATTGCATAATAAATTTAATATCGGTGGAATGTTTGATGCTGCTGGACGTAAATTTTTTTTTTTGCGATGAACAATATTGAGATTTAATATGTGTTCAAGCTGAGAAAGTAACTTCATGAACAAAATGTGTGGTGTTGAATGGCATTAAAAGTTTTAGAATAATTTCTCTCGATTATAAAATTGTCGACACTGGAAAACATTTCGAAGGATTTTTTTTACCATACTTTACCAAATGTTGATCCTTTTTTTTTATAAAACTTTCAATTTTATCATTTGAATTAAATACATTGCAGTTTTTTTTTTGAAGAGACAAGTTGATATTGTCTAATTTTGCAAAGATATCTGACAAATAACACAACTTAGATAGCCATTAGTAATTTTGCTATTTTCAGTTTTGTCTTTTAATAACAATAATCTTCTTGAACTTCGACCTCTTCACAACTGTTTTATTTTTGCATGCAATAATAAAGTTGTGTAGTCGGAATCCGTATCCTTAAAGAGATATGAAAATAAATGGATGTTAAGGGCATGTCTGTTAATAAAATTTACAATCTTAACAGCATCCTGGAGCAAATTGTTTAAGTCTGGTGCTAAGTTTTTTGCTACAAGAGCCTCTTGGAGAATTAGGCAGTGAGTAAAAGTTATATTATCATAATGAGTAGCTTAAAAAATTAATGAGTAGCTTAATAATGAGTAGCTTAAAAAATATTTAAGCCCGTCATTGCTCTTATACCATCTTTGCATATTGAACAGCAATTTTTCCGTTCTAAACTTTCAGTATTAAAAATTTGTCAACTTTACAATATATGTCTTTATCTGTAGTATGGTCTTTTATAACGACAAAATAACAATATTCTTCCTCCACGAATCCTTATAAATGTACCTGACATATACTAACAACTGAGCCAATTTACTAACATCAGTTGTATCGTCCAACTGAATTGGAAAATTTGGGCTTCCTTTAATTCTTGTGATAAGGTGCACTAATTGATCCTTGTTAATATCAGAAATTTTATTCGAGACAGTATCGTTTGATAAAGAAATTTTTCGAATATCATTGGCATATTTACTTCCATCTAGTATTTCTACAATTTTTCTAGAAATAGCAGCAGACAATACAAGATCTTTTTCAATGTTGAACAGTATTTTATTTTTAGCAATACAGCATGAAACTTCATATGATGCTAGTAAACATTTTTCATTAATGGTCATAAATTTTTCAAAGAATTTTTATCTTTATTTAAAGATTCACACCGTCTTTCAAAATATTATTTTGGTTTATTGACGTAAAATCACGCTTTGATTCAAGATCTATTTTTAAATTTTATGGTTTCATACTCTCTGGAGCCTATAATTTTTTCCGGATCAAACAAAGAGATGGTTCATCACCGTTACAATTTCAAATGTAAAGCAAAATTGAAGAAGTCACTCATCATATTTTCTTTTTCGTACATTAGATGCTTGTTTTTCAATACTTTGTCCTGCCTGAGCAGAGTTTGTAGCATTACTATCTGCGTCAGTACCATTCTTATTTAAGTCATGGCTAAAAATTATTTTGATGGCAAAATCAAATAAAGATATAAAATAACATAGCCTATTGCTTTGAATAATTGATTAATTAGTGAATAAATAGAAAAAAAAAATGAAATCTCGTTTTGGTGAAATACTGACAATTGACTTCACTAGACGACCCAGTGTTGCCACAAGGTGCAAGAATAAGTCAGAGTCTTGAAAAACAATTTTACTGTGCCAAACGCAATCTCCGAGAACATAACTCCGGACCTATTAGAACAATTGAGGAACAAAAGCCTTTAGTTTTTCCCTCCCATCCTTTCGAGCACACAGAGAGTATAGCTTCGTTATGTGACGTAAAAATTATTCGATTCAAATGATGTAGGGATGTCTAAAGAAAATAATTTTTTTTAACAGTTCATGCCAAAAAGTAAGCCAGATCACCATAAAATTAGCCAAGATTTAAGCCAGCGGATTAAAAAAATGTCCTCCTGTTCGCCATCAAAATAAGCCAGTCTGGGGAGAAAAAGCCAATATGGCAACACTAGAATAGGAAGAGAGTCAATACTGTTATCACGACGGTCAGCTCCTAAAGTGCTTAAATTGCCCAAATTTGCGTACTACACAGCGATTTTTGGTGCTACAATTACATTATTTTTTTTTTTAGTCTTGTCGCGGCTTATGCCGTGACACGCGCATGGTCCGTTTAAGTGTACTTGGATTAGTTTTATGTCAAATCTTTACTTTTTTTTATGTCTGGTTATTTCAAACTATCGAAGCAAACACGGCAAAAACGCTGTCCTGGTTATATCAAACTTTGCACCAATCTTTCGAAACAAATACGGCTTTCGTGCTATAGGTGGCAACCCTGCAATACTACACTAGTTCACACATTACAGACAGTGTTATTGAATCATTATCTCGCTGAACCCGTGTGCGTCCATTCCAACCTTTTTTGTGTGTGCAGGTTTGTGAGAGTAACTGCAAAAATATACTTCCAGATGTTATAAAATCGTGTGTTTAAATATTTAATATAAAAATCTCTCGCGACCCAAGAATTTTGCTACGTGACCCCATTTGGGGATCCATAGTTTAAGAAGGCCTGGTCTAACTGTTGGTTATTCTGATTTACTGCTCACTGTTATTACATTCTTTTCATTCATTTCTCATAATCTGTATTTATTAGTTTTGCATCGTATGTCATGTTCCTAAAATGCATACATTATCTTCATAATTCTATAGTACAGTAAATTAAGGTTTTTGGAAATAAGCACTTTTTATTGTGAAGTTACGCTGTATAACTACATCATGTTATTTTGTTTTGGTTTTAATACATGAAATTACCCTCGGCAGTTTTTCAATTCTTAGCCCTTTTTTTTCTCCTCACTATGGTGAGGAGAAAAAAAGTTCTTTTTTTCTCCTCACTATGGCCTATAAATAAAGTAGCTATTTTAATGAAGATGCGTTCAGTGTGTATAGACCTACTAATAAATCCCTTTAATCACTTGCAACCAATGTCCAAGGCGGTGTCCAGGATTTTTTTCCAAAGGGGATTTTACAAAAAAAAAATTTTCGGGGGGGGGGGAGGTACAAAAAAAACTTTAAAAACCGCATAAAATATTTGTTTATATTCATTTCTGTTGCGTTTTTACGAGTCGGTAAAATATTTAGGGGGGTCAAACCTCCCCCTCCCCTGGATACGACCTTGCTTGCAACCTTTGGATTTCGGACGATGGTACATAAACTCTGTCTGAGTTAGAACTAGCAGAGTGTCAAACCAAAGGTTTATAGGAACCGGACCTTGACTTATTTTTTATAACTTTTTTTTTTTTTCAGCTTCTGTTTGTTCTGAGTTTGCAAACGACGCTGAAGCATTGCAACATCCACTATATTCTGTAAACTTATGTGCATATCTCAAGGAATTTATTTCGCAGTTCGTTGCTCAAGGTTTTTTTGAGAGTTCTTTCCGACCTAATTTGAACGAAGCTGAAAAAAAGACTCTCAGTCTTTTAGGTATTAATGTCTAAGATCTGTTAATTTATACTATGTCAATAAAATTTTGACGTTTAATTATTTTCCTTTTTTTATAACAGTTAGCATAAAAGATTCATGCCTTCCACTCTGAAAGCTCAAATATTTCTGCTTCGTCATAATTGCAGCAATAGCTGCAACCTTGTGAAGAGTGAACCATAGCCCACAGCAGTTGAAAATTAAGGAACGTGTTTTCGGAAACTCAAATAATTCTATCTACATCAATTTTGCCTCCTTGGGGCGGCCCCTACGAGTAAAGAGGACCCTAGACTGTACAGGGGAGGATCCAGGATTTTTTTTTTTTTAGGGGGGGGGGCGCAAAATAGGTTGATCCAATAAACTTGCGTTAGGAGCAAGTTTGATTAACGCAAACTTGCATTAATTAAGTAAATTACACTACTTTAGACTACGTTAGGGGGGAGGGGCGCGCCCCCCTCTGGATCTGCCACTAAGACTGTAGTAATCAAAAATTTGTTTCAAGGACTTAAATCTTTCTTTATGTCTAAGATACGTTAGTATTATATTTCCCTGTTATAAGCGTAATTTTTCTTTCTTTTATAGAAGTTGCTAGAGGGCTTAGAAGTAGTAGAGGGCTGTTAGTTCTAACTGTTAAAATTATCTAGAAAGGACTTCGTATTCCGGATCTTAATGTCTAATTCATTACAATTTTACAAGTCATCATTAAGCTTGGCATCACCGGCGAAAATTCTAAAGAATAAGAAACAAATTTATTATCAGGAAGGAAGTTAGACATTACAATTTAGCCGAAGACTTACCCTAGGCTGACACTGGCATTTCAAGGAGTTTGCTTCAGACATTGTTTTACACTTCGGGTTGTGCGACAAATACATGCGCGTCTTTAGTCACCCTACAAGCTACAAGGCGAAATAACGGCCCAGCATTGAAGAATTAAAATATGTGAAATATACGAAAGGGTTATGGATTTTTATTATTATTAGTAGTATTACCAGAAAATAAGCAATTGAAGTGGATTGTTCTTATCAAATCCTCAACTAATTTTATTGTCACTCTTTTACCGTTTTAGTCTGCTGTTTTTTTTGTTCTTTTTTGTTGCATCGAATTACTGCTATGCATTAAATATGCGTCAAATTTGCCAGAAAATTCAGTACTTGTCTGAGGGATTTCAAAGCTTGCCGCCAAAACTCGGTCCTGAGTTGACTTCTGCAATCTTAAGAATTAAAATATCTTGAACGAACCATGTTTTTTAACAATGTATTATTAATTAGCCTCAAATTTGAATTCAGCAAGCTAAAAAATCCTTAAATTTAGCATTTTGTGGAGATCAAATTTCATTTGTAATTTGAAAATTTAATACATTGTGATTGTTTACTTCTATTTTCAATATTAGGTGCAGATTCGTATTTAGAAAGGTCAGAATCCTTACATACCATTTATGGTGGAAAGCAGGCTCAATTTGTGATATATTTGCCTTTGAAATATGTCTTAGAGCTCCTCACTCAGACCTTGAATCCTGGCTCAACAGTGGGCGTTTACCTTTGGCCTCTGCACGCTTAGCTCCTGTTTGTAATTAATATGGTCAGCAGTTCCTGCATATTAATTTTAGTGGAAATCAAGTACCATTTGTAAATATATGCTTCTGAAATATGTCCTTCCTCACTCGAACCTTCAACCATGACCAGCAACGGACTTCGGCCCCAGCATGCTCGCTCTCATGACGTCATGGTTCCAAAATTATTCTGCATCAATTTCCACAGTTCTTGCTCTATTAGTTCAGGTGATTTCCCAGTGCGAAGTAAAGTGTTTATACACAAAATAAACCAGCACACTTTATATAGCTAAGCACAGTTTTTATATAACTAAATATACTAACAAAAGCGCCGGCCTCACTGGCCTTCTTCAGCTCGCTACGGTTGGCAGCTCCCCCTCCGCCGCTCGCACGCTTACTACCATGACGTCAAGTTATTATTTTTTTCAATTTATATTCTTATTCATATAATTCTTGTCTATTCTAATGACTCCAAAATTATCCTGGATTACCTATCATGTTCAGCTAAGCTTGTTTTTCTGTGCAAAGGATAAATAAAATACGCCGTGTTACGCCGCGTTACCAACTCTTTGAAATAAACTGTACCAGTTTTCCCACCCAAATTATACCACTAGAGATTTTTTGTACCATCTGAACAGAAGGTTAAAAAGTCGCGAGCACAGAGAGAAAATTTTCGATATACTAAAACCTGAACAGGTATCCGAGTAACAAAGGATCATATAAAACCAAAATATAAGGGAAATTTTGTATTGTACCAAAAAATTTCCAAATGTACGAATTTTATCAGGACCTCCAAATTGTACTGAAAGCGGTACAACTGTACCGCGTTGACAACACTGAATGTTGCACTTGACTTTGCATTGGATATAGATCCATTCTTGCATGCAAGACTAATAGACGGCAAAAAGATTGATTTGACAAAAAAAAAATTAAAAACGAGGTAGAAAAAAAATTGTTTTTATCTCTAAAAACGCTTACCTCAAACCGTAGATCCTCCTGTGCCTCCAGATGCGCTTAGAGCATCCAAGAACAGTTGCCAGTCATCTTGTCGCTGCGGCCGCCCAGACATCTTCCCATTCGGGTTGGATTGAGGTATTGAGTTGTGTGAGGTCAGCCCGGTCGTAGGGTGTTTTTGGCGCGTTCTCTTCTTCTGGTACCACATGGCTGCCACTTCCTTTATTTGATCACTTCGGTTATCAGTGAGTAAGACATCCTCTGTCGTACAGTTCTGTTTGCTACTCTTTGAAATCAGTGGATATTTAAAATACGCCTTAAACACACGTTTTCGAGCGCGAGGACTTTCTTTTTGAGGTGTTGATCTAGGTGTCAAGTTTTAGAACCATAGCAAAGCGTTGAGAGAACGTTGCTGTTGATCAGCCTTAACTTAAGTCGGAGAGAGTACTTCTGACTGCAGCAAATTTGAGACTCTATCCTGAAGGATGCATTAACCTGGCCGATTCTTAGCTCCACTTCTCGCCGATACAATCCTGAATTGTTGATGGTAATTCGTTAGTACTTAAACTCCACGACTTCCCCATCGTCTGGTTATTGCATCGTAGATGGAGGCTGATATCGTCAGCGAAATCAACATCTCCGTGTCTCTTATCCAACGGGATTCCATTTCCATCGCGGACCCAGAGAATATAGTCAATGACGAGGATAAATAACAGTGGTGATAGCACACACCTTCGCTTCACCCCTGATGCAAAAGTAACGGATACTTCCGTCACTTGTCTTCACGCAGCATTCTGTGTCTTTGTAGAAGGCTTCAATTATTCGGACGAGCTCATCAGAAATACTGTAGTATCTTAGAACCTTCCAAAGCGTTTGGCGATCAACCGAGTCGAAAGCTTTCCCGTAGTCTATGAAGTTAAAATACAGCTTATTGCACCATTCATTCACTTCTTCTAACTATTCTAAGACTAAATGCAAGATCGACTATGCTTTGTAGTGCCTAAAGGCTTCGGGATCAAAGCGTAATTTTTTTTTTCTGTTGCTTCAGCTTTTTTTATATTTCTAAGAATGGAAATGGAAGTATTGGGCGGTCTTGACATCAAAAGTCATCAATGAATAGATTTTAAAGATGCCACGCCGTCCCATCCTTTCTTTTTCAGTCGTAAAATCTCAATTTTCCGAGGTGCCGAAAGAAGATTAACGTTTTGTCAATTGGAAATAAAATGTTGATTCAGAGCTTCCTTTCAACATTTCTAAGTTAATCTTTGGTAAATATTTCAAGACAAAAAAGTGAACGTTTTCTTTTTTCGGCCTAATACATTCCTACTTTATAGCATTAATTTTATAGTATTTTATAGATTATAGCATAGTATTTTCCAACCTGGGAGGTGTGGATCAGTCTGAGGGGAGGTACAAATATTAGCCAGGAATGACAACAAATCAAATTATATTAAAACTAGGCAGTCGCGCAAAATATCTTAAGACATTTAACACTTTAACTGATTTAAGACATTTAACTGATTCTGAGGTATGAAAAACTAAATTTTAACTAACAAGAAAATAATGCAAATTTCATCATCATTAATTGAATATAAACATCAGTAATTACTATGATCAGTATTTCTCTCTACCACCATCTGGAGATGTAAACCCTCCCAGGAAGATATTTCTTGCTAAGAAACAATTAGTAGATATACTTTTCTTTGATCTTGTGAGTAAAATATTGTCTACGGTAAGAGGTAAATAAGACATACATACTTTTTGGTAAATAAGAAATAGTAAACCTTAAAGTTTGGTTTATGGGTCCTGGGTTTTAGTCCAACTGAGATGCCTTTTTAATATGACCTCAGATATTTTTAGAAAAGTTTGATATTTTGGAATAACAAAAAATATTTTCTGTCAAACGTGACATTTGTAAAATCATATTTTTGTGGCCATCATATGATACCAAATTTATTGTCCAAAAATTACCCCCCCCCCCTCGAACAGAATAAAAATTGGTTGGAAAACACCTGATGTTCTCTGGACGCGCGGAATTCTCTGTAAACCAGCTCTCGTATCAAAAAATATGAGTGATGAACTTAACTACGTTTTTATAAAAGTAAAGAAAGCTATAAACGACATAAAAAAATTCCCTTCTACGTCCGATTATTTCCAAAACTGTGAGAAGATGTGGAAGCTTCTTAAACCTCAGTTTTTTGAAAATGAGAAGTAAGACATGCTATCACGTGCAAAAGGGGTTCAGAGGGTACTTGAACTCAAAGAAAAAATCGCAATTCTTCTCGAAGAAAACCACAATGATCACGCATTCATGCGAAACAAGATTTTCTACATTAGCTGAAATGAAATCGAAATATCGTGTTTGTTTGGTTGAAGAAAAGGAGCTTCGTGTAACCATCCCATCATTGAACTCGAGATTTGATAAGCTTTGCGCTAATAACCAAACGCAGACATTTCATTAACTAAGAGAATAAAACTGTTATTCGTTTTCTTTGTTTGTATGAGTTTGTCTTGCTAAATTTTTTAGCATCAAAAAAAAAATTATTTGTATTATTTTATAAAACGGAAGGAAGGCGTCATATGAACAAATATTTTAAGGGAGTATTGTTCAACTAAAAGTTGAGAACCATTACTTCATACTAACATCTTGCATGCCAACCTTCATGATGAGACTACGCCTACCTCTTGCTCAAACAACCCACAGCCATGGCTACGTTTGCTTAATGAATGGCATACCCATAAACGGGTATGATCTTCAAGATTTGAAGACATGATGCCCTAAATACACGAACTTAAATGAACGAGTTTAAAAGATGCGGTTTTAGTGATATGGTAATGGGGTTTATTGGCATGCGTCATTTTCTCTAAGAACAGCAGCGTAAACTATGAGCCAACAAGTCAAAATTTCAACATTCAAAATCACAATTTGTAATGTATTTAGAAAAATACAACTTATCACATTAAATGAAATTCAAAACATTTCATATTAAGAGTCCGCTATACAGTCCACTAAACCCATAAAAAAAGGAAAAAGCTTGAATAAACCGTCCAGAAGCAAATCATCGAATTCTGAGCAATTATGTGTTCAAACAGAAAATAAAACTGGAACAACGTGATACATTCGGATCTGAAGAATGGACATTTGAATAATATACCAATAACGAATAATAAAAATTTAAATCTCAACGAAGCACGTTGCTTTCAGTTTGCGATTTTATAAGAAAAACAATAGCGCACACTGTGTTTTGCAATGGGATATTCATAGTAAGGGATTTAACAATTTCTTAGAGGTAAGCAATCAATGTATCTGCTGTGGTCCCCCAACTGGTATCCAATTGAGAAAATTTTTTGCAAACTCGCAATACTGCAGTGCTAAGAGAATCAAAGTTTAGAAATGAACTGGGCCTATGGAGGTTTTCCCAAATAAGGCATCTTCTAAAAATTTATCAAAATTACATATAAGCTTTCAATTTTGGACAGAAAAATAACACTGAAAGCAACCACATAATAAAGATTCCGTATAAACAGAATCAATTACACAGCAAGTTCATGTCTGTTTTTTTTTGTTTTTTTTTTCAAATAGTATACAGAACAGTTAAGCTTAAGCTTTCGTCATGGAAAACGAAGAAAAGATTGCCGAGTAAAAAGATTTATGTCCAAAATTTGTCATTTGCTGACGACATTACATCTTCCGGACATTATATCTACTGATATAATGTCCCAACACAATTATACGTAGATAAGACGACTCTCTTATCAAGAAGGATTCTTGATTACTGAATTATTCTTTGAGAACCTATGTGTCTGACCTTACCGTCAATCCGGATTTGCCGTAAATTTGACGCATACAGAAATTCATAGAAAACATTGATTGGACCGTTTATGCACAAAGCGGAAAGCGAATTATCCAGTGAAAATCAACAAAATCACCTCATTCGGGAAAAAAAATTGTTATTGGTTTATTTCCAACTTTGTCCAAAAAAATGTTCAATAAAAATGGGGCTTTAAAATGCCTATTCACAAAGAGAAATAGACAGTACTAAAATTTAGGCGTTTACAGTCACATTCATAGAGAGACTTAGCGGAATTCGGGTTGTTACTGTTTGTGCAATGGGGATTTTTTTGAAAATAAGCATGAAAAGTTGAAATATGTGATACGAAAAAGAAATCTCAATTAAATCAGTCATATGAAATTCAGGTCAGCGTTAAACTATATAGCCTAAGCATTCAAAACACATGCTTCCATCTATATTCGGCCAACTGAAAAATATATGTATATTAAAAGGTAAGAATTTAAGTATATATATAGCTTTACTTTCAAGAAAAACATGCACCGTGTATATTCTATCTGCCCAAAACAATACCCCAACCATTTAATATCCTAATTAAGGAATATAAATAAAATGCCCATTCACAAAAAGAAATAGCTAGTGCTGAGATTTAGCCAGTCATAGTAGGTACGTACATTCATATTAAGACTTTGCCAGATTGGGGTTATTTACTAATTATATATATATATATATATATATATATATATATATATATATATATATATATATATATTATATATATATATATATATATATATATATATATATATATATATATAATATATATATATATATATATATATATATATATATATATATATATATATATATATATATATATATATATATATAGTGAGCATTCTCCCTATTATTTGACACCTTTCTGTAATAAATTAAAAAATTACTTCCAAAGAATGACATATAACAAGCCTATCATTCATCATTCTATGACTAGTATCAAAATACATGTTCTACGTAATTAAAAACCTCAACTGCTAAAAATAAGATAACAACGAAACGAAATCAGCACTAGACATTTGATTTGTTAGCAAATTCCAGTGTTTGATCAATAGAGCCACCTCCAATATACTAGTTTCTTTTGACTGCTACGACCAGCAGCGAGTCTAGGCACTGCGCATCTAAATCACTTAATAATGGCTTGACAAGTATTACTTGTCTCTGAATAACGGTAACTGTCTCAAAAACACTTGCATTGTGTCAAAAGTTGCAAAGCTTATTCCAACCGAAATTGGCCCCTTTATCCAATTCATGCTCAGTCCCTTATAAAGTCCACGAACCAATCCTTCCTCCCTATAAGTGAAAAAGCATTATTAGTCCTTTAGCTTCAGATATATATATAAAAAAAAAACATGGGGAAGTGGAAAGGCCCTAAGATTTAGCAACCTAATATGGTCTTCATTTTAGGCTATCACTACATGACAAAACCAAACCAAAAATCAGTTAAGATCCAAAAAACGCAACAACGATGCTTATTCATACTTCAGACAATCTTTGACTGACATTGAATACCCCGTTTTGGTAGATGGCAGAGTGACAAGAATTTACGGACTACCTCTCTCAAGGAGACCAACATGGTTACACACTCCCACCGAACAAGGACACAAGATTTTACTTCTACCCAAGATTGGTTGAGATCTGATGCTCCTTCTGCTAGATAGCCCGATGACAAAGATACAGGGGTCTATCCCTTTCTCCTCTCTTTGTCCTATAAGGTTTGGATTGGGTAGGGATAAAAAAAAACACAACTTTTACATTAGCTCTCACTTCTTGCCGAGTTTTGCTAAGATCCGACGGGCTCAGCTGATAAATCTCCGGATGACACAAATGTTGGCAATCTAACATGGCCTAGGTTTTAGGCGTTCTGTATATGACAAAACCACCTGACCTAACTGAAAATATTCGATTCTGCCAAAACCAAAGGATCTTGTTGAAAATCTGCATTTCATCCGGTTTCTTTAAGTTATTTGAGATAGAAATATGAAGAGGGAAATGAGCTTGAAAGAGAAGTTGCGCATATACAAGAGAAAAAACAATATTCAAAAGTTCTATTATGATCTAAAATTTTGAAAGCGTGGATTTCTGGAAGCGTGTTGGATAAAGAGCAAAGCAGCGCTGATTCTATTGAAAACACAATTGCTAAAAATATGGATAAAAAGTACAATTGGCATAATATGAGTGTGGGAAAACAATTTTGAAAATTGTGCTCTTTTGTAAAAGCCGTATTTTTTTTTTTTTGAAAAAAAATCTATTGCAAATAATGTTAAAAATTATCAAAAAAAAAAGGTTAGTCGTTTGAAATGACTGGGTATATCGTAAAAATCTTAGTATTTCGGAGGATGTAGGGATAAAACTATGCTAATAAACTTGACGTGATAAGTCATATCAACTCTAATTAAGCTTTTGATTGAAAATGCATGTGAATAGAGCTGTAAATATCTTATTAAAGTTCCAAACTAGCAGATTAATTACTGTGCCAAAAACTTTTCGGTAAACTACTTTTAAAAGCAAAAAAATTAAAAAATTAGAATTATCACGTGTGATCGTTAGATCAAACTTTTTCTTTTAGTGTATTTATAAACAATATATATTGTTATGAGAGGTTAAACATGATGAGATAAAATACGTCCCATAAAACAACAAAAATATATTACGTAACCAAAGCTTACTAAAATAGAAAGAAAAACTAAAACCCAAAAACATAACCAAAATGGAGTTGCAAATAACATTTTATGTACTAGGACAGTAGAAATGAAATCTGAGTTGGGTTTTCAGGCACCTGGTCAGGGGCGGATCCAGGATTTCTTTTTTTTTGGGGGGGCGAAATAGGTTGATCCGATGAACTTGCGTTAGAATCAAGTTTAATTAACGCAAACTCGCGTCAATTAAGTAAATTACACTACTTTAAACTATGTTAGGGGGCGCGCGCCCTCTCATCCCCCCTGGACCCGCCACTGCACCTGGTTTGAAGAGTGTTTTGACCGGGTTAAAAAAAAAATCGTTTTCAGGTTCTCCGCGTTCAACCCAGCAAAACTTAAAGCGTTTTCATCTAACGGGTTTTAAGCGTGTTGGCCACGGAGTTCTTCAAAATTGTAATGCGCTAGGATAGCATGGTTTAACATAGGTTCTGGGAAGACATTCGTCGTTTTGAACATGGCATTAGAAACGATAATCTGCACAGCCCATGTCAAACTCCGCGTTGGATGTGGGTGGTCTAAACAAGGCTCTGATAGTTTGAACTGGTTAAGTGGAAACTTGCACAACTATGCATGCATTTCGAAACGTAACTAGGAAAAACCAAGATTCCAATGTTTACTGGAAAATGCCTCCACATGTGATTTTTCATAGTTTGAACATCCATGGTCAGACACTATATTCTATCACTATGCTAACTGGTTATTGTCCTATCTGATCTTCGCGGTTCAAATTCTCGGGTGTTTCTCGTATAATATATAAGTAGCTATAATTTTACTGGAATATATTATTAGGTTCTTTATCTTAAGAATTAATTTGTCTTTATGTATCATTGTTCATTTTTGAATTTTCACGGACGAAAAGCGTTGTAAAATTAAACTGATAAGTTTTGTTTCATTATTTTCACGCTTCAGCGTGGCAACACTGACGAAAATATGATTCTTCCCTTAAAACGTCATTAATTTTGTAACAAACAAAGCCAAATCTTAGAAAATCATTGTTTTCAGGTATGAGTAAACCTAAGAAAGGCCCAGAAGTTAAAACATTTTCGTTTCGATATCATCGGTACTTTAAGCTTACCTATAAACTCGGATCAAGGTTCCTATCACAGTTCTATATTTGACCCCAGTCACACTAGCGGTTTGCATTCTTCTTCGCACGATGTCCAGGGGATAGGATGAAGACTGACCAAAGAGTCCAGCAACAGCTCCAAATATCAAACGCTCTATTGCATTCGGTTTCTCATTTGTTAAATCTAAATGGATTAAACTAAATTACATATTTATGGTGTCAGCTCGGTAGCATTCAGCATAGCTCGGGTCTTATTGTTTGGCAAAAAAAAAAGTTATACATCTTTTAAAAAAGGTATTCGAAAAGATTAGTATAGTAGATTTTCTCCTTTCTTGCATAAAACCCTAGAGAAAAATGCCAAGCTCAAATATCAATGCAAAAGAAAACTGGCTTAGGAAACAAGGTTGCATAAAAAACTATCACGACCATTGTCTAAAAGGCAGATTGTTCTTTAATCAACTTCATTATTTAATGTTGGTCATAATCAACTGAACTTAATTGATAATTCATAATTAGCTAATAATGATTAATAATTATTATTAATTAATAATGATTAATAATTATTATTAATTAATAATGATAATCAACTTAGCTTAATAATACAAGAGTATAATCAATTTCCACTGTTGCAATCAACTTAACTGTACAAATATGCGCTATAAATTGCTTCTAAACTATGATTTTACAAGTTTTCCAGAAAATAATTTATTTCATGAAGATATAAATTTCCTAGGCCGATAAATAGTCGGACTTGCAGATTGTTTAAAATTCATCTCAGAGGAATTCAAATTTGGTACTAACCAACTTTATTTTAAGGGAGAAACTTAATTTTAAGGCAAGGGTTTAATAAGGAGGAACTAATGTGGATGATATCATAAAGGGAAGTTTTACCACTTGCTGACACGAGAAAGTATCTGGTAGGGGTGAAGCCAAAGATAGGTCCTTACTTTTGCCCTATCTGTGGAGATGGGGAGGATGACTTAATTAATTTTTTGAGTTTTTGTAAGGAATTAAATGGTTTGAGAGAGGAAATTTTTACGGGGTATAAAAGGGAGGAATAGGTGGAAATTATATTAAGTGATAGAAGTTTTATGGGGATTAACAAGTTGGAAAAGTTTGTGCTATGAAGCATAGGGACCAGTTTCTGTAACTTATTTAGAAATTAATTGGGATTGAAGGGTTTGTCTTGGATTGTCATTGTTATGTTGTTGTATTTTCACATTAACCATAGCCCATGAAGGTTTTTAGTATTAAAAAATAACAGATCATGTCATATTACGCACAAAGAGAACTATTCAAAAGGTTAAAATTTTAAAAATATCAAAAATAAGCAAGCTCGCTCGGTGATCTTGACCCATACAGGAGCACCAGGGAAGTCTTTTAGGTCAAAAACTAAGACAATAAATGTTGATTTTTTTTTTACCCTCATCTTTTGCAAAAAGAAAGATAATGCCTTCTGGAAGAACACCAATGCCTCTATAAAAGGATGTATTACACACAAAGAGAATTATTCAAAAGGTTAAAATCTTAAAAATATCAAAAATAAGCAAGCTCGGTCAGTGATCTCGATCCATGCAGGACACCAGGAAGTCTTTTGAGTCAAAATCTAAGACAATAATGGGTTGGGCACACGTAGCTGATTTCGGGAACTGATTTCCAAATCAGCGCTGATTTTAAAAGAAATCGGCGTCGATTTGAGCTTGAAAAATTTCCTAGTTTTTGGCACCGATTTACAAATCATCATGATCATCACCAAAAACAAATAGGGATACAAATAAATAGTCAGCCAGAGATGTCTGTGGTGAAAGACTCCACTACTGAGCTGAGAACTAAACTCAGAATTAAGCTGAGATCAATCATGCAACTATTAATAAACTCCAGTTGACTATTTGTGTCCATGATTCTTTGCTTTGAAACTCTCGCGCAATGAATTTTTCTTTCAACAAATTTTTCTTCCCGCTATCATTTGTCCACTGATGCTGAAATCGGTTCCCAAAATCAGCTGATTTTTGTTTATCCTCACCTTTTGCAGAAAGAAAAATAATACCTTTTGGAAGAACGCCAATGCCTCTATAAAAGGACACAGGGCACAACTTAGGACTTGTGAATAGCTTGAGTGATAAATAGTGCGTTCGAGCATCCCTTATCCGAGTAATCTACTTAATATTGGCTTCTCCGGTTGTAGTCGTCAAAAGATAATATCGGATACTTAACCGGCAACTTGTCAACTAAAACCCTATAGGCAACTAGGCGAATAACAACATTAATCATGCATACTCCACTGTAAACATAGCTTATTTATAAACACCTGAAGATGTGCCACATTTCACAGTTAATGTTCCTTTTTTGTTCTCTGCCTATATAATTTCACATATTTTTTTTATTTCTGAAAAAATTAAATTTGACATCACTTATCCTGCATTTTCCAGGGTTACCAGGTGTAGATTATCCAACAACTAATCCAGACTGTTTTAAGTAGTAATCCTACTAACTTTTGACGTCATGTACGCCTTGTAAAGCGCTAAGATAAGTAATCGAACTTATCGGATAAGTACTCTCGGAACGTTTGAATACACTAAAATGTTGTATACTCAAAATTTACGCGGAAAAAGAAACTGCTTTTAAATTAAAACAAAATAAGGAAGAAAAATGCTTTTGATAACATTTCTTAGCATTAATACATCTTTTGAGCAAATAGGAAATGAAATCGAACGAATAAGAAAAATTAGATAATTAAATAATGTTAATTAATTTAGATAATTAATTAAATAATGTAAATGCAAATAAAGAAAAAATCCTGACAAATCGAGCTTTCTGTCGTTACTCTGGTATAGCATCTAACATATTTCGTATGTAAGAAAAAAACAGGTTTCGCTTCAAAAACTGTTTTGAATTCGCTCCGTATTTGCGATAAGACTTAAATACCTTCATATCGCCACTTAAATGATATTAATTTTTATAGGGAGCCCTCCCCTCTTCAGTCTACAGGGAGGATAATACTCATAAAGATTGACCACTTAGATTGGGTTTCTGACTATGCAAAAATTTATCCAGAATAGTTTTTATTCAACTCATTGATAAAATGTCTTCGGTTTGTAAAGGCTCCTTTTATCGAATTTCAGCGCTAAATTCATCCAAAGTATTAATACTTAGAACTTTAGATAAAAGTATCTTCCATTTTTTCCGCAAAACCAAATTCTTTTTTCTTGACAATATTTTTTGTGTTACCACACTTACAAAAAATTTTGTGATAGCACATCCCCCCCCCCCTGAAAGATGACGTATACCCTCTAAAAGTGATACTGTTATCTCTCCCCTTATAGAAGAAGAATATCAAATACACAAAAATTGTCCGATATTTGGTATCTTTTGTATTCAACACTTTAGCCCTAACATTCATCTACATACCTGAAAAGCCTAGGAACAAAGTCATTTATTAATAATTTCACATTACCTGCATGTCTTTTCTTCAGTGTTTCGTAGGTAAAAAAGCTAATACCAGCATATGGTATCACACCAAGTATTGTAGGAGTATATCCTTTATATAAGGTTTTGGGTCCTTCATCTTTCCAAATTCTCACAAACACCTAATAACAAGTAAATCTTTGATCAAAAGTAATTATTCTGATGACCCTAATTGCTGCGATTCCTTCTACATTTCTTTTGGATTTTATGTATTTGCAGGAAAATATATATATTTTTACAAGGGGAGAGTGGGGGTTTACACGTACTATTAAAACATTAGTCACTTGATGTGCCTGGCGCTACGAAGCTTATTATTGAAGAACACGGACATATGCTAAATTAGCAATTATGCACCCAAAATACAAAATTGGCAGAATGATTATTTTTTTTTTTACAAAAACTGGCAGAGTAGTACTTGTGCTGCTCTGGATAATCTACGGTACAACGGTTTATCGGTGTAAATCAACGGTGTAAATCGGTTTGTGGGCGTGTATAGTGCAAGCTATTAAATTTTGAAATATGCCAAATTTAAATTATTTTTGTTTTAGCAAGTCCTTCAGTTTTCGTTCAGTCTGTTTTTTCGTTCATAATGAGTGTTTCTTAGCAATCTTGCTATTAAGGAAATGGGAGTAAAGCTAAATTTTAAAGATCTTGATTTGTTCACTTATAGATGGAAGAACTAGACAACAAACAGCACATAGCAACTCGTTAAGAAATCAATCTTTACAAGGAGAAATCAAGAGTATTTTCTAAGGATGATGTACTAATTCGAAGCAAAGTCTTACTCAAGCAACGACAATAGAACACTTTAGGTTATAAACAGTTCGCTATCGCTCAGTGGACAGTTGGATATCTTTAGACTGAGAAATTCATGTCAAATGGATTTAAGAATATCAAAGGTTTTAAAGGCTCATAACCATATCAAACTACATAAATAATTTTATTGGCGTCTTAAAATTCATTCTTCTTCAGAATAATGTCCCTTCTAAATCGTTGCTCCAGAAAACGTTTATGGTAGTTTTTGCTTATTTTTCATTGAAAAAAAAAATCTTTGTTCCACCACGGAATTTTCATTTCTGGACATATGTCTCATCAAAAGTAAACAACTCATCTGTTGGTCATGGTCAACAGATAAGTGCTGACTTAGTAAAAGAATGAAGTGTCTCCAATGTAAAAAACAAAACAATTCGCCAGGATGGCCCATAGAACAGATGATAATTTGAAGAAAGGTTTATTCAATTAAAATCCTACTTCCCTATTCTTCTTTTTTTTTGGGGGGGGGATAAAAAACCAAACGGAGATTAACCTTTCCCCATCCCACCCCCTTTAAAATAATAATCCATTTTTTTGAAAATAACAAAGTATTTTTTATAATAAGCACATTTATGAAAATCAAGTTACTTTTACTATTTAAAAATACATTTTTTCATTCACTTTTTTTTCGAATTCATTTCATTTGAAAGTATAAAAAACTTCAGCCCAAATTTACCTTTCAAAACGTCAATTGTCAGTTTTTGAAGAAATCTGTTTAGATTTCAAGAAGGCGAAAAATACATCAAAGCCTATAGGCGTTTGGGGAAGATGGCATCCCAACATTTGCGCTGAAGTTAATTGTTCGTTTTAAGTTTGGCTAGATTGTTTATTTCAATTTATGATCGTTATAAGAATAAATTTATGATCGTTATTAATGCACAGTAATTTTCTTTCCATTTTCTGTATAGCTTGTTCGTGACCTTTCTTTTTAATCGTTTTACATTTTAATATAGCTCTGTACTTTTTTGGGGAATATTTTTTGGAAACATTTTCATGAATCAATATTCAAATAGACATTAAAATTACGAAGCACTCAGGTTTGTTAGCCACTCAAATGCTTAAATGATAATCTTTACAAAGGAAGATGATAGCTTCAAACTTGAAAGAAGCGGACCCTTTAGGGATTCTTAAGTTCACTTAAAAAAAAGGTTACCGTAACAATAGACTTATATCGGAACCGATCAGTGACGGCCATTCGAGCCCGTGCAAGGTCAAGGGGGTACGTCAGGCTTTGAGATGTCACACCAGCAAGAGATCCAGCGATCATTCGAAGCCAAGGACTTGGCCTATATTTATAAGAGAAAAAATTAACAACACGTAAGTGCATATGGATGGCATTAAGAGGAGAACTTAAAATTTAAATGGTTGAATTAACACATGCTCTAGGTTGCTTCCTCAGTTTAACTGGCCACCATCAACAAGCTCGGGGCGTTATTAATTAATCGGCCTTTTCAAGCGATAGCCATAAGGTCCATTTAGCTTCGACCAAAAAGCCAACCCTGTCTTGCGCTCCCCACCTTTTCATGTCAATTCTTTATTAGTGCTTGAAAAATATGGCCGTTATGGTTACCACTTCTTACGTTTTTTCTGAAGATCTACCGAATTTGAAGTCCATCTCCCAATAAAACAAGAAGATCTCGAATCCCCCTTAAAGTTTGAATCCCTAAAAACAGTTACTTTAGGCACTTTTTTAAGTTCTATGTCAAAAAAGAGCTTAACAGGACAAGAAGATCTTACGATAAAAACTGACGTCACTGACGCGCTTAAATTCTCCAAGACTGGATTAAGCAACTCCATGTACACCCATTTTCCTTTGCATCACGAGACTATATTTTTGCAAAGTTAATTTGTTCGTCCATTACTTTCGCTTGCTTTATCAATCAATAAAGTTGGGATGACGTCCTTATTCAGTTTTGCGATAATATGTTTTTTGCTGATTCGATTTTTTCTCATATTAAATAAAAAAACAAGTTTTTTCAACTAAAAAAAGCGGAAAAACATTCAAATTTTAAAACAAACGGAAATTATTCTGTATAAGAAGGGGGCTGTCCCCTCTTCAAACCCCTACTCTTTACGTTAAAGTTTTATCGTTCTTTAAAAATACTTCATATTTCAATTCAACGGCTGTTGTGTTTCAGCAGTGGTTCCTAAAGAATTAGGACAAAAAGTCAAACTTCAGCGCAAGGAGCAAGAGGTTGAGGAGAATTCAGTCCCCCTTATATACGCAACAATTTCTGCTCGTCTTAAACTTTAATGTTGCTCCTTACTTTCAGTTGAAAAACCTATTTTTTACTTAATTTCTTCTGATGATTTTTCAAATCATGCCCAGGCCTAAGCAAAATCTGACTTAGGGTGCCGGCAATATAAGCCCCCAATTTCTTACTAAATTGTATATATCAATACTTTTAAATTGATTAAGCTTCCCGCTTTTTCAGTTTTTCAACTTAAGAATCAAAATGTTGGATTAAAAAAAAAATGGACAAAATTTTAATATCTATTACTTAGTTAAGATTTTCGATCAATAGTAATTCTTTTGAACAAGTTTTTAATAATATCTTTACTACAGAGTTTTTGGCTAGACGGCGAGTGGCATTATTGTTAATATAGATGAAAATTCTATGTGACTTTATGTCTTCTGCGCAGTTAAATCCATCGCGGCCTCTTCAATAGGGTTTTCTAATGTTTAAATAAACAGAAGACATATGTTCAAGTTCTAAAAAGAAGCATTTCAAATCAAATGCTGAAAGCAATGTTCCTAATTAAAAGGGCTTCTTTAAAATCTGGTAAGTTTTCGCATTAGTCTCTCTTCCTCACCTTTACCCTTTTTTAGGTCTGGAGCATAATGGATTCAAAAGAAGACTCGTCAAATTCAAATGAGACACGCGAAATAAGAACGACAAGAGGTTCGATAGTTGACACTAAGAAAGGGAAAAAGAAACAGAAGCAAAATTATGAAAAAGTATGGGAGAACGAGAAAGAATTTGCTAGATGGTTATCAATCAATGAAGAACTGAGTTGGTACTCAGTATGCTCGATCAAATTGTCATATGAAGAAGGAAAGACAGCCCTGAGAAAACATTCTCAGTTAAACAACTTACCATTTATACTGGTTGACAATTTAGTCCCGTTCCTGAAAAATATACCACATCAGAACGTTACAGATCAAGTAAAATTGGGTAAGCGGAAAGTGACAAACCTAGTAAGCCGCGGGCTGTCAAA
Organism: Artemia sinica; assembly: GCA_027921565.1. Lineage (NCBI taxonomy): Eukaryota > Metazoa > Arthropoda > Branchiopoda > Anostraca > Artemiidae > Artemia > Artemia sinica. Next base: position 25,270,668 of record CM051264.1, on the reverse strand, counting down.
GTTTCAAGGATACAGTAGTTGAGTATCTAAAAAGAACCCTTGTTCAATTATAACTAACGAGACGAATGAGCTTACAATTACCAAACATTTGGCCATCTGTGTTAGTTCCTCCAACGAGAATCTGGAAATAGAGGTGGATTTAATTGACCTTGAGGAATGTCCCAGCGGAATCGCACAAGTCCTAATTTCAAAACTCAGGAATTATCTGCCGAGTCTGCAGAAAGACGGAGTTCCAGTGTCCGTTTGGATTGGTTTCTGCAGTTACACTGCAAGCATCATGATGCTTGCAGTGATGCTTGCCCCACCACTCTGTTTCTTCACTTACATAGAAAAGTTACCCGTCGGTTACTGTTGCAAAATATAAGTGTCATCGAATCAATCTTGTAGCATCTTCTGTATGTAAAAAGATTCGGAAAACTTTGGAAGATATGTGCAGGATGGCTAACAGTCATTTTGCTAATCGCACTAAACGAGTCAGCGCTTTTGGAGTATTCCAGAACTTCTGCAGTATGTGCCGGCTGAAAATCCTTGCACCTGGAGAAAACAATAGGGCTCTCAGTTCATGCGTATGTAAGAAGGATTCGGACACTATCAGAACCCCTTTAATGGTACATTTTTGGGGGCATTAAACAGAGTTTAACACGACGTTCCAAGCAGTGGCCCCACCGTTTCATCTTTTAAAAGGGAAGATAGTAAAACTTGTAAAGATCTTGTAAGGCAATTTAATGATCACGAAGTATGTTCAGGAAAAGAGAATAACAGTTGACCCGGAAAATAGTTCACACCACCTCTCTCTGAAAAATATTTATCTTGGCTTAAAAGTGGTGGATAAAATTGCCAAATTGACCAATTTTGCGAAAGCTAGTTATCAGTCAGAAACGAAAAGGAAAAACTTAAAGCTGAGACTGGAAAAATTACCTGAGCAGGTAAAACTGAAAGCAAATTAAAATTTGTACCCATTTGATTTAGCGCAGGAGCGTTAGATGTTATCAGAGGCAACGCTGTAGCGTTGTCTATAGTAAAGGCCATACGGCTCCAATGTGTTATTATTATTATTATTTTTTTTTTTTCCCCAGAGGCACTTCATATGGAAGGGGTCGTCTTAGAAGCTTCAAAGGGGGATCATTCGATTGGAAATCGAGAGTTCTAGAGCCCTTTTTAATAGTCGAAAATGATTGGAGGCAACTAGCCCCCCCCCACGCCCATCATTCCCCCAAACACATCCAATCAAAATTTTGAGATGGCCATTTTGTTCAGCGTAGTTGATTTCCAGATAGAAAATATATTTTTGAGGAGGATACCCCCCCACAACCCTCAGGGCAAGGGTTTTAAGTTATGTCCTGGGGGCATATAAGGTTATTATAGAAGGCGTTGTCGTAGAAACTTCAAAACAGGCTCATTCAATTGGAAATTAAAGAGCTAGTGCCCTTTTTAATAGTCGAAAGTGATTGGAGTGTAACTAGACCCACTCCCCCCCCCCCACGCCCATCATTTCCCTAAACACATCCAATCAAAATTTTGAGATAGCCATTTTGTTCAGCGTAGTTGATTTCCAGATAGAAAATATATTTTTGAGGAGGATACCCCCCACAACCCTCAGGGCCAGGGTTTTAAGTTATGCCCTGGGGGCATATAAGGTTTATATAGAAGGCGTTGTCGTAGAAACTCCAAAACAGGCTCATTCGATTGGAAATTAAAGGGCTATTGCCCTTTTTAATAGTCCAAAATGATTGGAGGGAAACTAGCCCCCCCCCCCGCGCTCATCATTCCCCAAACACATCCAATCAAAATTTTGAGATAGCCATTTTGTTCAGCGTAGTTGATTTCCAGATAGAAAATATATTTTTGAGGAGGATACCCCCCACAACCCTCAGGGCCAGGGTTTTAAGTTATGCCCTGGGGGCATATAAGGTTTATATAGAAGGCGTTATCGTAGAAACTTCAAAACAGGCTCATTCAATTGGAAATTAAAGAGCTAGTGCCATCTTTAATAGTCGAAAGTGATTGGAGTATAACTAGCCCCCCCCCACGCCCACCATTTCCCCAAACACATCCAATCAAAATTTTCAGATACCCATTTTGTTCAGCGTAGTTGATTTCCAGATAGAAAATATATTTTTGAGGTGTACACTCCCCCACAACCCTCAGGGCAAGGGTTTTAAGTTATGCCCTGGGGGCATATAAGGTTTTCATAGAAGGCGTTGTCGTAGAAACTCCAAAACAGGCTCATTCGATTGGAAATTAAAGGGCTATTGCCCTTTTTAATAGTCCAAAATGATTGGAGGGAAACTAGCCCCCCCCGCGCCCATCATTCCCCCTAACACATCCAATCAAAATTTTGAGATAGCCATTTTGTTCAGCGTAGTTGATTCCCAATAGAAAATATATTTTGAGGAGGATACTCCCCCACAACCCTGAAGGCAAGGGTTTTAAGTTATACCCTGGGGACATACAAGGTCTTTATAGAATGCGTTGTCGTAGAATCTTCAAAACATGCTCATTCGACTGGAAATTAAAGGGCTAGTGCCCTTTTTAATAGTCGAAAGTGATTGGAGTGTAACTAGCCCCCTTCCCCCCCCCCCCCCCACCCATCGTTTCCCCAAACACATCCAATCAAAATTTTCAGATAGCCATTTTTTTCAGCGTAGTTGATTTCCAGATAGAAAATATATTTTTGAGGAGGACACTCCCCCACAACCCTCAGGGCAAGGGTTTTAAGTTATGCCCTGGGGCCATATAAGGTTTTTATAGAAGGCGTTGTCGTAGAAACTTCAAAACAGGCTCATTCGATTGGAAATTAAAGGGCTAATGCCCTTTTCAATAGTCGAAAGTGATTGGAGGGCAGCTAGCCCTCCCCCCCCCCCCTCCCTAAGCCCATCATTTTCCCAAAATCATCTAATCAAACTTTTGAGATAGCCATTTTGTTCAGTGTAGCTGATTTCCAGATAGGGCAACTATCCCCCCCCCTCCCTACGCCCATCATTTCCCCAAACACATCCAATCAAACTTTTGAGATAGCCATTTTGTTCAGTGTAGCTGATTTCCAGATAGAAAATATGTTTTTGAGGAGGACACTCCCCCACAACCCTCGGCAAGAGTTTTAAGTCATGCCCTGGGGGCATATAAGTTTTTTATAGAAGGCGTTGTCGTAGAAACTTCAAAACAGGCACATTCAATTGGAAATTCAAAGGGCTAGTGCCCTTTTTAATAGTCGAAAGTGATTTGAGGGCAACTAGCCCCCCCCCCCACGCCCATCATTCCCCCAAACACATCCAATCAAAATTTTGACATAGCCATTTTGTTCAGCGTAGTTGATTTTCAGATAGAAAATATGTTTTTGAGGAGGACAATCCCCCTCAACCCTCCAGGCAAGGGTTTTAAGTTATGCCCTGGGGGCATATAAGGTTTTTATAGAAGGCGGTGTCGTAGAAACTTCAAAAAAGGCTCATTCGATTGGAAATTCCGAGGGCTAGTGCCCTTTGTAATAGTCGAAAGTGATTTGAGGGCAACTAACCCCCCTCTCACGCCCACCTTTTCCCCAAACACATCCAATCAAAATTTTAAGACAGCCATTTTATTAAACGTAGTTTTAAGTTCTGGAAATTAGGTCTTTGAGGATTACAACACCCCCAAAGCCCTCAGGGCAAGAGTCAGAGGGCCCTGAGCCCTCAGGGCCTCAGGGCCCTCCTCCACGCCCTTAATGCATCAGATAAAAACTTTGAGATAGACATTTTGTTAAAATAGTTCAAAGTTCTGATAACAAAAAACTCCGGTGTCGACACAGCCCACCAGGGCCCAGGGGTAGGCGTTGTAAGTTATGTCCTGGGGCATAACTTATTAAGGGGGGTTTATAACTTATGGGAAGGGGTTTTGTATGGGAAGAACACATAGGAAATCTATTATAATTATCCAATTATAAGGTTAAAATACATACTCTGTGATAGATGCAAAATTGCTTTGGCACACAAATTCCTATTAAGGTCAATTCCAAACAGCCGTGATCCCTTTGTGTCAGCAAGTGAAATGGTCTAAACCCCCTTATTGGAGCTATTTTATCAATCCATTCACTGTTGTCAATCGCTGTCCACAAGTTATGCAAGCTGTCTATTGTTCATATATAAGGTTTTTATCAAAGAGGTAATCGTATAGACTTTGATAAAAGCCTTATTCGATTTAAATTGAAAGTTCTAGATCCGTTTTTTAAAGTCAAGAATAATCGGACAGTAAGCACCCCCCCCCCCCCATGCCAAAAAAAACTTGAAACTTTTTGCAATCAAAAACGAACAAAAATTAATTAAAAAAAAAACTTTCCGAAAAATAAGTTTTTCAAAGAAAAGTAAAGGCCATTTTAAACTTAACCTCAGCAGATACGAATACCTGTTAAAATTCAAACTCAAAACGACCAGAAATTACTATTAAAGAATAAATGAAACCCAAAACGAACAGAAATTAAATAAACAATCATAGCAAAAAACATACAACAAGTAATAATATAAATGAATAAATAGACCTTAAAGCGAGTAATGCTTAGATTGAATATGAAAATCTAGCTTAAAACGAAAACAAATATTTTGCTATTAAAGTATAAATGAAACTTAAAACGAACAGAAATTAAATAAACAGTCAATGCGAACAAAACATACAATATATATTAATGTAAATGAATAAATAAATCTTAAAAACGAGTGAAACTTAAATTGAATATGCAAATCAAGTTTGAATCGAATAAAAATAACTACAAAAAGAGTTTAGGTATCGTCTCACTGCAGAAGCCTAAAACCTACTGCGTCATTGGCGCTTTACTGAAAACGAATTATATTACAAATGTTTTCTTTGTACTTAATATTGAAAATAAATATTAAAATTACAGTAAAATTTTGAACTGATGAGCTTTTAGCAATTAATATCATTATGCATCAAATATTCAGTTTAATTTATTAGTTCTTTTCAAGATTGGTCAAGACAAATATAGTTTCACTACAAGCAAAATTTGGATACTGCCCCCTTCTTTAACTGTAAAAACCTAAAGCCTTCTGCGTCATTGGTGCTTCACTGAAAACGAATTACTCGTATATTACAAATTTATTATTTTCCAGTTCTTACAGCATTGAAAATGAAAATAAAAATTACAGTGAAAAAAAACTTGAACTGATTGATCTTTCAACAATTAATATCATTATATATCTAATATTCAATTTGATTTTGTTTATACTTTCCAAGACTGTTCAAGACTCATAAAGTTTTGCCATTTTTTTTTAACTGTGCCATTTTTTTTAACTAATCGTGTTAGTTTGTGTCTATTTGAGCGGAAAACTGCACCTCAAACTTTGTGGAACATGCATTTTCTTGCATGAAACACCAAAATATAATAAAACGTCAAGTTTCGGAGTGTTCCACCACTCGCAAGCAAGTGCCATTGGTATTTTTGAATCCGCATGGTCAATTTAGGGGTGGAGGGTAGGCTAATTCTCGTAGCAGCCCCATTCCGTCGTGGTATGGTTCACATTTTCAACACCTGGCGTCCGGACTATCATATAATCTACCAAGCATACAACTACCCCAAATCAGTATCAATAAATAAATGAAACCCAAAACGAACAAAAATTAAAATAAATATTAGAGTAACGAGCATAAATTAATGTGAGTAGGGTTCAAAACCCCTATGCCTTCTAAAAGCCAGAATATAATTTGTACTTTACTGAAAAAAGATTCAAATGAGTTTACTGAAAAAAAATATGCATTGTCAATTTAATATAAATATGCTGATATTTATTCCCTAAAATCTTAAGTAATTTTTGATTTCTTAAAGTTACAAAGTGAAAATATTTCAAAGTATTGTTTTCAGTAAAGCGCCAATGACGCAGTAGGTTTTAGGCTTCTGCAGTGAGACGATACCCAAACTCTTGTTTGTAGTTATTTTTATTCGATTCAAACTTGATTTGCATATTCAATTTAAGTTTCACTCGTTTTAAGATTTATTTATTCATTTACATTAATATATATTGTATGTTTTGTTCGCATTGATTGTTTATTTAATTTCTGTTCGTTTTAAGTTTCATTTATACTTTAATAGCAAAATATTTGTTTTCGTTTTAAGCTAGATTTTCATATTCAATCTAAGCATTACTCGCTTTAAGATCTATTTATTCATTTATATTATTACTTGTTGTAGTTTTTTGCTATGATTGTTTATTTAATTTCTGTTCGTTTTGGGTTTCATTTATTCCTTAATAGTAATTTCTGGTCGTTTTCAGTTTGAATTTTAACAGGTATTTGTATCTCCTGAGGTTAAGTTTAAAATGGCCTATACTTTTCTTTGAAAAACTTATTTTTCGGAAAGCTTTTTTAATTAATTACACCCTAAAGGGAGAGGGAAACTTGTCAGAAAGAAATCTCAAGCTCATATCTGAAAAAAAAGAAATTATTGCCATTTAGTATTACCGCATAGAATCAGAAAGTTGATATCAATAAACTTTCAAATATATTATTGGTCTCGATTTTATTTTAACCTCTTTCTAATTTTGCTTTACATCGGACTGAAAAACAGTCAAAAAACAAAATCAGCCTACTTTCGGGATTGAAATTCCTTTTTTTATTGAAATTTGGATCGAATAGAGCTTGTTTAAATTTTTACAAATCAGTTCGAGGAAGTCTGTCAATGGGGGTAGCGGTTTTGATCCCTGTCAAGCCCGTGTTAGAGCGCCAAAGATTCTTATCTCATCATTGTACATTAATTTTTAGCAAAACCGTGCTTTTATAGTATTCGGTGCTCTTGTTAGTTTAGATGACCTGGGGAGACCTTAGTTTTGATTCATTCGATTTCAAACAGCACTTACTTCTCTCCAGGTTTGTCTACTTCCAACATGCGCTTCCATTGTTCATGGGCACTAAATTGAATAGCTGCATATGGCACAATACGAGCCATTGTTGCTGAGTTTCCTCGCCACAAGCTTAAAAATCCATCTCTTCTATATGAATTCACCAAAAATCTTACGGCTTCTCGACTGGAAAAATTACGATTGCTAATCTACAAAAAGAATAGAGAAAAAAGAACGAATCGAAAGAAAAGACCGAAATACGGAAAAAATTCTGGTTATTTGAAAGAAAATTTTCTATTAAATATAAAAGAAATACTTGTTAAGAACAGCATGACATGTTTGCTAGTCTATGACGGGACACTTCAATTTTAGTGTGTCAGACAAACTAAGCTAAAAATCTATTTAGTGAAAAAAAGCGAGCGTTGCAAAGAATCAGACCTTACACTAAATTTAGAAGAAAAAAGTTCCATTAAGAAAGCTTTCCAATTAGAAAGCTTACATTAAGAAAGCTTACAATTAAATATTATCTTTTGAAAAACTCCAAAGGTCTAAATGTTGTTAAAATCGAACTATTCATAATGCAAAACTGTGGCATAAAAAGATTTTTTTAATCACAATCTCCAATTCAGCACAATTTTGCATCAGAAGCACAATAATTTTTTTTAGTCAAACTGCTCTGTGCTCTGTTTTTAGTCAAACTGCTATGCTCTGTTCTAATCACAATCTCTAATTCAGCATAATTTTGCATCAGAAGCACGATGAATTTTTTTAGTCAAACTACTCTGTCTATGCAAACTACCAGAAAACTACATAAGAGACTGTAAAGGTTAGAAACTCTGGGACTTTAGCATACACCTTGTAGGAATTAAAAACTATTGGTACCAAAGACAGCACAGATTTATCTAGTAAAAAAAAAAAATACAGAAAACATTGATACTAGTACCAAAATCATTTCACTAGTAGAAAATAATAATTAAACTGTCAACGACAAAAGCTACTTCAACAGGTTAACCTTTCCATTCGGAGTATTCCAGTCTACAAAAAAGAACAACAATAATTTAAACTGTTGCAGCAAAAAGAACAATTTCAAATGTCAGATATATAGCTTCAATTCTCAGCAAGAGAATCAGTCTGAAATCTCTGTTAAAACATTTCAGTTTTTAAAACCAATTACCGCTACTATTGGCAGATGATTTATGTCTGGATTAATCCCAATAAAATAGCTCTTATAGGAACTATTTACTTTTACATATATACTTTTAGCCATACTTGTTGGACACTTCGCCAATCAATAAAGCCAATGTGTTCATGGTGTTTTTTTTGTGTTTTTTTTTCAAGAAAATCAAGCTTAAGGTGAATTTAAATAAAGATTCAAATTTCCATCGACAATCTATAAAACACAATCAAATAAGCTTGACAGCTTTGACTAAAAAGCCAATTGAATAGACAACTTGTATGGTCTTTATACTATGCGATCACATGTTAGTGTAAGGAAATCGAATTTTTAGAAGTCCTAGATACAGCAAAAGCAGTTTTGATACCAAAAGTTAAAACTCCCAAGACTTCTGTAAGTGGGAACAATGAACAGAATATATAATAAATAAACAAAAAAAAAACATTAGCTGCTAAGTACACCAAGGACAATATAAGATACGAGAAAACATGTTGGACGAACTGAAAGATCATACTAATTTTAATTGGGCGGGCTATGAATTTTGACTTGGTAAAGAATGTCACATACGCCTCTTGATTTGTCACAATCAGTTTTCAAGGATTATTGAGCATTTGGCTAAGCTACGTGCTATACGGCACCCGTCACCAAGACAGATTTAATGTTGGACGAAGTAATTTTAATTGGGCGGGCTATGAATTTTGACTTGGCAAAGAATGTCACATACGCCTCTTGATTTGTCACAATCAGCTTTCAAGGATTATTGAACATTTGGCTAAGCTACGTGCTATACGGCACCCGTCACCAAGACAGATTTAATGTTGGACGAAGTAATTTTAATTGGGCGGGCTATGAATTTTGACTTGGCAAAGAATGTCACATACGCCTCTTGATTTGTCACAATCAGCTTTCAAGGATTATTGAGCATTTGGCTAAGCTACGTGCTATACGGCACCCGTCACCAAGACTGATTTAATGTTGGACGAAGTAATTTTAATTGGGCGGGCTATGAATTTTGACTTGGCAAAGAATGTCACATACGCCTCTTGATTTGTCACAATCAGCTTTCAAGGATTATTGAGCATTTGGCTAAGCTACGTGCTATACGGCACCCGTCACCAAGACAGATTTAATGTTGGACGAAGTAATTTTAATTGGGCGGGCTATGAATTTTGACTTGGCAAAGAATGTCACATACGCCTCTTGATTTGTCACAATCAGGCTAAGCTACGTGCTATACGGCACCCGTCACCAAGACAGATTTAATGTTGGACGAAGTAATTTTAATTGGGCGGGCTATGAATTTTGACTTGGCAAAGAATGTCACATACGCCTCTTGATTTGTCACAATCAGCTTTCAAGGGTTACTGAAAACTTGGCTAAGCTACGTGCTATACGGCACCAAATGAAAACAATCCTTTAACATATCAGCACATAGTAATGAAATCGAGTATATGTTTTTAATACAAATTCGCAAAAACTGTTTGATTAATACAAACATAATAAATGTTAAGAATTTAAAATAGCTGAAATAAAAGGGTTTAAAAGAAAAATACGTTCAACTAATATTTGTTCAGATAACTCTCATTGGTAGTAATTGAAAAACAATGGAGAAACCAAGAATTTTTTAAACCAACGATATAGGTAAAAACGGTGATTATTTCAACCTCTCTTGCAAGGGCCATTTTCAGCAATAACATAAAGTACAAAAAAAGTAATTGAAACGTAAAAAGAAGAATTGACAGCCCATATACTAACCTGTCAATTAAAAATTGAAAGGAGGGTGTTATAGGTTGTCAATGTTAAACTCAAAAAGTAACTTAATCATAATTTACAACACTCTTTGAAGTAGCCAATTCTACTTATCTTTTGTATTTACTTTTTATGAGTATTCTCTCATTTTTCTCATTTTCATTCTCTTTTTATCATTTCTCTTTCTTTTTTCTCATTCTCTCATTTTTTTCATCTGTCATTTTTTTATTAAACTAAAAATTAATGCAATAAACTGTTTCGGTAAATATACGCTCTTTCACATAATTTAGCTAGGAGGAAAGTAAATATAATACTTGATGCCTCTTTTTATGCTCTTTCCAAATATAATAATCACTTCTGGGGCAAATTCCTTTTTGAGCCTTTAAGGGGCTCAAAACAGCCCATAGTGAACAGAAGTTCAAAAATGTGTTTCTTAAAAAATTGCCGTTTGTAGCCGAGTCAGGAATCGTAATTATTATTTCCATTAATACACCTTTGGAATCATCATTGTTGAAAACCCTAAACAGGAAACTGACAGCCCGCACCTGAAACAACAAAAAAAAATAACATTTTTGCGTGGGTAGCACTTTTTGTTTCTTCTTTTGTCGCTATCAGGGCACCAAAAGATCATAGAGAGCTGTTTAACGGCTCATTTAAAAGCTAACTTTTACATCTAATTAGTTTTTAACTAATTTTTAAATTTACATCATAGTCTAAGAGCTATGAACAAGGTAATAAGTTACCATTTGGGCCATTAAGGGCTCAAAATGGAATCCGCCCTAGAAGCCATTTTTATATTTGGAAAAAACACAAAAAAGGGCATCAAGTGAGTTTTGAAAAAGAATTCATACTCTCTTATTAGCTATATTTTGTCTTGCTTTCTACTTCTATTTCTCTTATTGAGTAGCATATGTTTTATTTTATTGTGTGTTTTATTTAATCTTATCTTTTTGTCATTTTCATTTTGCATTGTTGAGGAAGACCCTCATAGGGTCGAAACATTTAGTGTTGAATCTATTTTTAACTTCATTGATTGTCAAAACATTTCTTTTCCAACATTATTTTTTATTTAAAAAAAAAACTCATACTAGATGTTAGTATTTCAGACGGAATTCTTTTAGTATATATTCACTATTGCTGCAAATCTGTCATATTAGTAAATCTGTAAATTTTAAACATCGGTCCAAGCCTAATAAAGAGCAATGTGTGTTGCAATTTAGGTCAGATTTCTTAATAATATAATTGGTGAAAACTTGGATAGATGGGAACGCTTATTTTCAATCATAAGGATTGGAAGTTTGTATAATTTTTTGTTTTCTATGAGGCTAAAGTAATCCTGACCTTCATTCTGTGGACACTCTTAAGTATCAACATATTATATAAAATATAAGGAGATGATGACGAAATTTCAGTAGACAGTGATAAAAATACAACCCAACTAAATATTTCAACTAGATGGCATCAGAAAAATATATTGCAAATACTGAAACAAAGAAACTCAAAAGAATTAAACTCACTAAATATGCGTCTACAAAATAATGATTACCTCAAAAACCACGAAATAGTATTCTAAATTTCGACAGAATGTTACCTTCATTACCTCATACAGGTTAAGCCAAGACTGACAAAAAAGTTTATTGGTCATGCCACATGATTTCATTAAAAATTTGAAAGCAAGGGGCTTCCTATTTTGTGTTTAGAGGGAGAAGATGTGGGGGCCAAAAAATTTTACCTTGAATCCGTCTAAATGTTTTGGCACTATAAACCCCACTGTAAATTGAATTAATTGTTTTAAGTAGTGACAGATTAGTAAATTTTATAGTAAATATTAATAAGGCACGGTCAAAATGCTAGTAATTTAATTGATTGATAGCTGCCATTGGTATTTTCAGTCAAAATTCTTAAAGAATGGTAAATCTGCTTAGCTCCAATTAGTGTGTACTTTATAAATTTTCGGTTGTCTGAATAGCATAAAACATTAACATACCTGAAAATTTATTTTTGTCCTATCAAGAGGAGCAATTACTGTCTTTGCCAAGGCTCCAGCCATTGCTCCAGCTACTAAGCTTGTCAAAACCAGATTTGTGTTCGAAAGCTATAAAAGATAAAACTGTAAATAACACATTTAAAATAATTCTTAGCATTTACTCGATCTTCAAACAAATCGAACAAAAGTAACAAGTAATAGGTCCAAATACACAGCAAAGATTTGTGGTTTAGATATTGTTAGAACTTGTTTTAAAAGAATTATCATAAGAAAAACATGATTATTTATTTATTGACTATTCTATACAGCGTATACATGACTTAGGTGGAGTCAACTCAAAATGTCCATATTCGCTTAAACAGCTCAGACATCGTGAAAATTCTTCTTCAAAACGAAAATAGAATGATAGGAATTATCATCCACAAGTGCGTTTATCTCTTGTGGTTTCGCTTTTGAATGAAACTAATACCTTATTTGACCGGTTAAATGGGTATTCTGCTATAGTCTTAGGGTATGAGCAAAATAAATGTATAAATACAATAGAAAAAATATACTTGCCCCACAAAGAAAACATGCAAAGAGATTGCTAAGTACAGCATTATTTGGTGACCATAGAACACAAATGCTGCATGCTATGAAGATGTTAAAAGTGAAATAGCCAAGGTCCGGGGTGTTTTTTTCACAGATAAAAGGAGTTTGGAAGAATAGGAAGATAATATTACAAATCAAGATTAGTATATTCGAAGCTACAGTGATGACAGCGGTCAAGTATGGTTCTGAAGGGTGGATGCTCCGAAAAACGGAAGAGGAGTTTTTAAATGTCTTCCAGAGAAATTGACTGCGATTTTTTTTAGGTACCCGATTGGGATGGAGAAGGAGCGTGCGTAGCTGTGTTGGCCCCAGGCGGCTTGGTGCTGCAACGAATTGTTAGTAGTAGCTGTAGCATGCTATGCTAGGGTCTTTTTGCATCAAGACATTGGTAAGATGGATCCTTTTTGCCCTCTGCCCAAACCATGAAAACAAGAAATAATCACATTTTCCCAACCAACTTACATACAAACCACCAATATTCAGAGATGAAATAAAATAAAAGCGTCAAACAAAAATCAAAATTCATCCACGTGATCCTTAGAAAAAACGGCTTACAGATTATGATGAATTAATTACTTGATTCTGTAATATTTGGTTGTTTATTTAATTTATTTTTCATATGTAATGAATTTTGTGACAGATGTGAAGAGCACTTGTCAGATGAAGTGACCTTGTGAAAACAACTTTTGATCTAAAAAAAAATCTTGTTCTACCTAAAATAGTTTTATTTTCCAACAAGATGGTTCTAATAGTCTTATTTAAGATTTGGATTCCTTTACCGATGGTAACACAGGGCTACAATATAGGGCTACAGCCAAGGACCTAGACATATTATTGACACCAAAAAATGCTATTTTAAGCTAATATCCATTTGTCTTTTCTCTGTGGGAAGAATAAACCTTGCATAGACAATCTAGCCTTTTTATGTATTTAGCTTATAACAACCCAGTCTGGCTTTTTACAGGCCATATCCTTCGTTTATTTTTAGGTCAGTCAAGTCTAGTCACCTAATTCAGTCAGAGACGGTCCAAGTCGCGTTTACCATCTAGTGGAAAAAAGTTTTCATTTTCGAACATCTTGATACAAAATGCCTAATTTTGACAATACTCAGCTTGCTCGCGTAGGGTTATGATGCGGGAACAGCACTTTGGTTTTCTCTTGCCTTTCTTTCTTTATTTTTATTTTTATGCAGTCGATTCTATTATGTTGCAAGAAAGCGGTAAGACTTCATAACCTGGTCAGATTTTACGATAAGTATGAACCTAAGACTAGATTGAAGAATATGACATTAAATTTTGGAAAATTGCATCTAGCTCTCGCCTGGAGCCAAATAGGATGGTTTTAGCATGACTTTGAGGCACAGCCTACAGTATTAGAGTCGAAGTGAGTAGAATATCTAAAATTGCCCTGTCAAGCTTCCTTTTCTTCAATCCATGATACCGCTTTCGAGTGAAAAGCTCTGCTCAAGCTGGCAAGCAAGCCGATGACATTTAAGATGACAGTTTCTAGGCCTCGTCGCCAAAACACTTTCTTGTGATAATAAACAGAAATAATTAAAGATCCAAGAAACAAACATTTTCACATGGGTCTGAAAGTTCTTTCATCTATTTTCATGCGCCATTTTTATCTATAATTTCCGTTGAGTCTGTTATTTCATTTCCTACTTTTGGGACGACAGAAGAATTTTATCCCTTATGCCTCCTAAACTTTAATAGTTCTTCCGTTGCTAAAAGAAGTCAGGCCTTACCCTATGTTCATTTTTAGTAGCAATATTAGATAGTTGGCCCAAAGGCAAGGAAATCAAATTTTTAACTAAGAGAGATTTATTTTCGTTACTACCAATAATCAATCATCTTTGAAGAGCTGATGGAAGTCTATGAGATCAGTTCTATTTTTACAAGGATATGTTCATGAGATACACCATTTTGAAAATTTTTAGGGGCTAACATCTTCTTTGTTGTGGTACACTTTTGAAAGAGAGAAAGCAGATAATGACTTAACACAAAATTAAGCTAAGTCCTGGTTACTTAGACTTGGTTGCTCTGACGCCTAGTGGTGTGTAGGGCAGCAACAGATGACCTTTACGTCGGACAATCTTGAGCAAAAATCAAAGCTCTTGTATCTTGAGGAAAATAATACAGATGAGTCAATATAGAACTATTGACGCATCATCTAGGAAACATCCTATCATCATTCGTTTTCAGGCAGTTTTGCGGAGATGCAGAGGAGTACAGTTTCAAACATCGTATGGAATTCATCCTTATCTCTGTCGGCTAATGTGTTCCATGTGCCACCACTTTCTTAGGCCGAGTTCATTACGTATTTGTAGTTGCTTTGGGAGAGACCTCATCCAGAAATAAGATACTCTATCAATCCAGCTAACTATTAAGTCCTGATTACTTAAACTTGATTCCTCAGACGCATAGTGGCAGGGCAGACACCACTGAATCTTGAGCCGAAGACTATAGCTTGCTGAGAGATGTATATAGAACTATTACCTCCTCTTCTAGAGGGTGTCCTATCATGATCCGTTGTCTACCACTCTTATCTGTTGTCTCTACAGCTTTATAAAGACTCCAGAATTCCCATACACACGTCAATATGGGGATTACATGCTGTTAAACAGGCTCAGGTTCACCTTCAGAGAGTGATTGCAACACCTCCAAATATTATTTAATTTAATGAATGCATTTGCATATCCAATTCGAAGCATGGTCCCTATGTGGGCTAACTAAGCATTTGAATTCACTAACTCCCTCAGTTTCTCATTCCTCAAGTATTAAATCAGCTGCAAGCGAAGTGATAAAGCCATTTGACATTAACTTGTCTTGTTGACACTGATCTGTAGACCTGTTTGGGAGGTTTCGAGGCTAGCCTCTCTCTAATCCGTTACACATCTTCTGTGATATAAACAACAAGAGCTATATTGTTGTCAGCAGAATCGCAGTCGTAAAAACGCTCTGAGGCTTAATTGTACGCCACTACAGAATTTGCAAGATTTCAAGACCGAGTCCAAGATTATGGTAAATAAAACTAGAGGATAGGAGGCAGTCTTGCTTCACACAAGATTCAACAGAAATTTACTCTGTCTTTATTGCACAGAACTACCCTTCAAACAGGGCTTTGGTCATATTTATAGCTTCCCCAAGGACTCCGTTAAAGATAAATAATTTTTAAATCACACCGCGAAGGACCAAATCAAAGGCTTTCAAAAAACCTACAAAAACCAAGATCATCTGCACCTGCCATTTATCTGATTCTCCCCGAAAGCTGACGATTCAGTTGCTGCACAAACAATTCAGTCGAAAACCGTGTTTTTCATTTCTTAGCATAGAGTCTACTAGTCTTCGAATTCTATTTTATATAATTTGACAGGAAATTTATTTCCAATCGTCTGAAGTGTTATTTCTCTCCAGATATTGCATGCTAATTTCTTTCCTTCCTTGAAAGTTTGACGGCCAGACCTTCCTGTCATTGAGATAGGAGAGCCTCAGCACTCCATATAATCGTCAATAGTTTAAAAAGTTGTTCTCACATAGCCTTTCTGTCATTCCACCCCCCTGGATACGGCCTTGGCTATATGGTATCTTTCTTGGACTAAGATGACACAAGGATTTTCAATCAGTATTACATAGGGCACAAAGTAGAATTTTGACCCTCCACCACCCACTCTCCAACGATTTGTTTACATAAAGACAGGCATGTTACATCTGGATTTGAAGTGGAAGCATGGAAGTTTTCAATAGATACGATTGGAGAATCGACAGGCCAGAGATCCTTTAATGCCCTCCCGCCCTTCCTACCACGGAATTTTTTAGCACAAAAGTAGGTATGCTGTAGACCAGATTGGCTATACATGACGCACGACATAAAAAATAAAGAACGAAAAACAAATAATTAAGAAAAGCATAAAATTAAAATATCGAGAATTGCTACGAAAACTTAAGGAGTAAAATGAAAACATGAAGCGGATATTTCACCAAAGACTTCCACTAAGTCACCCTGAGTGTAAAGACAAAACTACCCTTTTGAAGTAACCTCAACAGAAGGGAAATGACTGAAGAAAACAAACTTTTCTTGTCGTATGCCAATTACAATTCCTTTAAACTAAAATCGGGTAAGGATTAACAGTTTTGTGATTAGAGGACCAAAGTGGGCCCAGGGCCCCTCCAACACCTCCGCCCCTCCCATCTCTAGCTTTTTAGCAGAAAGGTAGAAATGTTCCACCTTAATTACATAAAAAGAACAACGATTTTCAATTTACATTATTTGAGTCACAAAATGTGTTCATGGCCCCTCCAACACAGCCCATCAACTTTTTAACGGAAACATGGGCATACTGTACCTTGCTTGAAATCATACATAAATTTTCAATATGCACGGTCAGAGGCATAAAGAGAGCCAATGGTCTGTCCTAAACAACCAAATAATTTAAGAATGAATAGACAAAGTCTTTGCAAAGGCTAGAGAACAAAATTGTATAAGAAAAGACAATAAAAGTAATTAAACACAATTACAAATATAGAAGGAAAGCTTCTATATTATAATGCAAACAAGAAAAGTTTAATTTTGAAAAGACTTGAGCAAAGAAAAACAATTGCATACTTTAATAGAACAGAAAAAATGAGAGCAAGTAAGAAAAGCAGTAAAAGAAAACAACAATTGCAAGAATCTATATTGATGAACTTCCAACTATGTTAACAAAATTCACAAATTGACAATATAAAAATAACTTGGGAGTCTGTCACTATGGGCAAAGCTATCAACATTTGGCGAAAATTTGACAGCTATTTTCAAAAAGATATAGAAAATTTAATGTTTACGTCATCATTGTTTATAAATCCTGGTGGAAACTGCATTTACAATAAACTGAAAAATGCTTGATTCTTTAGATATGGCCTATGTTGATGGGTGTTCAGGAAAAAAATAGGCTATACAAGAAAATCTTCTGTAAGCTCTTAAAGACTGTATGAAAGAAAAACACACAAATATACAGGAGTTTAACAACGTATCACGTAGCAGTGATGAATACAAGGACAGGGAGTAGTTTGCCCATTTGGAGTAGATAGTCTTGGGAAATGTGATGTAGTTAAAAGAGTCTAATATGTATCATGAAAATTCATTACCTTTTCATTAGAATCTTGATCTGGATTATGCTCTTCTCCTTTGATCCCAGCAACATGTTGCTCTTCTTTTGAACTATTTTCTGTAGTTAATAACAAGGTTTCACCAAGATTAGAGTCTATATTTTCAGGTAGAACTGTTAAAGCTACATTATTCATTATGAGTACAGCTTTCTGGGAACCAGAGTTACTAAGCCAGGGTGGTAAAAAAAAAACCTGTAAATAGATATAGTTCATAAATAATATTATATATATATATATATATATTTCATAAATAAATATTATATATATATATATAATATTTGGCCTAGAGTATCAAGTTGAAATATCAGGGTATGTTGAGGAGGATGTTGAAATTACCAAAAGGCACTATGCAAATGCTACTAGTGCTACTACCACTACTGAGGCTAAAGAAATGACAGTAAAATTTTCAAAAAATGTTGAGCTAAATCAAACACTATATGCATGAAGGCTGCCAAAAGGCCATATCAGCCATATTTCAGGAATGACTTAAGAGCAATAAATTTAATAAATTAAGAGAAGTAAATTTAAGGTAATTTAAGGTAATAAAGGGGGATAGAACATAGCCCTGCTTAAAATGGTTGAAGGTCTTAAACAAATGCCATACAAAGAGCGTTTACATCATTTTAAGCTTCCTACTCTCACATACCAGAAGAAACATGGTGATGTAATTATAGAACACAAAATTATTTCCAAAAATATTTTTCCCAGTCTCCTTATCTCCCCCCCCCCACCTGGAACCTTTTGTGACTAGACGTCATTCCAAGAAAATCTTCAAGAAACACTCCTCAGTCCAAGAAAAAAGCCATTTCTTAAGCCAGCAAGTAACAAACTTGTGGAATCAACTTTCTGAAGATAAAGGAGCTGCTGATTTGACAGGTGCATTTAAGCAAAATCTCAACAAGGAATAGCTACAGCAGGAGTTCCTGTACAACTGGGAAGCTACCGAGTCCTCAACCAAAATGTAGCAAGTAACTGCATCAAACAACCTACAGAAGTCATCATGGAGCATTACAGGGATGGAAAATCCTTAGATTTGCTCCAAGCTACAATTTAAGGTAATTTTAGATATATACATCATGTCCAAGATCAGGAGCCTGTTTTCCATGTTTATGAAAGAAACATTTTCATCAAAATATATGTCCAAGATTAGGCATTGATTAGGCAAGATTAGGCAACTACTAGGGATCTTACCCTACCAGCTTTACCAATTCCACCAAAATGTTTGCTTTCAGTAAAATTATACCAAAAACTTAAAACAGGTGGTGTATTCCCACTCTACAAGGTAAAACACTAAATTCTGAAAACTACTTTAAACAATTTAAACTACTTACTAATATGATTCCTTAAAGTAAACCACTAACTGAGCCCCCCCCCCCTCTAGTAGACAAATAACTTGCAGGATAACTTACAGGAACAGTGCCTCTTACTAAGATATCATATCCTGTTATGGCACTCTCTAATCTTGGCTCAACATAGTGCGCCTAGTGCACAAAGTCATATCACTTTTGTATGTTATGTATTATGAATAAACACTTCTTTCTGTAGATGCTTGTCAAGACGGTTTTTGAAGTTGTTTAGAGTTGGTGCTGACACTACTTCTTTGGGTAAAGAGTTCCAGTCTTTAACTGCTCTAACTGACAAGAAAGAAGATCTCTGTCTAGTTGATGCTGTTTGTTTCTGGATTTTTCCAGAATGACCCCTAGTATAGACGTTAGTCTGACTACAGAAGAATTTGTCAAACTTGGTTCTATCAAGATCCTTTCTTGATTTGTAAATCTGGATCAGGTCCCCTCTTTTTCTTCTATAGTTTAGGCTTGGCAGCTTCATTTGTTTTAGGCGATCTTCATATGGCATTTCTTTTAGTCTTGGGAGTTGTTTGGTGGCATGTCTCTGCACCTTCTCAATTTTGATAGCATCGCCAATGTATGAGGGACCCCAGACTATGTTTCCATACTCAATGGTTGGTCACACAAGGGCTTTGTAGAGTCTGGTGAAGGTTTTAGTGTCTAAATGCCTGAAAGACCACCTGATTAGACCAACCAGCCTGCTTGCCTTATTTGCAATGAGATCTGTGTGTTGGTGGAATTTCAGCCCTGAGTCTATAAAGATCCCCAAGACTCTTTCACAATCAGTGTGTGATATGACTGAGACAGTGTTTGGTTTTGCTAATGTAAGAGTGTCATCAATGTTTTTTGGCTTGGGTCCAATCCATAATGTCTTGCACTTTTTAGCATTGAAGCTTAATCCTAGGCTCTCAAGATTCCTATTCAACATGTTAATGTTGCTCTGCAGGATGGTTACATCTTCTTGTTTTGCCACTGGCCTGAAAAGCTTTGTGTTGTCTGCAAAGAGCTTGACGCGGCTGATGATACCCTTAGTTATGCTATTTATGTGGAAGATGAAGAGTAGTGGCCCTATTATGCTCCCCTGGACGATGCCACTTGGTACATTAGCTTTTGATGACAATGTGTCTTCCACTTTAACAATCTGGCTATGGTCAAGTAGAAAGGAAGATATCCACAAAATCATCTGCTCACTTATACCAAAGGTACAAAATTGTGAGAGTAGGGTGCTATGGGGGACTTTGTCAAAGGCCTTCTCAACATCAAACAGAACCACCAGAATACTCAGGCCACTTTCAAGGACTGTTGTTCACTCGTCCAGAACTTCCAGGAGCTGATTTGTGCAGTTGCTTCTTGGCATGAAGCCAAACTGTTCTGCACTAATCAGTTGATTTTCAGATACAAAATTCATAATCTTGTTGCAGACTAATTTTTCCATAATCTTGGAGAGCTGGGAAGTTAGGCTTATTGGCCTGTAGTTGGAGGCACTGCATTTGTCCCCCTTCTTATGTATGGGCACAACGTTAGCTTGTTTCCATTTAGCTGGGACTATACCATGCTGTAGGGATGTATCAAACAGGTGAGTAAGTGGCTCTGCAAGTTCTTCAGCAGCAATCTTCAGCCACCTGGCTGAAATATACCCCAAGTTTCAGGAGCATTGTTTGGGGGTGGCAAGGGGGATAGTTGCTCCCCCAATAATTTGAAAAAAAAATCATTATACATCCCATGTCCTTTGACTATCTAGATATATATAAAAACATTTGTGCTTCATAATATGCACAATAGGCTAATTTTAGCTAACATATTTTGTATGAAGCCCTACTATACTTTATCCTCAACTGCCCCCCCCCCTAATGTGGAAATATATAGCCAAAATCATATATTTTCTATCTATTCTCCCAATGCATCTCTCTGTTGTTTCAACCTGTGTACCTGTAAATTGAATCAACTGTGACAAAACAAGAACTAGAAAACAAGTGATGGGTGGCAGAATGCATTGAATTATATAATTTGGGCAATATATTTGCACATGAGGGGGGTAAAGTATAGCAGGACTGCATGAAAAATGTGTTAGCTACACTTAATCTGTATATTATGAAGTTTTTTTTTTTATTAAAATGCTTCCTTCTCTAGGCTTGTACCAAAAAAAAATGCTAAGACAACAATACCTACTTAATAAAATGCAGAAAATTGTGGCTAAAACATTTTGAGGGTGGTTACACAATACTTTAAACTTAACCCCTCAATAAAGTGCAAATATATAGCCCAAGATATATATATTTCCCATACATCACTCTTATTTCAACTTAATACCTATAAATAGAATCATCACTTGTAAAATTAAAAAAACAACCACAGAAAAACACATGGAAAATATATAATTTAGGATATAACCTATATTTGCACATTAGGGGGGGGGGGGTGTAAAGTATAATGGAAGCACTCTTCTGCATTATTATGATTCTGCATATTTTGACCCCCAGTACTCAGACAGAGCCTAATCTTGGCCAGATATACACATTGAAAAGTATCTTTCCTATATATAAACAGCAATCTCCTAATCTTGGACTGTATGTGTATACTTTAATTATCTTAATTAATTACCTTAATTTGCACTTTGGAGCAAAATAAGGTCCATGCTGGATATAGGGTTAGATAGTTATGATTGGCTGATATTTAGGACTAGACTAGGACTAGATTGACTGGCAACAATCTTGGAAAACATCTGGTTTTCAAACATTTGAATTTAGACAAAAGCTACCTCTACACCCTGGCCTACTAAATACAATTATTCTGTTTGGTAAAAATTTTCTTAGATTAAATCTACCCAATGTTGACTGCATCTGTGATTAGGATATGTTGTTATAACTTTAAGAGGTAAATATTTACCAAATCATATTATTGAGGTCCAAATAAAGTGAATACTCCACTTGATGCCATTTTTATGCTCTTTACAAATATAATAATCATTTTTGTTGGAAATGAATTTTAGCCCCCACCCCTATATATACCAATTCAGGGTATATATTTGCACATTAGGGTGGGGATGGGGGCAAATTGTATTTCTGATGTAAATGGGAGGTAAGTTTAAACTTTACCCCCACCCCCCTAATGTGCAAATATATACCCTGAATTGGTATATATGGGTGGGGCTAAAATTCATTTCTGACAAAAATGATTATTATATTCATGAAGAGCATAAAAAAGGCATCAAGTGGTGTATTCACTTTATTTGTAACTCAATAATATGATTTGGTAAATATTTACCCTTTAAGACCCTGTGTCAAAGATTAGAAAACATTTTCTAAGATTAAATTCAAGCTTTAAAGTTTAAATGTGTGGCCAAGATTAGGCTCTACTGTTGTTAATCAGTATATTTGAAATTGTAAGCATTGTATATAGTTAAAATATTCAAGCTAATCATATGCTTGTTAAGAAGATTTTGACATATTCAATAGTAAAATGGTAAATATTGAGCAGTTCATATAATTGACCAACAAATAAAGTGAATATACTGCTAAATGTCAATTTTTATATTCTTTCTGGATACAATAATTGCTTTTCTTGCAAATTAATTTTTAAGCCCTTTTAGGACCCTTGAAAATAATAATTTCATTCTATATTTTATGGATATAAAAATGGGCTATAATATTTTTTTGAAGCTTACTATTTCATTATAAATCCATTTTATACAGGTTAAATAGGCTAATTCACAAACATTGTTTTGTCAAGATTAAGTTGAATAAAAGGGTAAATTTTTACCAAATTATATTATCGACTTGTGAATAAAGCAAACATATCACTTGGTGCCTTTTTTTATGCTCTTTCCAAATATAATAATCATTTTTGTTGGAAATGAATTTTACCCCCACCCCTATATATGCCAATTCAGGGTATATATTTGCACATTAGGGGGGTGAGGGTAAATTTTATTTCTGATGTAAATGAGAGGTAAGTTTAAAATTTACCCCCACCCCCCTAATGTGCAAATATATACCCTGAATTGGTATATATAGGGGTGGGGTAAAATTCATTTCTGACAAAAATGATTATTATATTTGGAAAGAGCATAAAAAAGGGATCAAGTGGTATATTCACTTTATTTGTAAATCAATAATATGATTTGGTAAAAATTTACCAATAAAAGAAATCAAAACACCCCTCCCATGTTTCTTTCTTATACTGTTATGCTGCTTAAAAACTTTCATTTCACCTATATGTTGAAAAATATCAAATCAGACAGAAAAAACATGGCAGATAGAAAAATGGAGAAATTGTTTTGAATTTTTTATTCAACTTAATTGTGACAAATCAATGCTTGCAAATTTTAACAGAATTTATTTTAATGAAATAGGCCTAGTAAGTTAGAAAACAAGCATCCCAATCCAGTCCCTACAATGCTCCAGATCAAAT
Organism: Artemia sinica; assembly: GCA_027921565.1. Classification (NCBI taxonomy): domain Eukaryota; kingdom Metazoa; phylum Arthropoda; class Branchiopoda; order Anostraca; family Artemiidae; genus Artemia; species Artemia sinica. The sequence continues at coordinate 25,247,446 of CM051264.1, read as the reverse complement.
CAACAAAATTGAGCTGCCTTACCATAATCTTTAAATCCTTAACAACCACAAAGGCAGAGGTAGGAGCTAAACAAAATCATCTATAACCTAGTAAGGCGCAATTAATCTTTTTCTAAAAGCTTAATTAACATGGCATTTCAAACAAAAATTGATTGAGAAATTTCCATTCTGGAGGCTAGCCTACTTTTAGGATCAAAATTTCCCTAAAAGAATTTTTTTCATTCATTAATAAGTGTAATTTTGGTTGATCGGGTTATTTTCTTCGATAGAAAGACACACATGAAAAATTAAATTTCTCTTCACAATTCAGAGCAAAAAAAAGTTAGACAAACTTTACCAGGACAAGAATTTACGAAAACATGAAAACCAATTTCATTTATTTTGCCAAAGAACGTGAGAAACATTTTATTGGTGGCGTGCTGTATAATCCATACCAAATTAATGAAAAGAAAAAGACGCTCTTCTATTGTCTTTTTTGTGCGTGGCAAATTCCTGCCGCATAACACTTCTTGTCAGCGGCGTATCCAGGGGGGGGCCGGGGGGGCCGTGGCCCCCCCCCCCAAGATTTTCTGGCGCCCTCTCATCCATCGTGCAAACGACCCTTTTTTGTGAATGATTCAACTAAGGCCGACGCTAAAAAAAAAAAAAATCGGATACGCCGTCATTTTTTACTTTCTTTTTATCACATTATCTAAAGTTCAAATCCGACACTGCACGAATCATGATTATTGGGTTTATTTTTGGGACGTGCTAAACGAGCAACACATTTTGTGAATGCTTACGAGAAACGCATGTCTTTGGAGAGTTGCGTGGGTGGTTAGATCCAACCGGCGGGAGGCTAGGCGCGAGCGACCCTGCCACTGCCTTCGGAGTATTTTTGCTCCGTGTGTTAGACCAGTTAGACGGAAACGCATTTAAAATGGATCGGAAAAAAAAAATCAGGGCATGAATATAGAACAGAGAAGAAACAAAGAATGATGGCGGAAAGCCGTAAAGGATCGAGGGACATCTCTGATTATTTTGCCAAGAAAGATCAGATTAAAGGTAAGCTTTTAAAGATAGAACAATAAGGAAGGAGTGTCGTTTAAAGTGGGTATCAACACTTCTAATTTCTAGCTTTAGCCCATTGTCGGATAGCTTTCCTGATAATTCTATCGGACATGTCAACAGTGATTTGACCACAGTGAACCACACAGTAATAAGTAAATATGTTTCTAGTCTGAGGGAGGCTGTCAAGCGGGATGGATATTTTTCAGTGCTCCAGTTGAATATCCAGGGTCTTTGTTCTTCAATTGACCATCTAAAACAGATTGTTTCTGATGGGCTACCTGACGTTGTTGGTTTATGCGAGACTTTTTTAGATTCTAAAAATGATATGCTTTTGGATTTGCAAGGTTATAAAATGGAACGACTGAATCGACAAAAGATGGCCAAGGGTGGTCTTGCTTTGTATATTTCTAATAATCTCCCATATTCTCTTAGAATGGATTTATCCAGAAATATCGAAGGTGTCTTTGAGTCACTTTTCGTAGATATGAAATGTGGAGGTAAGGATTTTATTGTTGGTATTATTTATCGATCTCCTAGTGGCTCTATTCCACTGTTTCTACACACCCTTAATGATCTACTGGATACCATCCTAAAACAGTCGACTGAATTAATTATTATGGGAGATTTTAATATAAACTTGATGGATATAAAGTCTTCTGTATCTTTGGATTTTCTGTCGTCCATGCTTGCCGCAGGTACTTTACCTTCTGTATGCATCCCATCTCGCATAACAGAGAGTACCTCATCTCTGATTGACAATATTTTCTGTACGGCCACCTTGATCCAAAATTATGTTTTAGTGAGCGACATTTCCGATCATTTCCCTGTTTACTCTAGATACTGTTTTGATAAACTGACTATTGAGAGGACTTGTGAGTCTGGTAAGAGGCCTTTTAGGTTTGGTGAAGTGGAATTGATGCTTCTTAGGTCAAGATTGGCAGAAAATTCTTGGGGTGGTTTTGAGAGTGATTCTGATTTTTGTAATTTATTTGATACTTTTTATGAGTCTATTAAAGACGCTGTTCTTGATATTTGTTCTGTTTCACCTTCTAATCGTAAGTCTAAGAATGCTTTTCCTCTAAATCCTTGGATGACCCCTGGTCTCCTTAGGAGTTGTAGGAGAAAAAATAATCTCTGGAGGGCCTTTAAGTCTGCTAGCCCTTCAATGAAAGCTATTTGCTTTCAGAGATTTAAAATTTATAGGAATATTTATAATTCTGTGTGTCGAAAGGCCAAGTCCCAGTATTATTTTAATTGTTTTTCAGATTGTGATAAAGATATACGAAAAACTTGGCAGGTTATAAATTCTGTGCTTAGGCCCTCTTTTCAGTCTCCATCAACCCCTTCTTTTTTGGATCTCGATGGCAAAATCATCGAAGGTGAACTGAATGTTCAAGATGCATTTACTTCATATTTTGCGAATATTGGTAAAAGGACCGCTTCGGCTGTTGGTTCTTCTCCTTCAGGATCCGACTTCAGGTCTTATCTTGGGCCACCTTGTATGAAGTCAATGTTTTTGGAACCAGCGACGGAGAAAGAAATAGCTAAAATTGTTATGGGATTGAAAAATTGTTCGTCGTCTGGCCCTGATAATATTCCTACTAAAGTAATTAAGTTCATACTTCCTTCCATTATTTATCCCTTAACAAAACTTATTAACCTCTCCTTTCAGCATGGTATTTTCCCGAGTAGTCTCAAGCGTGCTCGAGTCATCATATTATATAAGGCGGGGACACGAAATGATCCAGCCAACTATCGGCCAATTTCTTTGTTGTCTGTGTTTAGCAAAATATTTGAGAAGGCGATGCTTTCTCGTCTTAATAATTTTCTTACTTCTAAAAATTTTTTTCACAATTTTCAATTTGGTTTTCGAGCAAATCATTCGACTGAGCATGCTTGTGCAGTTTTACTGAATTATCTTCACTCTGCCATAGATTCCCATTTGATTCCTGCTGCTTTGTTTCTGGATGTTCGTAAAGCCTTTGATTCTTTAACCCACAGTGTTCTTCTATTTAAACTTTCTCATTTTGGCGTAAGAGGTAGTGCGTTTTATTGGTTCAAGTCTTTCTTGTCTGGTAGAATAATTTCTGTTGATCCACTTTTTTGCTCACCATCAAGTGTTGACCAGGGGGTCCCTCAAGGGTCAGTTTTAGGGCCGGCACTGTTTTTAATTTATATAAATGACCTAATTTTTGCAGTTAGAAATAAAAATCCTCTTTATTGCTGTCGTCTATGTCATCCAACAGTCTCCCTTACCCACAACTATAGTTTGCATACCTCGGATTCTCTTGTTACTTTTGCCGATGATACCACCCTTATTACTTCTGGGAGAACAGAGGATGAGGTTCGTACAAAGTTAGTGGACCTCTTTGAGAGAGTTTCAATTTGGTTTGATGCTAACTCTCTTGCCTTAAATGTTTCTAAAACTAGTTTTTTAGTTTTTTCTCGTATATCCCAGGCTTGTCCTCAATTATCTGAAATTCATATATCCAAAGGCTTTATTAGCAGACCAAAGGATGGCCATGTCCGTTTCCTAGGTATCCTCCTAGATGAAAATTTATCTTTTAAACACCATATTGATTTGATTAAAATGAAGGTATGCAGAAACCTCGGTATTCTAAGAAAACTAAAACATATCTTTCCAGGGCCACTTCTAAGAATCCTATTTCATAGCTTAATTCATTCTTATGTTTCCTATTGTTCAGTCATATGGATGTCTACTCTCCCTTCTTTTCTCAAACCGCTTTCGAATACTTATGATAAAGCTATAAATCTTATCCAGGATGTAAATCGTTCGGCAACTAAACCGTTACTTGATATTAAAAAACTTTATATTCTTTCCTGTGCGTCTTTCGCTTTTCTTCAGCTCCATGGTGATATTCCTAGGTCCCTTAGATTTACGTCTTCTTTTGTATCTGATCGGTCAAATTATCAACTCCGTAGTTCTCTAAATATCCAAATTCCCCATACACCAACAATAAGATCCGATTTTAATCCTCTTGTTGCGTGTCATTTGACATGGAACACCCTTCCCGATTCGGCTCGAGAATGCCACTCGTTTGGCACCTTCAAAAGACTAGTAAAAAAATATTTGTTTTCATGTGATTAATTTTCTTTACTTTTGCCTGCTGCCAATAGTTTTTTTCATTTAATTTTTTTTTTTCTTTTTTTCTTTTTTTTTTTTTTTTTTTTTTTATATAGATGTTGTGATTCACTGTAGTTTGATAAAGCTTATTTAGTGAACTCTCCTTTTTTTATAGATGTTGTGATTCACTGTAGTTTGATAAAGCTTATTTAGTGAACTTTCCTTATTTTTTATTTTTTTTCTTTTCGTTTTATTAAGCAAATGCTTTACATGTTAAAAGTTCAAATGCTTATGTTTATATGTTTAAATATTAATGTTATGTTTATATTGTTTAAATCTTAAGCGTTTAAATGTTTAATGTTTATTTGATCTTTTCATAATCCCCCTCCTACAGGCCATGGAGCCTTTGTGGGGATTTGTAGATTGTTATGTAATTATTTTACTGGTATATGGAAAATAAATCTATCTATCTATAAGGCTCATTCGTCAAGCTTCATCGCGTACCAGCTGCTTTTGTTGTTATATATTGCATACGGTCCCTCTTGTACAGTGTTCTTCGTATGCAATTTGTCCGAAGCGTTTGACCTGATTTTTACCAGCCCACTCGTCTCGCCTGACGGTTATGATATTGGCTTAAAGCAGTATTTTTACCGACACACTGTGTCAGCTCTGAAATTATCTTTCAAATTCTTGCAGTTAAAGCTCTCTCTTTAGCCTTGTAAACTTCGGTGATAATTGTTTCGGGTTTCAGCTCTTGAAAAATATTTGTTAGCATATGTCGGGGATCGGTTCTTGGGGTTGCAAATTAAATTAGTGATGTTTAGGGTGGTATTTTATTTTAAAGTCCGGGTTTCCTAGAAATAGTTTTGGGGTATGAAAGTTCAAGATTGTTGGGGGAGTTTAAAGTTAATGTTGCTGATTCAGTTTATTTTCAAATTTAGTTCCAATTCTGCCTTCACCATGTTGAGAGTTAAATCTACTAAAGCAAGCCATTATACAAAGTGTATATACGTTTACAATAAATGTCTTGTGCAAACTTTAAAAGAGAAACTTTTTTTGTTAGATGTTGAGACGACGGCAACTTCTGATGCCCACTCTGAGTCGACGGTCGGAATGCACAAAAACGCATTCAGCCAGGAGAACGAACTGTCACCAACAACTCCGTCCACTTCACAGACGGCCTTCATAACAAACTTCGGCGAAACGACACACACTGATCAGCTGACTGAAGGATCAAGAAGCAGTACTCAAACCTTGGTGGTATATAGCCCAACACTGATTTCACAGTCCCCGCACCCGCAGCAGAATCAAAGCGCTATTTTTTCGCCTGAAACTGACTTCACGCCGTCGAATGACTTTGGTATTGCAGTAGCGCTGAAAGAGCGAAATCAGTTGTCTTCTGGCGAAATTATGTTTTTTATGAACGAAAGGTGGAAGCCGAAGAACCAATCTGATCTTCCAGTCTCGACACAAAAGAGAAAAGGTGGCGAAGTCAAGCGTCGCTTGAATACCGAACATCTTGCCCGGTATCCTTGGCTCGCAGTGAGTCGTCATCCAGACCACGAAGGCCTTTTGTGCAGTGTTTGTGTTTTGATGAGGACCAACGAAAGCGGAGGAGGATGGTCGGCTTTATCTGGAGGCGGCGGAGGGCAAAAAATGGGAAAGTTGGTCTTGAAACCGCTAAAAGACTATTCGAAACTTACCGGGAAAGATGGTGCGCTGACAAACCATGCTGAAGCACAGTTTCACAAACACTGCCAGAAAAAAGCTGCCGCGCTGCTAACAACGTTTCAGCGCGGTAGTCAAGATCAAGATATCAGGAATGCTCTGGACTGTGAAAGGGTCAAGCAAATACAGCAGAACCGTGCACTCTTGAGAAGCGTTTGTTGAAACTTTCAAGCTTTGCGGGGCACAGAATATCCCCCTTCGTGGCCACCGTGATGATGGCAAACTTGATATCCAAGACTCTGATGTCATTACAGCAGTAAACGACGGGAATTTCTGCCACCTACTTCGGTATCGGATTCAGAGTGGAGACTCGCAACTTAAAAATTTACTTGAAAATGCACCGAGCAGCGCAAAATATACGAGTAAACAGATCCAGAATGAACTGATTGGAACAATTGGGGAAATGATAAAAACCGAAGTAGTGAGAAAAGCAAACAAAGCAACGGTTTGGTGTCCTTCTTGCGGACGAGTCAACAGACAGGCAGACCAGGGAGCTGATGGTCATTGTTTGTCGTTATGTGTGTAAAACCGAGCAGGGATACGTGATTCGAGAAGATCCTTTTGCAGTTGTCGATGCCTTTCAACCCTGTCAAGACTCACTGGAGATGAGGAAAGTGACGACGGTAGAAGCATCGAAGAGAAGCTAGACGGCAAGAGCCTCGGGAAGCTGCTGTTGAGTGAGGTCAGGAAGTCAAATCTGGATTTGTCAAAGTGCGTTGGTCAAGGATACGACAAAGCTGCTAGCATGGCAAGCTTGACAAATGGTGCTGCTGCTGAAGTTAAACGCCAGTGTGAACTGGCAGATTACTTCCACTGTGTGAGCCATGCCACAAATCTCTCATGTTCAAAGATAGTTTCAGTTCCCATTCTGCGCAATGCCCAAGACGTTGTTCGAGACACAATTTCTCACTTCAGCTCAAGTGCCAAGAGAACAAGACTTCTAAAAAAGCATCTTATCGCGGACAAAGCTAAAACAGAGACACTCGTCAGTCTTTGTACCACGAGATTTGTAGAGAGACACGAAGCAATCAGCAGGTTTTGGGACTCCCTTCCGTCGATCGTTTCTGCTCTGCAGGAGATGGAAGGATGGCACGATCGAGAGGCAAGTAGCAGAGCTTATGCATTACGATCCTGCATTGAAAAATCAGATACACTCGTAGGACTGGTTTGCCTGAATTCGTTTTTCGTCGATCATGAAACCTTTGGCCGAGTCACTACAACAGAAGGATGGTGACCTCGTGAGAGCCTTGTCCCTCATTAGCAGCGTGAAGGCAATGCTGGAAGATATGCGATCACATGCCGAAACCAAATTCAGACTGCTTTACGAAGATCTTCTGAAAATGGCCGAAAAGATTGATGCTACCATCAAGGTAACGCAGCCACGCATAGCTTCACGTTCTACATACCGGGCAGGGGTACCCAAGATGGATCCAGAAAGTCATTATAGGATGGCGGCATTTATTCCAGCCCTGGACGCCATGCTGCTTGATTTTACGGAGCGGTTCAGCTGCCATTTTACAATGCTGCAAAACTTTCAGCTTTGATCCCGGCTGTGGTTAATGGCAAACGCTGGGAGGACGTTCAGCCAGGGTACGAAAAGTACAAGGAGCTGCTCGTGGGTACGGAGATAGACGTTAAAACCGAGTTCGAGATTTGGAACAAGTTTTGGTCTAAGGAAACCGTGCAAAAACCGAAAACAGCTATTTCAGCGCTGAACAGTTGTCAGGAAAATGTATTTCCCAACATCTTCGCATTGTTGACAATTCTCGCGACGCTTCCTGTGTCAACCTGTGAAGCAGAACGAATGTTTTCAAAGGTTGACAGGACATGTTCATCAATACGAAGCACGATGACTGAAGAGAGGTTGGAGGCTCTACTACTCATGCAGACTTACAGAGACGAACTGCCGAAAACAGACGATGCTATCGATATGTTCGCTCTCAGAAAAGCTCGCCGATTGAGTTTAGTTGTGTAGTGTGGTACTGTTTTTATTTTCTTTTGCTACGTTTTACCTTTATGAGCATATTTGGCAGTGTTTTCATATAAATAAAGAGCTATCAAATTAGCCCTGTATAATCAGTTTTTGGCGCCCTGTGTCCGGCGCGGCCCCCCCCAAGATTTTCCTCTAGATCCGCCGGTGCTTCTTGTAGATCTCTAGATCAACAGTTCTGGTGAAACCAAAATTATACAGGAACGGTAATTTGCATGAGAAAAAGTGTGGAAGCTTCAAATTGTCATGCATACATTTGCATTGTTTGTAACTTCTTAAACTTTCTACACTTCTTCATAAGATATAGCATCCAAATTGTCTCTGATTAGATTGGCTGTTCGATTCCTAGTACGGTTTTCTTTTAGAAATCACCTCTGATGTGTACTAACTAGAAATTAATTTCTGCTTAATGATAGTAATAATGCAATAAGAGGTTGAAGAGCAGTAGAATTTGAATTAAGTAATTTGACCATCATTTCATTATCAAAACAATAATTTTCCATTTCTAACATAACCTTCAATTTAAATTGACCCAAAACTTTCACGAATAGAACCCACCACCAGCTTTTACACTTGTGAGTTAAGTTGACCCGATAATTTTGATCAATAAATCTTTTAAATCTTTAATAGATCAATATATATAATAGATTTAATAGATTCAATATCAAAATAGATTTAATGGATCAATAAATCTTTTGATCAATTGATCAATAAAGTTTTTACGATCACGAGGGGGATGTTGGGAATAAAAAGGGGTCAGCCCCTTCCTATATGGAATAAATACTGCTTGTTTTCGGATTGAATGTTACTCTTTACTTCAAAATAATGGTGTAGACCAGAAATATTCCCGGAAATAAAGAGGGAGTATCTATAAACTTGTAGCTCCACCCCTTCCTTAGAAACGAATTACGCATTTATCTGAAGGCTCAATGAGAGTTAGGATGCTTTGGCATTAAAATGCACCCTTTGAGGCATCTACTCCCCTCCCCCTAACTGCAAAAAGATCAGAGAGCCCTACTAAGGGTTCCAAGCTCTGATCTACGACAACTTGGAATTCGAACTTTTTTTATGCTTTTTTTTCTGATTTATATGTTGATTCTATCTTATTCATTTATCTGTTATAGGTTTTTTCCGCACTGTTAGACTTTTTATTTCTTCCGGTTTGGGTTTTATTTCTTTTTACTTTACGCGTTGTCTGTAGCTGTCTTTTTATTTTAATCCGGTTTGTTTTGTTTTTATTTTTGCTCAGAAAATATGAACAAATTTCGTTAAGACTTTCTTAGGTATTTTTTCTTGATAAAAATCCACTTTTCTTCTCAAAGAAGCTTCTAGATTTCTTTGTTATTCTGATTTATGTTCTATTTGTTTCTATTTTACGATTTTTTTTTTTATCTGGTTTTGTTTTGTTTTGTTTCGGACACTTCTAAAATATTTCGAGTACTAAGGAAGTACATCACAATAACCTCCAATAACGACCCTAAAAAAAAAAAAAAAAAAAAAAAAAAAAAAAAAAAAAAAAAAAAAAAAAAAAAATAAGACCATAATGATCCTAGTCAACGCAGTATTTCAGTAACTCGTATTAATCTGGAAATTCAGTATACTCACAAAGCGGAAAATTAGACTCACAAAGCAGCACTTCGTCTATACTGAGTAAATTTATTGGATGCCTAAAGCTAACTGCAAAACCGAAGGGACACCTTATCGCCTTTTTGGCAATAACGATTATTTTGAAAGCGAAACCTTGGACAAATGCTTACGTGCCAGACTTATGCTTCTGTTAATGCTTCTCCACTGGCTGTCAGACGGAAGCACCTGTCAACGAAAAAGACGAGGGGATTAGAGTCTACTCACTGACATTCTGTGTGCCTCTGGAGTAGCGGTCGGCACCGTTTCTGTTTTTGGCCAAAACAGAAACGGTAAAAAACGGCAATGAAAAAACGGAACAGAAACGAAAACAGTGAAAAAAAAACGGAAATCCGTTTCTGTTTTTCCGTTTTGTTACCGAAAAACAGAAACGACCTGTTATTACTTAAAAAACGGCCGTTTTAAACAGATATTTCTGTTTTTTTTTTCAGTTTTTTAGATTTACGAGAGTAAAGTGAATATTTATTAATATAGATTAATAAAAAAGACCAAATATACAAAAAGACCAAATATATGAAAAGACCACATAAATTAAAATTTATCACTTAAAAACATTCGGAGTTCAAGTGACTTTGCAGTCATTCGTGAGCACTGCTTTCGCGTAAAGTACCCTGCAATACTAAATGCACTCTCACTGGGTACTGAAGTTGCAGGGACTGATAGATACATACATGCAATTTCACTTAACTTCGGGTAAGTGTAAAAGTAATCAGACCAAAATTCTAGTGGATCAGAATTATTTTGTCCTGATCTTCGTCTCTCGCTCAAAAACACAGGAACTCTCTCCTCATAGGCCCTGATAATATTTGCTGCCAGAGGTCAATGCTCATACTGTTGGCATTTTGCCTCGTAGAGTTCATCCGTAACCCAGTCGTGTCGAGAAACTTAGAAAACAAGCTGTCTTCTTGATCAAGAGTCTCTGGTGACCCTTTTCGGTTAGTCCCTGCCTTAGTAGGAGCGACGTCAATAGGGAAAGATGTGGAGTTCAATTGGATTGGATCGAGTTCTTCTGTGCTTCTCTGCTCGGAGATGAATTGCTGGAGAAGCGAGGAGATGGACTGACGAGCTGACTCTCTGTCTACATGTGTCATTTTTTCATAAATTGCAGGGTCCAAAAAGCCAGCTCTTGTGAAGAGCATCATATCAAACTTAGGACTGGCTGAAAAATATCTCCTGAGCTGAACAACTAGAAGTTCCTTCAGCCCATTGATTGACTCAGCCATAATACTAGTATCTGGAGTCTGACAAAACAACAGTAATCCCTTAATCATCAGCACGACTTTGCTTGCCGAAACCTAATTGTATCCACTAGCTATCACTGTTGCCTGTTTGAACGGGCGAAGAACCTCAATGACAGCTTCCATGATGAACCACTTATTGCTGTGAAGTTCGAGCTCTCTAATCTTAGCGTCACGTAGGTTTTGGTTGAAGAAGTCACGCAGTGGCTCTTTCGGGCACAATACATTTCTATCATGGTAAGTGTGCTGTTCCATCGAACATTCATGTCTTTTGTGATGGATGGACTAAGATTATATGTCTTGTAGATAGCTTCAAAAAGATCGTGTGATTTGGAAGATACTTTCATGATTCTATTCAGCTTTCGTATTTTTACCAGTGCTGGTCCCAGCGTCAATACTTCACTAGAGACGCCTCTTTGTCTAGGTATTGAGCTCTCACTATCGCTGTCAAGGTCTGGATCCTTTAATTCTGAGCTACTATCATCATCATTACTGCAGTCGGAATACCCAGTTTCTTCAATGTCATCATCTCCTACAATCAGGTCAGGAAAGTCATCTTGTTCAGCAGTATCAATGTTGTCACCAGATTCTGAACTGGATCCTGAATCATTTAGGTGGGGAACACTCACTAAATCTGCCTGGTTTCTGCATTCCCACAGCTTAAGGGCATTAGTCACCACATTATGCAGGTTGTGTGCAAAGCATGAGCTTCGCATAATGTCACCGTCTCTGAGAGCCTTTACTATATTAGCTCCCGAATCAGTAATTATAAAGTAGACTTTCCGTAGAATTCTGAACTTCTGGAGGCTACTACGGATTGCACGAAGAATGTTGGCGCTAGTGTGAGCAACTTTTAGTCTCTTAAACTCAAGGATTCTATGCACCAAAGTGAGCTTGCCATCAGTGCTATTCATCACATAATGAGCTGTAATACCTAGAAAACCAGACCCCGTTCTTGAAAACCAGCAGTCTAGGGTCAAATTCACTTTCCGGACTTTCTGGAGTTCAGCTTTGAGCTGCTTGACCTTCCTTTTCTTTGCTGTGACTAGATGTCTTGCAACAGTACGAGCTGAGGGGCCAGTAAGACCTCCTGTAAGTTTAGAGATTAGAGCCTTTACTCCTGGTTTTTCAAATATTGAAATAGGAAGCTTGTCAATGCAAACCGTTTTGCTACACAACTTGTTCAGCTTCAGCTGCTGCTGCTTTGTTGACTTCAAAAAATTTCTTATATCCCTTTTCTTTCCAGTGCCTTCAAATCGAGTTGGATTAGTTTCACATGATGTGCTCGGCATGCTGAGCTGAGACAAGGCTGTAGAATGTGACTTCTTTGGAACAGTACTTGGTTTAGGTTGTTCAGCAATTTTGTGTTTAGCCATAAGGTGATTTTTAAACGATGTTGCAGACCCCTTTGTTGACTTCACATTTTTTTTGCAGTAATTGCAGGTAATTACAGCTGCTCCCTTATTCCTGGTCCCATGTTGCTCCCAGAACTTGACTTTCTTTGATGGAGGGCCCTCTCCAAGTTCTGAGTCAGAACTTGATGAAATATATTGATGCCATTTATGACAGCATGTGTATCGGTACCTGCAAAGCATATCATTACTAAGTGCATGGAGCAGTGCAGGTCTAGTTACTCCTGTGATTGCAAATAAGAGCATGAAAGAAGAACAATTCAAAGAAAAAAGACACTTCTCTGTAGGACAGAGCATAATTTTATTCCATAAGCAAGTATCTTTTTTCTGTATTTGTGAATACTCCTCATATGGTATATTAAGGAAAATAAAAGTATAATATTAATAATAGCAGGAAATAGTAAAGCGTAGGCCCAGGACTCTCTGATGTAGCTAGAAGATTTTATAATGCAGATAATAGATTGACTAATTAGACCATTGGAAATAAGCTGCTCCAAATATTTACTAAAGTATATGACATTTGCAGGGTAAAGAATATCGAGCCTATTCACATTTCCTTCCTGGGTGCTGCAAGTGATCATGCCTAAAATCAACGTCATTTGGAAATTTTATACCCTCATGCTGAAGGGTAGATCATCAACATGTTCAGCCTACTCCTTTGTTTAACAGTCCCTTGATTATAAATTTCAATCAACGAATTCAATTATGTTGATGTGAGAAACCAGGGGTAAAGGTGCAGATTAGTTCCCCCTGATAAAACAACTTATTTCTTTCTGTATATTATTCAGTCAATTGGGCTGTAAAGTTGCACATATACTGTCCAGTAGAAACAGGATAAAAACAAATCTCTTACTGTGGCTGGGTTCCAACCTTTTACTTTTCGTAAGCCTAGTAAGCCCTGCAGCACTAGCAGAGGCAAAATCAGCAAGATTCGTTGAGTAGCTCCTATATCTGACCATTGGATATCAAAGATTTTCTGTAGTTCCGCTTCTGCTAGTGCTACAGGGCTTACTAGGGTAATGAAAATTAAATGGTTGGAACTCACCCTGTATATCCTGGTTCTGTTGGTAGGGTCTCTGTGCCCTACACTACAGGGGGAACTAATCTGGGTGAAGGTGCAGTTTAGCAACCCCTGATAAAAACAACTTATTACTTACTGTATATTATTCAGTCAATTGGGCTGTAAATTTGCACAGATAGGGTTCAGTAGAAGCTGGATGTAAACAAATCATTTCTTACTGTATATCCTGGTTCTATTTGCAGGGCCTCTGCACCCTACGCTACTGGGGTAGCTAATCTGCACCTTTACCCAACCAGGTAACCATCTACTTACCAAGACTAACCAAAGGGTGTAAATCCAAGTAGACTGCTTTAGATTAATGTTTACTATGGCGAATGTTTTCTTCAATAGCAAATCTTTTCTTCGGAAGACGTAAAGACAGCGCTTTTCGATAGATGACAAGTATCGCTAATCCAATAAAAGTCGCTAGACTGCGCTATGGCGCTATTCGTAATCAAAACACGAAAAATGAAGAAAAACGGGTTTAAAAAAAACAGAAACGGCAAAAATGGCCAGAAAAAAAAAACGAAACAGAAACAGGAACGGTACTAAAAAAACGGCTACCTGTTTTCTGCTTTTTTCGTTTTCCCAAAAAAAAACAGAACAGAAAACGGTAGAAAAAAAACAGAAACAAAAACAGAAACAGAAACGGCGCCGGCCCCTACTCTGGAGGCATAGTAGGAACCAATGTTTACAAGCTATTTCTATTTCTTTAGTCCTACTTCTCTTCGATTACAAGGGAGAAAACTTAGGTGAGCAACGAATTCTGATAGAACTACTGAAAATTACAAATCCAGTGCTTCACGTAGCATTTGAAGTAGATAGTAGCTACAAAAATAAATACAACTTTTCGTCGTTATTACAATAGAAGAGATAATCTGTTCAATGATTTTGACCATGGACAATAACTATTTCCTTTAATTGATTATACTACGTGTCTTCCAAGGAGGTATGGTGATCTCTTGCACTAACGATGCAATCTTTACTATAATTTTATCATAATGCAGTTAATACTTTACTCAAACAAAGGTGCAATTCTCAGAAAGGGGTCAAAGTCCGTCATTTTGGACTCGAACAGATCACAGTGCATTAACAACTGACTAGTAAAATACTGTAGCCTATTTTCGATATTTAAAGGAAAAAAATCCGGCTCCAAGCCCTCCTTTTTGATAATCATCTGATCTCTAAATGGTTCAGTTTCCATTTCGGAAATATTTAAAATGTAAATGGAGCTTAACTACGACTTAAGCCTTGACTGATAACAATGAGTAGTGCTGACGACCAAAAGTCAAAAATGAAACTGATATAATCTTCATCTTTTATTTGACTAACAATAAAAGAAACAAACAAAACTGAAAAAGGGATATCTATAATACTGACACGCACAAACAGGATCAAAAAGTACAAAAATGATAGTGGACCTTAAAAAAAAAATACGATAAAGAGATAGACCTTGGTTATTGTCAACGAATCAGATTCTGGTATATTTAATTACACATTCTTCATGGCAGCATTTGAAAGAAGAAAGAACCAAATACATTAATCGTCACATAATTACCATAAAATCATAATACAAAGTATTTATGCGTTATAGATTTTCAAAGCAAACGAAGAATAAAACCCCACAAATTGGAAGAAAAAATTGTCTATTGAAGATTGAGTTACAAAACACGATAGGTAAACAAAACAATATATATATATATATATATATATATATATATATATAATATATATATATATATTATATATATATATATATATATATATATACGTTTATGGTGAAAACAAAGCCGAATACTATGAATTAATGCATAGCTATACTAATTATTAACAGAATTAGTAACATTAAAAATTATTTTGCCAGTTAGGAAGGCAGCTGAGATTTTTATTTTTCTTAGGAAGATGAGGTTATGTACAATAACTTACGGAATCTTTTTAAGGAAATTCTTAACAAAGCCAATAAAAAACCAAACAAAAAAAACACCAATTTAGAAATATGGAGGGAGGGGTATTTTTCAATGAAAATACCAAATAATGTATTTCAAGAATCTAAGGAGGCATAAAAATCTAGAATAAGGGACAAATAACCTACCTCCCTTCGATTGGCGCAAATGGACACAAAACTCCTAAATATAAAGATAAAATGTAATCTCCAAGGACAAGCTTATATCTTTTTTAATATAATAAACGATTGTAGCTAAATCTTTGGAAAGGCGCTGGGTACCGTATTGCTTGTTTTTATAAATCAAAAATTAATTGCACATAATTTTTGCTGAATGCAAAAGACGCACCAGTTCTCTTCGCTAGAGTGGACACTTCTGCAACAGTTCTTCCAATGTTTGGAGCTCAAATTGACTACCCCTCTTCTGCCTCCCAACCAGCTGCAGTAGAAACCTGAAAAAACATTCACAGTGAGAGCCCTGACCACCTTCTACATTAATGAACAAAGAAAACAAAATCCAAGTTTTAAGTTCCTAATAATTCTGGTAAATGTATTCCGACATTTTTCTTTCTTGTCCTTAGCAGTTAGGATGTTCAGTTACTGATCATCCAAAAGCCAATATAGTTTTACCTTGGGGTCCAATCAGAGGGTCAAATATCAGAGGGCCAAGAACAGACTTAATGAGAAATATTTGAAGCTATGGGATGTTTCAGAGAGGGTGTTCCAGAATTACACAATACTGCCATACATCCTATCGCTATTACAAATTTTTATATGCTAAAAATGTCAAAGAGTAACTGGACCTTATTTATGGTCAGCACCAGAATTACTGGTGTACAGAAAAAACACCACATAAAATCTTCGGGACCTGAATTTGTTAGAATATTGGTATTTCTTTTAAATTCTAAATTGCTCCAAGATCGACTCTTGGAGGGGGCTAACTAATTTTTTCCCCAACAGTGGGTGAGAAATACCGAAAAACTTTATTCCTTCGCCACCCTTTTAGGAAGAGGGGGAGGGAACCTTCACATCAATCTTATTTTTCCTATTCCATCTCCTTATGCCCAGACATGGTACTGAGTAGCCATTCTCATACTAATATCTGAACAAGGTATGTGGCCCACATTATTTAATTTCTAGAGGCCAGCCCAGATGGGTGGTATTAACTGTATATAAATTTAGACAGTATGATCACAACTCAATAATATCTGGATACAGTCTTGGCACGTATAAAAGCTCCGCCCATTTCCTCGCCCATCAACAATTCAGTGAAGGCCTATATCTCTCAGTGAGGGAATGATGGTGAGAATTTGTATTATTCGTGATTGCAAAAGCAGAAAGAAATTGGGTGAGCCGGCGAAGTGGTTCGCTACTGTTCAATCTCACAGATATGACAACTCAGTGGCCTATAGAGGATTTCTAAAAGGGGGGGGGAGGGATTAAATTTTAGCAAGTACGAACACTTCTATTGCTAACTTTTTATCAACACTGCAACAGGAAAATAGCCAGAATGTCATAAATAGTAGGAGGGATCCATGAAGTGGCAGGACTATTTGAAATTTGCCACAAAGGGGCAACCTAATAGTTTTAGCACAGATTATCTATTAGGTTCTGCAATAGTCTGTGGTTTTAGAGGGTAATATTGCGCCATGGAGCGTCAAAACTTTTTTCTTATTGGTAAGGAAAAAATGTTCCCTTGAATTTTTACTCTTTTATGCTTTTTTTTAGCCCATAAAAATGTCCTTCGAAATTTGACGTAGGATATTTGTTTTTCTTCTACTAACTGGTGGAATAGATATATCCAAGACAATAAAAAACGTCTGTTAAGTACTGTTTTTCGTGATATTCTTAGTGAGTTTTCAAAAAACTGAAGGACATCAAAAGAATTGTATTTGTATTATAAGAAGATAATGATTCTTTTCATTACCTTTCCAGTTTCGGGTTATGTGCAAGTTTGGTATAAAATTTGGAATGTTTCAGCATTGTGTTAAGATTATTTAAAATTATTTAATCATCCTAGTTACCAAGTTTATTGTCAGTTGCTAATCAAACTTTTTTCGTCCACGGCATGTTTGGAGCCAGGGGGAGGGGCTTTGGCCCCTCGATAGGTCCGCCAATGGCCTTGCTCTCATAATTTGCTGTAGCTTAATTATTAAGCTTTAATATAACATAGCAAAAGACTTCTGCAGATGCCAAAACAAATGATTTTGGAGGGTGTTTTTTTATTTGATTCTTTACATCAAGTTCTCGTTTTCGTTGTCTTGGCATAATTATCTTCACTTTCTAAGAAAATTGTCCCCGGTTAGGCTTTGAGCGGTAGCTAACAGAATTTTATAATGTCCCTTTCTGCTTTTGAACATATTTATCTTATCCACCTTTAGAGCTAGCAACGTTATTTGGCATTTCACGTACTTACTGACTGGGCCTACTCACCAAAGCAATAAGCTTCTGTAGGAAGAAGAGAATGAAGACTTCAATGATATATCTGACAGCCTCAAAAATTATACTTTTACATATATCATTGGTTTTGCTGTTAAGAATCTGCTCACTTGGCACAAGTGTCCGATGTGTGCTTCAAAGCTTATTCAAGGCGATAGTGAAGTTTTTGACAAACTTATTCTTTTATGGCAGAAAAGGCCTACGAGCAGTCAAGCCTGGATTTATCCAACCTTACAGCTCCTTCCCTAGGCGTTGTTTCGTTTCTGCAAGACTGTGAATCCATTTTCTTCGAACATTACAGAAATTCTTGTTGGAAATCGGGACTAATCCATCAAATTTGACTTGAGTGCAAAGACCTGAACTGGGAAACCCGCTGCGAGGACTTCCCCCTTGAACAATCTATACAATATTTTTTGCGCACGCGTGCATATTCCGAAGTAAAATTTAAGAATCAGGAAATCAAGAGACATCCCTATGAAGAAAAATAAACTAGCAAGTGGCAATTCATTATTTTAGTTTTAGCAGTTTAAACATTTGAGTATCTCCTTTTTTGAACAAAGAGGCAACATTTTTAAAAACTAGTGTTTGATTATCTCCTCAATGAGCTCCTCAGTACTACAGACAATACGAATCAAACCCATATCAATAAATATGTGAAAAAGGGAAGTGACTACACTTAATTTAGCTGCAAGTCTACATTCAAGCCCACCACGTAATCTCCCTTTAAGAAAAAATTGATAACCTTTGGAACTGAAATATCAATGCGAAGCGCCAAATTTCCTAATCAAATGTCATCACGTTATGGCATTTTTCCAATAAAACTTATTTTTAACTTGATTATCGTTATAAATTCATTCTTTGTTTTTCTTTCCATTCTTAAACCAATATTATCTTTACCTTTTGCATTATTACAGCCATACAAATTATTCTCCTTTCCTTTTTTTATCTCTTCAACGTATTGCATTCTTCCATATCCCCTAGACGCCCGATTCGTCTTATTTCTTTTCCTCGCTGCGAATACTGATGACACACGCGTGCCTACCCATGCAAAAAATCAAACGTCGCTTATGTTTCTACTTGTTTATATGTTCTCCGGAGCAGGTGCATCTCTGTCCATCTTTGAATAGTGGTTGAGATAGCGAATGAATATACTGTCTAAATTTATTTACAGTGGTGATAATTAAATAGCGACGAAGACCACACTGCCTTTCCATCATAAACAATAAGTAGAACAATAGGAAAATTTTTTATATAAGACAGTGGAACCCAACTTTAAATGAATATCTTTCCTGGTTGAACTTCCTTGAAGTAATGATGCTAGGGCTGTTTTGAATCTTTTTTTTTAGTTTTAACAATTTAATTCTATTGAGTTTCTTTTATATTGTTTTTTTCTTCATTTGCTTTGCTGAGGACGGCCCTTGGATATAGGGTCGAAATATTCATTTAAAGTTGCGTTCCACTGTCTTATATAAAAAATTTTCCTATTGTTCTACTTATTGTTTATGGTGGTAATTAACATTATTTTATTCTCGACAATACAAATTTGTAGTTTTGAAAATTTTTATTTGTACTGAAATAAAAAAAAAACCAATAAATAAACAGATTAAAATGTAAAGTCATTTTCAGTAATGATTCCAATGGGTATTTATCGTCGCATAAAGCATAAGGTGTATGATTTCATATGTCAATGATCAAAATCTCCAAGAACACGTTCTTCCAATTTTCCTAACCCTTAAACTTTAAACCACATGAATTTCCTTTAAAATGAGCCATTAAACAACTCTCTACGATGTTCCAGTGTCAAGCTATCTGAGGAGAAAAAAAATGAAAGAAAAAAATATGCCATGTATGCAGAATATCGTGGTTTCAGCCACTTTTCTTGATTTTCAAGCCAATATATATCCCCTTGTTGTTCAACCCAAGGGACGGTAAGTTTCCTATATAGGGGTTTTGGACAACTCGGTTCTAATAGTGTACTTCTTGTTTTTATCTGAGACTATTTTTAGGAGTTATGGGTTATTATATTTCTTAGAATTGGACGTGATTGTCTCTTACTAGGTTGCTAGCTACCACTGCAACCCAGATTATCAGTATCTTTATTTTCTGAATGAGACGAGGAAACAAATATACCCATTAAATTTTTGAAAAACAATCGTCCTACTATGGCTTTTCGCTAATAATACTTTATAGTATTTTTAGAATTGCTGTGGGAATTTTCCAGTTTTATATCAGACACAAGTAATAAATACTTGATATACGGAATATTTGATGTAGTAAGAACCTGGTAAATGCGAAAGCATCAAATTACTTGTTCGCATATTAGTTTTGTTTAAAGGAAAAAATGAGAAGTTGCCAGATCGTTACTTAGCAGTAAAAAAAAAAATGAAAACCTGCTTGCTCTACAGATTAAAACACCTAGTCCAATTCGCACTATAAAAATTATAGATAGAGTTCTCAGTGCTAATAATATCGAAAAAACAAATCACGGACACGCTCTAGTGTTTGACGTCTCTTTGCATTTTGTCACTGTAATAGCTAGGCCAAATTAGCATAGCTGGTAAAACTAAAATAATAATAATTGTTTAACCTCAGCTTCTAAAAACAAATTACGAAGCTTCAGAAAATACAAAGCAACAACAAGCACTAGATAGCGTTGGAAAATTTTTTGCCGATACACCGGCTTCCACCCCTGTATGTTACCTATACTCTTCGAATCAGAGTTGAAAATAGAATCTTCCGAGTTTGAATCGGCGAGTTTCATTGATCTTCTCCACAGCCCTTTTTTATAGAGCACTAAGAGAAAATCCTTGGTATTAATCAAGTTTGTCACAAAACTAGGGCTGTGGAGTGACTCTTGGGAGATCAGGGGAGATAAGGCTCTAACTGATAAAGTGCCACCCTATATTCCTTCTCTTTTGAACCGGCCAAGATCAGAGCGTTCTGAAGTACCAAAAAATTGTTTTCCTGTTATTAATGTACCGAAGTTAAAAAATGAGCTTGGAGGTAAAAATTGTGATTTTTTATCAAGGAGGCACACTTGTGGCTCTATAAAGAGGCAACCCACCACAATGTTAAGCGATTTCCGGTCCTAGCGGTCGCAGAGAGACAGCGGTAATCGCATTTTGTAGCCCAAGCTCAAACTAAGAAACGTGCAAAATTTCACCCCCCTCCGACTTTATCTTCATGGGTAAAAGTGGGCCGGAAGTTTCGACCCTCCGACCACAGCCCCCCTTTAACGTTGTCCGATTGGGTTGAAATTTTGAGATTAAGCTTTCCTAGGGCCCGGGAGCTTATCCTCGAAATTTCAGCTCAATCCGATCACTCCTTCCCTGCTTTCCAAAAACCAAATATAGCCACTTAAAGTTCAAAAATTTTTTTTTTCTTAGCCACGCCTACGGGCCACAGTTGGCAATTGATCCGGGTGAATGAGGACTCATTCGAAGCAGAATTCGACCTGTTAGGGCCTTTTGATATTTTCGGACCGAAAAAATTATCCCCCGAATTTACATTTACGAAAAACCTCGTTTTCCTATAAGAACCCGCTATAAGCGGGCTCTTATCCTATAAGAGCCCGCAAGCCCGCAAGCTGTCAAATCAGCTAACAGTTAGTCAAGCAATAATAAGTAATAAACTGTACAAAAACGTGCATAAATTATTTGAAAAAAACTACGTTTTCTAAAGAGTTAAAGAGGCTGAGTTACAAGGTCGAACCTGAAAACGTACAGGGATTAGGAGGCACAGTTGGGGGGCTGTTAAAGAGGCTGAGTCACAAGTTCGAACCTTAAAACGTACAGGGATTAGGAGGCACCCTGTACGACGTGATTTGAGCATTCAGGAATTAAAAGCCTTAACACAAGAATGTTCAAGAGCGGAGAGTTTGGGGGGCGGCAACCCCCCAACTTTAACTCCTGACACGATCAGCTAACAGTTAGTCAAGCAATAATAAGTAATAAACTGTACAAAAACGTGCAGAAATTATTTGAAAAAAACTACGTTTTCTAAAGAGTTAAAGAGGCTGAGTTACAAGGTCGAACCTTAAAACGTACAGGGATTAGGAGGCACAGTTGGGGGGCTCCCGCCCCCCAAACCCCCCGCTTTCGCAGCCTTTAAATAAAAAAAAGTTTTTTAAACTGAAAGTAAGGAGCGACATTAAATCTTAAAACGAGCAGAAATTATTCCGTATATGAAAGGGGCTGTGCCCTCCTCAACGCCTCGCTCTTTACGCTAAAGTTTGACATTTCTCACAACTCTTTTTTTTAAACAATAAAAACTTTAGCGTAAAGAGCGAGGCGTTGAGGAGGGCACAGCCCCTTTCATATACGGAATAATTTCTGTTCGTTTTAAGATTTAATGTCGCTCCTTACTTTCAGTTTAAAAAACTTTTTTATTTTATTTAAAGGCTGCGAAAGCGGGGGGTTTGGGGGGCGGCAGCCCCTTAACTGTGCCTCCTAATCCCTGTACGTTTTAAGGTTCGACCTTGTAACTCAGCCTCTTAACTCTTTAGAAAACGTAGCTTTTTTCAAATAATATAGTAATGATATGGATGTGAATGATAAATTTACACTTTGGTATTCGATAATTAAGGATACGGTAGTTGCTTGTAGTCAAGTTAGGAAGAAACGTAAGTATTTTGATTCGCCGAAGAAGGCTTGGGTTACGAAGAGTATTCTAGTTTCTCTAGCTAGGCGACAGCAATTGTATGAAAAGTCCGCATTAAGTAATAGTATTAGCGATGTAAATATTTATAAAGCGTATAGTAATAAGTTGAATAGTATACTTCGTAAAGCTAAGTTAGATTACCTGAGTGATAGTTTTA
Organism: Artemia sinica; assembly: GCA_027921565.1. Lineage (NCBI taxonomy): Eukaryota > Metazoa > Arthropoda > Branchiopoda > Anostraca > Artemiidae > Artemia > Artemia sinica. Next base: position 25,225,042 of record CM051264.1, on the reverse strand, counting down.
AAAATGCGAAGGGTAACCCGAGAAAGACTTGGAATGTTATAAATTCTGTTATTAAACCGAACAAGCCTGAAATTGTTTGTAGTTGATGGTGAAAATATTCGCCAAACTACTGAACGTATGTGTGAGCACTTTTCTAGTGTAGGGGGCCGGTTAGCGTCGTCTGTTGAGCAGCATGCAAGTGATGGTGATTTTACTCAGTTTTTGCCTGAAAGTAGTGACGTTTCTATGTACTTTCGACCGGATACTGAAAAAAAATTGTGTGATGTGGTAAAAGGTATGCGAAACAGTGCATCCGGGTCAGACTTTATTTCAACAAAGGTTTTCAAGTCAATTTTTCCTGTGATATCGCAACAAATTTTGTACCTGATTAATGCTAGTTTTAAGTGTGGTATTTATCCGGAGTGTCTTAAAAGTGCCAGAGTAATACCTTTGTTTAAAGGGGGTGATAGGAAAAATGTGAATCATTATCGACCGATTTCCCTCCTTTCTGTTATATCTAGGCTAGTAGAAAAACTTATTAATTCTAGAGTATCTGAGTTTTTGGAGAATATTTCCTATTTTCATTCTAATCAGTTCGGTTTTCGTAAGGGGATGTCTACTGAACAGGCAGTTTTATTTTTGACAACGTTTGTGCATGATGCTTTGGACCAAGGTTTTAAGGTGGCGTCTATTTTTTAGATATTGTTAAAGCGTTCGATTCAGTTGACCATGAAATTTTAATTATGAAGCTAGAAAATTGTGGAATTAGAGGAAATGCGTTGAAGTTATTTGAGACTTTTTTGAGAGGTAGGACCCAGTACGTTGAAATTTTTAATGTGAGGTCTGGTGAAAGAATGGTTGATTCAGGGTTCTGTTTTAGGTCCGCTTTTATTCTTGGTTTATATTAACGACTTACAATTTTCTGTTTTGGATTTGTTAGATAGTGCACATTCTAATTGTAGGGTTATTATTCCTAGTTTTGCAGATGATACCCATTTTACTGCCGCAGCAAAGACTGAATCTGATTTAATAGAGATAATGAGAAGAGGTATGTTAGGTATAGATAAGTAGATGAGAGTGAATAAGCTTTTGTTAAACCATAGTAAATCAGGTTTTATTATGTATGGTAGATCATCAAATTTTTACCCTTGGGTTGTGGATTTGCAAATGGAGAATTATGTAATTAAGCGTACAAATACTATACGATACCTTGGTGTTATTGTGGATGAATGCCTTAGTTTTAAAAATCATGTTTCTTTTATTAGTAGTAAGATTGCAAGAAATGTTGGAATGATGAGAAAGTTAAAAATTATTTTCCAGGATTTTGTTTTGAGATTGATTTATTTTTCGTTAGTTCACCCGTATTTAGTATATTGCGTGAGTATATGGTCTAGCACATTTTCAGTGCATTTGCAGCAGTTACGTGTGATACAAAATATGGCACTGCGAGTGTTGTCCGGAGATAATCGGAGAACCTCGGTGAGATCCCAATATGTACAGTTAAATATTATCCCTGTGTCAGGTCTTGGAAAATTTTACCATGGGTTATTTACGTTTAAATATTTTTCTAATTTGGTTCCCAAGTGTTTTTTAAATTTTTTAAATTTATTTATTTCTGGTGATGATGTACACAATTATCCTACTCGTCATGCTAGAGATATACGGACACCTCAAGTTACTAGTACTAGATCGCTATTTTCAATACGTCATGTGGGGCCAGTTGTCTGGAATAATTTGCCTGTTTCTTTAAAAGGTCAGTGAATCTATGTGAATTCCGTCGGGACCTTAAAACCCTTTGTCTCCATAGGTATGAGTTTGTTTAAAGGGTGGTATAGTTGAGTCACTCTCAGGTTTGCCCGGAACCCGTTTTTGCTATATATTTTTATTTTTTTATTTTTTTTTGTTTTGTTTATTTATTATTTATGGGATGGCGGCGGGAAGTTTTGGAGTATGTGAAGTATTGATTTTTGATTATTGCGACCAGGAGCCGAGTGAGTGTAAGATTTTCATTTTTTCTTCTTTTTTTTCCTTTTTCTTTCTTTTTTCTTTTTCTTTCTTTCTTCTTTTTCTCTTTTTTTTCTCTTCTTTCTCTTTAGTATGTTATTATAAGTTTTAATTTTAAGAGGGTAAATACTTCCGAACAAGCGTTAGCTTATGGAAGGTCATTTATTTTTTTTTGTGTTGTTTTTGGAATAAACCATTATCTTATCTTATAATATTTAAATTGCAACAACTGGTCATTTTTGGAAGATGTTTGATACACCTTTTGTTTTTGGGTATGACAAAGCGTCTATGATGAGTGCTGTCCAGCCAAAATTTCGACAATTTTCTAAACCAAATACTTACTTGAGCATGTGCTTCATTTTAGATATAGTTTGATTTAACTCGTCTTCTTTTGACTGATAAGCCAAAGCACTCGATCGGATTAACTGAGAAAGCTGACTAATTTTCACTTCCAAATTCGAATGAGGATTCGTCTTATCGGCTTCTACAAGATCCTAGAAAATAAATTAACTTTCACTTATCTAATTAACTAAAATAGTAAGTTCATGTTCAATATTGAAAACAATGATCAGTTCTTTTTCTAACTATGCTACCTTTTTAGGCTAAGGCATATTGCAAACGTAGAATTCAATTTGTTTTATTTTAACAGTAAAAAAAAGAAAGTACAATTCAAGCTGTTGAATTGAGAAGGATAATGTAAGAATAAATTTTAACTGGAAATTCCGTAATTTTGGCAACTGTGGCTATTCTTCCGTTCTGGAAACTCTGGCAATACTGTCATTAAAAGCCGTTATTATACAGATAAATTTCCTGCGACTTTTCAAAGGTGTAAAGGTAGCGGTAATATTTTCCCCAATGAGAAAATTTTACTGGAAAGACTAAGATTTATCCAAGTCTTTTCGATTTTACGCTCTGTAAGGGGAAGCGTACAAATATCGCTTTTGAAGATTTTGACAGAAAAAAACTGTAGTTTATGAAAATTTTCTGAGCAAGTTGCTCAGAAATTTTTTCCAAAAGTTAAAACAAAGTGCTTAAGCACTTTGAGCTTACTGAGCTCAAAGTAATCAAAAAGCTATATTCATGGTTTATTTGCTTTGCAAATAATTTTAGCATTAATTTTTGAATTTCAATTATTTTCTCAAGACAAATGTTGCATTTCAAGTCAACATTTTTTAGCTTAAAACCGCAGCTGAGCTTGCACATCCTGCTCCATTAAAATTTTTTATACCAAATGTCGAGACAAGATACATTTGAAAAACACATACACTTAGGCTTAGTTTCCTTTAAGGAATCGAATGAGCTTTGTCAGATCCGTCTTTATGAAATAACTTGGAAGATACAGGATTGCCCTATTTTAGCAAGTTGATATACCTGAAGCTTTGAATAATTTCGTCACACCTTGCTCAGAAATAGAACAGCAAACCTAAGCAAATTTCAAGACTAATTTTGCAGCTAACCAGTCCTTTTTATGGACTGGTTTACCTTCCTAGATTGGTGATTATAGGCAGCGCAATCGCGCTGCCTAAGTAAAGAACAATGTTGGCACAATGTATTATTTATTAATTTTTTTTCTTTAGACCAGGGCACTTCGTATCGAAGGAGTTGACGAAGAAACTTCAAAAAAGACTCATTCGATTGGAAATTGGAGTGGCTTGTGCCCTTTTTAATATTTAGAAGTGATTGGAAGGCAACTAACACCCCTTCCAGGCCCACCATTTCCCCAAACACACCCAATCAAAATTTTGAGATGGCCATTTTGTTCAGCGCAGTTGAATTCCAGATAGAAATTATGTTTTTAATAATCATAATAATTTATTTTTGCCATCTATCGATACATTAAAAATGCACTAGAGGAGACAAACAAAGAGAGAAAAAAAAGAAAAAAGAAACGCAAATAGTTAACGAATACAGTACCAACATGTCTAACGAGAAAAAAAAAGACAAACAAGTGGAAACTTAAATCAACTGTGGGAACTTAAATCAACACTAAAGTACTGGACCTAACGATCTACCCATTCATATACGGTTAAACAGAAAGTGTAATAAATTCCTACATCGGTCATCAAATGGTAAATAAATCGTATGCCTCACAGAATAAATCCTGTGAATTTTTTCAAGTAACTTGCTAAGAACAGAGCATATGGTTATAGGTCTATATGAATTGCATAGCGCGGGGTCCTTATTCTTTTTAGACACACATGTAACTAGCCCTTCACATAAAGTCTTAGGGACATAATGTTGGGACAAAATTATCTGAAATAACAGAGCTAAGTGTTCAAACAGCACATGTGTAGTAGTGTACCGTACTTCAAATGCTTTACTTGCGTACCCTCCACACCAGGGGCTTTGCCTGTTTGAAGAAGACGAATGTGAGTTAATAGCATAGAAGGTGTAAGAGTGATGTATTTTTTTTGGGATTCAGCTTTGACAATTGTTTCTGCAATATTCCATGGAAATCTGTGTCAATTGGTGGTGGGTCGCAAGCATATATTGACGAGAAATGAGTGTGCCATTCAGTGTTGGTAATTTGATTTGTCAGGGTTGAAGTGGAACGTGTTAGTTTAGTAACCTCTTTCCACAAAAGCTGTGGATTATCCTGTATTGACTGTGATAAATTTTCAAATTGGCACTTTTTTCCAATTTTTCACAACTTTCTGAAAATTCTGCTTCGTCCATTCAACTAAACCGAAAACTATACCTGAACGAGGTCTATCGCAATCCTTCCATATTCCATACCAAAAACGATGACGGAGTTTAGCCTCGTTTAACTCAGGAAAATCAGACCATCCCCTTTTACGCGTGTTAGTTTTTACTGATTCAGTAGGGACGGCAACATATGCGGCAACTTTTAGAGAATGTGATATTTCAGCAAAATAACAATCAATATCCAAAGGGTCCCCACGACGCGAAGAACAAAGAAGGTGATATGGTATCTTAATTTTACGCAACATAGAATTTAAATTTTCATGATACAACTCTATATCTATTTTATCCCATGACCTCTTTGTGAACCGTTTTCTCACCCCTGATCCGCCACTTAAAGACGCTGGAAGAGAGCAGGACAGTTCTAGATGTGAATGGTCACCAATTAAAAAATCTTGTGATACATGTACATAAAGGCTCGCCGATTCTTGAAGATCTGTTATAATAAAATCCAAATCTGAGGAACTACCGGAATTGTGCAGATACGTGTAAGTCCGATCTTTATGTAAAATATGTAGGTGAGATGGAAAAGAGGCTTTTAACATCTGAGAAAGGGAAGCATTATCATTCTTTAAATCTGTGTTGAAGTCTACACAAAGCAGAATTTTTTTTCCTGATGCCCTAATTTGATGCGTGACTTTTGATAATCTGGCACATGCTAACGCGAATTTATGATTTGAACTAGCATTACGATAATTAGTTGGCATGTATACACACAATACAGTTACACCTCCTAAATCAACAACAATAAATAGATCATTAGCATCAACTAATTTACTCTGAAACTTTTTATGTATAGCAACTGCGAGACCACCAGACGGTCGGCCCAGCGACGTTTTAGCAGGACGAATAAAAAAATCATGGTCATCTGACAGCTCAAGTCGCATAGCATTATCCGAATTTAGTATGTGTTTGACGATGCACACTATACCAAATAGCCCAAAAGCGAAAGCTAATAAATCTAGCTTTTCTCTGGCACCATTAATGTTATGCAACAGAAGCTTAACACTAGTTGGGTCATTACTTTTCATTGTCTTTTACCGGACGGAATTCGGGGGTATGACTGGGGAGCCAGATTATCACTGCGAGCTGAAAGCCTCTTAATATCGGGGCAGATAAAACTGCTGCTGACGTGATTGCGACTTTCACGGTAAATGCCGTACACGGGCTCTCACGAGCGTTACTGTGACCACTTTCGCCACATCTACTGCACTTCGATTCGTTTGCACAATCGTGAGCTTTTTGAGGAGGACACTCCCCCACAGCCCTCAAGGCAAGGGTTGTAAGTTATGCCCTGGGGGCATATAAGGTTTTTTATAGAAAGTGTTATCGTAGAAACTTGAAAAAGGCTCATTTGATTAGAAATTCAAAGGGCTAATGCTCTTTCTAATATTCGAAAGTAATTGGAGGGCAACTAACTCCCCTCTCACGCCCACCTTTTCCCCAAACACATCCAATCAAAATTTTGAGATACTCATTTTGTTCAATATAGTTGAAAGTTCTGGAAATTAGGTCTTTGAGCATGCACTCCCCCCTCCAGAGCCCTCAGGGCAAGGGTTTTAAATTATGCCCTGAGGGCATATAAGGTTTTTTATAGAAAGCGTTGTCGTAGAAATTTCAAGAAGGGCTCATTTGATTGGAAATCGAAATGGCTAGTGCCCTTTTTAATAGTCAAAAGTGATTGAAAGGTTACTAACACCCCTTCCACGCCCACCATCTATCCAAACACATCCAATCAAAGTTTTGAGATAGCAATTTTGTTCAAAGTAGTTGAAAGGTCCGGGAATTATATCTTTGAGGATGACACTCCCCCCACAGCCCTCATGGTAAGGGCTGTAACTTTTGACTACTAAAAGGGGCCCTGGGGGCATATAAGGTTTTTATTGAAAGCTTTGTCGTAGAAGCTTGAAAAAGGGCTCAATCGATTGGAAATTCAAAGGGCTAGTGCCCTTTTTGATAGTCGAAAGTGATTTGAGGGCCACTAACCCCCCTCTCACGCCCATCTTCTCCCCAAACACATCTAATCAAAATTTTTAGATAGCCATTTTGTTCAACGTAATCAAAAGTTTTAGAAATTAGGTCTTTGAGGATGATAACCCACTCAGAGCCCTCGGGGCAAGGGTTGTAAGTTATGCCCTGGGGGCATATATGGTTTTTATAGACAGTGACGTTGTAGAAACTTCAAAAAAAGCTCATTCGATCGGAAAATAGAAGGGCTTGTGCCCTTTTTAATAGTCGAAAGTGATTTAAGGATAACTAACACCCCTCTCACACCCACCTTTTCCCCAAACACATCTAATCAAAATTTTTAGATAGCCATTTTGTTTGACGTAATTAAAAAGTCCAGAAATTATGTTTTGAGGATGACTCCCCCCCCACAGCCCTCACGGCAAGGGCTGTAAGTTATGCCCTGGGGGCATATAAGGTTTTTTTTTCATAGAAAGCGTTGTCGTAGAAAATTCAAAAAGGAATCATTCGATTGGAAATTGAAATGGCAAGTGCCCTTTTTAATAGTCAAAAGTGATGGGAAGGTCACTAACACCCCTTTCACGCCCACCATTTATCCAAACACATCCAATCAAAGTTTTGAGATAGTAATTTTGTTCAAAGTAGTCGATAGGTCCAGAAATTACATCTTTGAGGATGACACTCCCCCCGCAGCCCTCATGGTAAGGGCTGTAACTTTTGACTACTAAAAAGGGCCCTGGGGGCATATAAGGTTTTTATTGAAAGCTTTGCCGTAGAAGCTTGAAAAAGGGCTCAATTGATTGGAAATTCAAAGGGCTAGTGCCCTTTTTGATAGTAGAAAGTGATTTGAGAGTCACTAACCCCCCTCTCACGCCCACCTTTTCCCCAAACACATCTAATCAAAATTTTTAGATAGCCATTTTGTCCAACGTAATTAAAAGTTATAGAAATTAGGTCTTTGAGGATGATAACCCACTCAGAGCCCTCGGGGCAAGGGTTGTAAGCTATGCCCTGGGGGCATATATGGTTTTTTATAGATAGTGACGTTGTGGAAACTTCAAAAAGGGCTCATTTGATTGGAAATTAGAAGGGCTTGTGCCCTTTTTAATAGTCGAAAGTGATTAAGGGATAACTAACACCCCTCTCACACCCACCATTTCCCCAAACATATCCAATCGAAATTATGAGATAGCCATTTTGTTCGACGTAGTTAAAAAGTCCAGAAATTATGTTTTGAGGATGATATCCCCCCACAGCCCTCAGGGCAAAGGATGTAAGTTATGCCCTGGGGGCATATAAGGTTTTTTTTTATAGGAAGCGTTGTCGTAGAAAATTCAAAAAGGAATCATTCGATTGGAAATTGAAACGGCTCGTGCCCTTTTTGATAGTCGAAAGTGATTGGAGGGCAAGTAAACCCCTATCAGGTCCACCATTTCCCCAAACACATTAAATTAAAATTGTGAGATAACCATTTTGTTCAACGTAGTTGAAAGGTCCAGAAATTATGTCTTTGAGGATGAAAACCCTCTCACAGCCATCAGGGCAAGGGTTGTAAGTTATGCCCTGGGGGCATATAGGGTTTTTTTTATAGAAAGCGTTGTCGTAGAAACTTTAAATAGAGCTCATTCGATTGGAAATTCAAAGGGCTAGTACCCTTTGAGTAAAAAAAAAAAAAAAAAAACAACAACTGAAAGTTGAGTCCCTGAAACTAAATATAACACTGGGAGATCCAGGGGGGCCACCAAGGTTATTTTTGGCACCCTTTTTCCCTGTTATTTTTTCTTTTTTCACCCTTTTTTAGAATAAATTTGTCAATTACTGGCACCTATGTCACATTCCCCCCCCCCAAGATTTTGCTCATTGGCACCCTTGTCACATGCCCCCCCCAAGATTTTGCTCCAGATCTGCCTCTGACAGATAAGATATTTTGCACATACGTAAAATGCATGTTTTAATTTTATTCTTTTCCTTTTTTTAAATTAAAAGAGCTTATTTCTAATATATACATTCCTGTGGACAACATATCTAATAAAACTGAGATTCAAAATCACAATGAACAAAAATGAGAGCTCCCTTTTCAAAATCTGAATCAATCGCTAAACAAATTTTAGTCAGTATCATAGGCAATCGCGCTGCCTAAGTAAAGAACGATGTTGGCACAATGTATTATATCTTTTTTTTCTCTTTTTTTGTTTTCCATACCAGGGCACTTCGTATAAAAGGTGTTGTCGTAGAAACTTCAAAAAGGGCTAATTCGATTGGAAACTGGAGTGGATAGTGCCGTTTTTAATAGGGCAACTAGCCCCTCCCCTCCCCACGCCCATAATTCCCCCAAAGACATGCAATCAAAATTTTGAGATAGCTATTTTGTTCAGCGTAGTTGATTTCCAGATAGAAAATATATTTTGAGGAGGACACTCCCCCACAACGATCAGGGTAAGGGTTTTAAGTTATACCCTGGGGGCATATAAGAACGATGTTGGCACAATGTATTATTAATTATAATTTTTTTTCCTTTAGAGCAGGGCACTTCGTATCGAAGAAGTTGTCGTAGAAACTTCGAAAAGGGCTCATTCAATTGGAAATATAGTCAAAAGTCGAAAGACTTTTTAATAGTCGAAAGTGATTGGAAGGCGACTAACACCCCTTCGACGCCCCCCATTTCCCAAAACAAATCCAATCACAATTTTGAGAAAGCCATTTTGTTCAGCGTAGTTGATTTCCAGTTAGAAATTATGTTTTTGAGGAGTAAACTCCCCCACAGCCCTCAGGGCAAGTGTTGTAAGTTATGCCCTGGGGGCATATAAGGTTTTTATAGAATGCATTGTCGTAGAAACTTCAAAAAAGGCTCATTCGATTGGAAATTCAAAGGGCTAGTGCCCTTTTTAATAGTCGAAAGTGATTGGAGGGCAACTTACCCCCCTCTCACGCCCACCTTTTCCCCAAACACATCCAATCAAAATTTTGAGATAGCCATTTTATTCAACGTAGTTTTAAGTTCTGGAAATTATGTCTTTGAGGATGACAACCCCCCCCCCCCCCACAGCGCTCAGGGCAAGGGTTGTAAGTTATGCCCTGGGGCATATAACGTTGTTATAAAACGCGTTGTCGTAGAAACTTCAAAAAGGGCTCATTCGATTGGAACTTGAAATGGCTAGTTCCCTTTTTAATAGTCGAAAGCGATGGGAAGGCAACTAACACCCCTTCCGCGCCCACCATTTTTCCAAAACACATCCAATCAAAATTTTGAGATAACCATTTTGTTCCACGCAGTTTAAAGTTCAGGAAAGTATACCTTTGAGCAGGACACTCCCACCACAGTCTTCAGAGTAAGGGTTATAAGTTATGCCCTGGGGGCGTATAAGGTTTTTATTGAAATTTTTGTTGCAGAAACTTGAAAACGGGCTGATTCGATTGGAAATTCAAAGGGCTAGTGCCCTTTTTAATAGTCGAAAGTGAGTTGAGGGCAACTAACCCCCCTCTCATGCCCACCTTTTCCCCAAACCATCAAATCAAAATTTGGAGATATCCATTTTGTTTCACGCAGTTTAAAGTTCAGGAAATTATACCTTTGAGCAGGAAACTGCCCCCACAGTCTTCAGGGCAAGGGTTATAAGTTATGCCCTGGGGCATATATCATAGGCAGCGCAATCGCAGTGCCTAAGTAAAGAACGATGTTGGCACAATGTATTATTTATTTTTTGGTTTTTCCATACCAGGGCACTTCGTATCGAAGGAGTTGTCGTAGAAACTTCGAAAAGGGCTCATTCGATTGGAAATTGGAGTGGCTAGTGCCCTTTTTAATAGTCGAAAGTGATTGGAGGAAAAATAGCCCCCCCACGCCTATCATTCCCCCAAACACATCCAATCAAATTTTTGAGATAGCCATTTTGTTCAGCGTAGTTGATTTCCAGATAGAAAATATATTTTTGAGGAGGACACTTCCCCACAACCGTCAGGGCAAGTGTTGTAAGTTATGCCCTGGGGGCACATAAGAACAATGGTTTTTTTTAGGAGGACACTGCCCCACAGCCCTCAGGGCAAGTGTTGTAAGTTATGCCCTGGGGGCATATAAGGTTTTTAATGAAGGCGTTGTCGTAGAAACTTAAAAAAAAAAGGCTCATTCGATTGGAAATTCAAAGGTCTAGTGCCCTTTTTAATAGTTGAAAGTGATTTGAGGGCAACTAACCCCCTTCCCACACCCACCTTTTCCCCAAACGCATCCAATCAAAATTTTTAGATTGCCATTTTGTTCAGCGCAGATGATTTCCAGATAGAAATTATGTTTTTGAGGAGGACACTCCCCCACAGCCCTCAGGGCAAGGGTTGTAAGTTATGCCCTGGGGGCATATAAGGTTTTTATAGAACGCGTTGTCGTAGAAACTTCAAAAAGGTTTCATTCGATTGGAAATTGAAATGGCTAGTGCCATTTTTAATAGTCGAAAGTGATTGGACGGCAACTAACCCCCCTCTCACGCCCACCTTTTCCCCAAACACATCCAATAAAAATTTTGAGATAGCCATTTTATTCAGAGTAGTTTTAAGTTCTGAAAATTAGCTCCCCCCCCGCAGCCCTCAGGGCAAGGGTCGTAAGTTATGCCCTGGGGGCATATAAGGTTTTTATAGAACGCGTTGAGGTAGAAACTTCAAAAAGGTTTCATTCGATTGGAAATTGAAATGGCTAGTGCCATTTTTAATAGTCGAAAGTGATTGGAAAGCAACTAACACACTTTCCACGCCCACCATTTCCGCAAACACATCCAATCAAAATTTTGAGATAGCCATTTGTTCCACGCAGTTTAAAGTTCAGGAAATTACACCTTTGAGCAGAACACTCCACCCACAGTCTTCAGGGCAAGGGTTATAAGTTATGCCCTGGGGGCATATAAGTTTTTATTGAAATCTTTGCCGTAGAAACTTGAAAAAGGGCTCATTCGATTGGAAATCCAAAGGTCTAGTACCCTTTTTAATAGTCGAAAGTGATTTGAGGGCAACTAACCCCCCTCTCACGCTGACCTTTTCCCCAAACACACCCAATCAAAATTTTTAGATAGCCATTCTATTCAGCGTAGTTGATTTCCAGATAGAAATTATGTTTTTGAGGAGGACACTCCCCCACAGTCCCCAGGGCAAGGGTTGTAAGTTATGCCCAGGGGGCATATAAGGTTTTCATAGAACGCGTTGTCGTAGAAACTTGAAAAAGAGCTCTTTCGATTGGAAATTCAAAGGGCTAGTGCCCTTTTTAATAGTCGAAAGTGATTTGAGGGCAACTAACCCCCCTCTCACGCCGACCTTTTCCCCAAACACATCCAATCAAAATTTTTAGATAGCCATTTTATTCAACGCAGTTGAAAGTTTTGGAAATTAGGTCTTTAAGGATGACAATCCCTTCCCACCACAACCCTTAGGGCAAGGGTTGTAATTTATGTCCCGGGGGCAAGTCAGGTTTTTTTATAGAAAGCGATATGCAAAAACATCAAAAAGGACTCATTAAATTGGAAATTGAAAGGGCTTGTGCCCTTTTAATAATCGAAAGTGATTAAAGGGCAACTAACCCTCCTAACATGCCCACAATTTCTCCAAACATACCCAATCAAAATTTTGAGATATCCATTTGGTTCAACGTAGTCGAAAGTTCTGGAAATTAGGTCCTTCAGGATGATAACCCCCTCAGAGCCCTCAGTGCAAGGGTTGTAAGTTATGCCCTGGGGAATATAAGGTTTATATAGAAAGTTGTTGTAGAAGTTTCAAAAAGGGCTCATTTGTTTGGAAATTGAAATTGCCCTTTTTAATATTCAAAAGGGAGTGGAGAGTAATTGCCCCCCTCTCACGCCCACCATTTCCCCAAACACATTCAATCAAAGTTTAGAGATAGCCATTTTGTTCAACGTAGTTGAAAGTTCTGGAATATATGTATTTAAGGATGACAAACCCCCCAGAGCCAGGGCAAAGGTTATAAGTTATACCCTGGGGCCATATAAGGTTTTTATAGATAGAGTTGTCGTAAAAACTTCAGAAGGGGCTCATTCAATTGGAAATTGAGAGGGCTAGTGCCCTTTTTAATAGTCGAAATTGACTGGAGGGTAACTAACCACCCTCTCACGCGCACCATTCCCCAAACACATCCAATCAAAATTTTCAGATAGCCTTTTTGTTCAACGTAGTAGAAAGTTCTGGAAATTAGGTCTTTGAGGATGACAACCCCAGCCCTCAGGTCAAGAGTTGTAAGTTATGTCCTGGGGGCATATAAGGTTTTTATTGAAAGCGTTGTCGTAGAAACTTCAAAAGGGCTCATTTGATTGGAAATTGAAAGGGCTAGTGGCTTTTTTAATAGTTGAAAGCGATGGGAGAGCGACAAACGCCCCTCTCAAGCCCACCATTTTCCCAAACACATCCAATCAAAATTTTGAGATAGCCATTTCGTTTAACGTAGTTGAAAGTTCGGGAAAATATGTCTTAGAGGATGCAACCACCCTCAGAGCCCTTAGGCTACGGTTGTAATTTATGCCCTGGGGGCAAATAAAGTGTTTATAGAAAGTGTTGTCGTAGAAAAAGTGTTGTCGTAGAAAAGAGCTCATTCGATTAGAAATCGAAAGGCCTAGTGCCCTTTTTAATAGTCAAAAGTGATTGGAAGGCTTGAAATTTTTATAGTAAAGATCGATGTGGGTATAATGTATGATTTTTTTGTTGTTGTTGTTTAGACCAGGGCACTTCGTATCGAAGAAGCTGTCGTAGGAACTTCGAAAAGGGCTCATTCGATTGAAAATAGAAAGGTCTGATGCCCTTTTTAATAGTCGAAAGTGACTGGAGGGCAACTAAAACCCCTCCCACGCCAACCTTCCCATTTACCTTTATGTTTAAAAACTAAATGTTGCCTTAATATTAAATCAAAATGCATTGTGTTAATGCTATTTCCCAATAAGGCATCTCAGCAGTATCTCAAGAACGACTAAGGGTATTATGTTCAAACTTTCGGAACTACTTCTGCTCTTAAAATTTAACCAAGTCAAAATAGCGGAAGTGTATCCAAGCTATCAAAGAAAGTAAGCAGATTTTTTTTGCGAATGGTATCAAGTTTTCCATTTCAGGTCAACTAGAGGAAGTATGAAACGAAATTAAACACTACTATTTATGTCCAGATTTTCAAAGGGGTGTATGTTGTTAAAAATTGCTGAAAATTTTTCTCCACCATACAAATAGCAGGCCAAACTATAAAGTCTTAAAAAAACGAAAAGATTTAATTATTATTTTCCTTTTCCCTGAAAAAACTATGTCAATATAAAACGAACAGAAATTAATTAAAAAAAACTTTTTCCAGAAAATAAGTTTTTCAAAGAAAAGTAAAGAACTCCATTAAACAAAAAATGAACAAAATAAAATCAAATAACCTACCAAGCGTGAAACTACCGCAAATCAGCATCGATGAATAATTGAAACCCAAAACAAACAGAAATTACAATAAATAACCGGGTCAAACTCAAAACGAGCAGAAATTAACATACGTTGGGCTCAAAACCCCTATGCCTTCCCAAGGCCAGAACATAATTTGCACTTTACTCAAAAAAATACAAATAAATGTGTATTGTCAGTTTAATATACATATACTGATATTTAGTAATCAAAATGTTAATATTATTTGATTTACTAAAGTTATAAAAGTAAAAACATTTATATTTTTTTGAGTTAAGTGCAAATTATGCTTTTTGGCTTTAAAAATAAGATTTTTGGAAAGTGTTCAAAAATTAGATTACAAAAACTCCCCCCCCCCCAGGGCCCGGGGATAGGCGTTGTAAGTGTTGTCCTGGGGGCATATATGGTTCTTATAAAAGGGATGCTTGTATAAACTTCAGAGAGGGCTCATTTGATTGGAAATTGAAAGTTCTAGTTCAATTTTTAAGAGTCAAAAAATATCCTAGGGCAACTAGCCCCCCCCACACACACACACCCTTTTTCCCCCAAGCCCATCCGATAAAATTGTTATAATAGCCATTTCATTAAAAATACTTCAAAGGTCAGATAAGTAACATTCCTGTGTCGACGCAACCCCCCAGGGCCCGGAGGCAGGCGTTATGAGTAATGCTCTAGGTATATAGTTCTATAGTAGGCATATATACTAGGTATATATAGTTCTTATGGAAGGGATACTCGTATAAACTTCAGAGAGGGCTCATTTGATTGGCAATTGAAAGTTCTTGTTCACTTTTTGAGAGTCAATAGAGATCGGAGGGTAACTAGCCCCCCCCCTCTACGCCCTAAATGCATCAGATAAAAATTTGAGATAAACATTGCGTTAAAAATATTTCATAGTTCAGATAACAGATAACTCTGGTGTTGACACTGCCCTCCAGGGCCCGGGGGTAGGCGTTGTAAGTTATGCCCTGGGGGTATATATGGTTGTTATGGAAGGGATTATCGTATAAACTTCATAGAGGGCTCATTTGATTGGAAATTGAAAGTTGTAATTCACTTTTTAAGAGTCAAAAGTGATTGGAGGACAGCTAGCCTCCCCCCACACTCCATTTATTTTTTCCCCAGAGGCATTTCATATAGAAGGGGTCGTCGTATAAACTTCTAAGGGGGCTCATTCGATCGCAAATCGAGAGTTCTAGTGTCCTTTTTAAGAGACAAAAGTGATCGGAGGGTAACTAGCCCCCCAAGCCCTTTTTCCCAAATACATCTGATAAAAAATTTGAGGTAGCCATTTTGTTAAAAATAGTTCAAAGATCATATAACAAAACTCCTTTAGGTATGACCATTTCGTTAAAAATAGTTCAAAGGTCAGATAAGAAAACTCCTGCGTCTACACCCCCCCTCCCAGGGCCCGAGGCAGGCGTTGTAAGTATTGCTCTGGGGGTATATATGGTTCTTATGGAAGGTATGCTCGTGTAAACCTCGGTGAGGGCTCATATGATTGGAAATTGAAAGTTCTCGTTCACTTTTTAAGAGTCAAAAGAGATCGGAGGACAACTAGCAACTAGTTCTTATGGAAGGGATGCTCGTATTACCTTCAAGGAGGGCTCATTTTATTGGAAATTGAAAGTTCTAGTTCACTTTTTAAGAGTCAAAAGAGATTGGAGGGTACCTATCCCCCCCCCTCCACACCCATCACACCCATCCGACAAGAACTTTGAGAGCCATTTTTTCAAAATAATTCAAAGGTCAGATAACAAACACTCCGGTGTCGACACAACCCCCCAGGGCCCGGGGGGCTGGCATTGTAAGCTATGTCATGTGGCCGTATGCTGTTCTTATGAAAGGGATGCTCGTATAAACTTCAGAGAGGGTTCATTTGAATGAAAATTAAAAGTTGTAGTTCAAACTTCAGAGAGGGTTCATTTGAATGGAAATTAAAAGTTGTAGTTCATTTCTCAGAGTGCAAAAAGATCGGAGGGCAACTAGCCCCTCCCGCCCTCCAAAACTTTGGGTTTATCAGATGGATAAACCCATGCGATAAAAATTTGAGGTAACCATTTTGTTAAAAATAGTTCAAACATCAGATATTAAAACTCCGGTGTCAACACAACCCTCCAGGGCCGAGGGACAGGCGTTGTAAGTTATACTCTGGGGATATATTTGGTTCTTATAGTAGGGATGCTCGTATAAACTTCAGAGAGGGGTCATTTGATTGAAAATAGAAAGTTCTAGTTCACTTTTAAAGAGTCCAAAGAGACCGAAGGTTAATTAGCCCCCCCCCCACGCTCTTTTTCCCCAAACCCACCCGATAAAGATTTTGAGATAGCCATTTTGTTAAAAATAGTTCAAATATCAGATAATAAAACTCTGAGGTTGACACAAACCCATTTTTCACTGTGATATTGTTACCTTGATACCAGTTTTGATACTTTGATGAACATTTGATTTTTTTTTGAAAAATTTTGATTTTGAAATAAGGAATTTTTAAAAACTTGAAACTTTTTGCAATCAAAAACGAACAAAAATTAATTAAAAAAAAAACTTTCCGAAAAATAAGTTTCTCAAAGAAAAGTAAAGGCCATCTTAAACTTAAGCTCAGCAGATACAAATACCTGTTAAAATTCAAACTCAAAACGACCAGAAATTACTATTAAAGAATAAATGAAACCCAAAACAAACAGAAATTAAATAAACAATCATAGCAAAAAACATACAACACGTAAAAATATAAATGAATAAATAGATCTTAAAGCGGGCAATGGTGAGATTGAATATGAAAATCAAGCTTAAAACGAAAAGAAAAAAAATTCCTACTGAAGTATAAATGAAACTTAAAACGAACAGAAATTAAATAAACAATCAATGCAAACAAACATACAATAGATATAAATGTAAATTAATAAATAAATCTTAAAACGAGTGCAACTTAAATTGAATATGCAAATCAAGCTTGAAACGAACAAAAATCACAACAAACAAGAATTTGGGTATCACCTCCTTCTCTCACTGTAAAAGTCTAAAACCTACTGCGTCATTGGCGCTTTACTGAAAACCAATTTTATGACGAATATTTTCTTTTGTACTTAATGTCGAAAATAAACTTTAAAATTATAGTAGCATTTTGAACTGATGAGCTTTCAGCAATTAATATCATTATACATCAAATACCTGAGCACGAAGTTTTGTGGCTTTGGACAAGGCCCCGAAAATTACCAAAAGAAGTATCGTCAATCCTTTTTGGTGTAGTCTACTACCCACCAAGAGCATCGTTCCGAAAGGAACTCGTACTCTACCTACAGCATTCGGTTGACTACATAAGATCCCAATACCCATAAGCTGCCATTCAGATCCTGGGCGATTTACTGATTTAAAGGCTAGCTGGCTCTCAAGTTCACTCTCACTTACGCAAGTTGTTGAAGTCCCAACACGCGAGGAAAAAGTACTAGACCTTATCTTTACCAATATTGAGGAATTCTATAATCTCCTCCTACACTCTCCCCGCTATTGGTATGAGTGACCACCTTACTGTAATATGGAAGCTTAGCAGAAAACCCCCTGACAGATCCCAGTCAGTGGTGAAGTACCGCCCACATACTCAAGAACAACTCCAGATTTACCGAGAGTGGCTAGCTAGGAAAAACTGGTCGAAAGTCCTTAATATGAAGAACGGCAACAATATGATGCAAGAGGTCACTGCTCAGCTTTTCCATAAATATAAAGTAATATTTCCCGAAAAGACAATCCTGGTCAAGTCACAAAATAAGCCGTGGTTGACTAAAGAGATTAAGGATCTAATCAAATCGAGAAATGAGCTCTATAAGTTGGGATATCAAGATGAGGCTAAAAAACTGCGCAATGTCATGTCTCAAAATAAAGAAATCTAAAAAGGAATTTGGTGCTCAAGTGGTTAACAAGCTTTGGAAGTCTAACCCCTCTAGATTCCACCAGAAGGTCCAGGAGATTATGGGACGGACTCGAAAGCAGCTGACAATCTACGGCTCTGATGGTGAACCTCTGAGCGCTGATATGATCAACACACATTTTTCAAATATTTGTCGCACACACCCACCTCTTGACGAGCTACCTGAAAATGGACCCATTGAACAAATTCCGATCATTCGCCCCCATGAAGTATGCGAGAAGCTCAAACGCCTGGACCTCAGGAAGAGTAATTACCCTCTAGAAATTCCTATTGAGTTGATAGCTCATTGCTCTGAGGAGCTTAGTCCTATTTTGGCTGCCTGTTTCAATCAATGTCTAATAGATGGTACATTCCCGGATTGCTTCAAGACAGCCTATATAACTCCCATTCCTAAAATAAAAAAAACCCCTCTCACCTAACGATTTGCGCCCGATTTCAAAAACCCCGTGCCTTTCCAAAATGTTTGAAGGCTTTATCTGTGAATATTTATATGGAGATATTGAAGCTAATTTAGACCCTCGGCAATTTGGTTTCGGGCCTGGAAATAATACTACCCACTATCTCGTATGTCTTCTTGACGATCTGATGAAACATCTCGAGAAGGAAGAGACATACGCAGAAATCCATCTCAGCGATATAGTAAAGGCGTTTGACAGCATCCAACACCTGATAGCTATTAACCGAGCTAAAGAAATGGGTGCTCGACAGTTTCTTGTGAGAATGGTTGCAAGCTTCCTGCACAATCGAAACCAATGTGTTTCACTCACGCAGGATGAAGCATCCGAATTCCAAGAAATGTGGTACGGAGCACCCCAAGGGACAAAATTAGGACCATTGATCTTTTTGATTGTTTTTAACCCTGTCCTAGCACATATGCAAAGTCGCTACAAGTTTGCTGACGACCTGTCAAGCATATCATTCCGCACCTTAGCGAGCCTAGCAGAGGAAATCCCCACCTCATCAATATTTTCCCAGCTAAAGCATAATCTTGAAGATGTAATGCTTACAGTTAGTGAAACCAAGAGCCATATTCTACGTGTTAGCTTTTTAAAATCTGCAATTCCGTCCCAAGAAGACACTGGACTTACAACTAAAGATGAAATAAAATCCTAGGATTAATTTTCAAAAGCAACCTGAAATGGGATCCACATATACAGTCTATCCTCCAAAAGGATTCCCTATGCCTAAAATCCTTTGCTTGCCTAACGCAGTTCAATATCCAAATTTCCATTATGCGCAGTCTATACTGTATGTATGTCCGATCGCAAACCAAGTATGCTTGTCCCGTTTGGCACCCTGGTCTAACGGCTATCCAAACCGAAAAGCTTGAAAATATTCAGAAGCGGGCGTGCCAAATAATGCTTGGGGCAAATTATAGATCCTATGAGGACAGCCTGCAGAAACTGAGGTTTCAGAAACTATATGAAAGGCGCCACGATCTCACGATGCGTTTCGGAAAAAAATGCCTAAGCTCTGATGTCCATCGCAAAATATTACCGGATTTCCAGGAATCACAGATCAGTCGGCCAAAAACACGTAGAGGAGCCCTCACTTCGTCGTGCCAACTCCTTTGCCCCCCACCCCGAAAGGCATCAAAAAGGTACCTATCATCGTTTGTTCCATACTTCGTGAACCACTATAATGAGGAACTAGTTGAAATGGAAATCTATAAAAAGTTGTGAAAAAGTTTATTTATTTTTATATTTATTTATCTGATCTCATGTGTTATATTTTCTTGTTGTTTGACGTCCGCTGCTAGCTATAAGCTATTATGGAAATAAAGAGTTATTATTATTATTATTATTTTCAGTTTAATTTATTAGCTCTTTTTAAAGTTGTTTAAGACGAATATAGTTTCACTACAAACAAGTGTTTGGATATTGGCTCCTTCCTTAACTGTAAATAAAAACCAAAAGCCTACTGCGTCATTGGAGCTTAATTGAAAACGAATTATTTTACAAATATTTTCTTTTCCAGTTCTTACAGCATTGAAAATAAAAATAAAATTACAGTGAAATAAAATTCTTGAACTGATGGATCTTTCAACAATTAATATCATTATACATCAAATATTCAATTTGATGTTGTTTATACTTTCCAAGACTGTTTAAGACGCATATTGTTTTCGTTTTGAGTTTGAATTTTAACAGGTATTTTTATCTGCTGAGCTTATGTTTAAAATGGCCTTTACTTTTCTTTGAAAAACTTATTTTTCGGAAAGTTTTTTTTTAATTAATTAACAGAAACACTATGGCTATTGAAGAATCTACTTAAGGGCTACTGTCTTAGTAATATTTTTTTTTACCTGAAGGCATGTTGTGAGTCCAGGAAAGTACTTTGGAACAACTCGACTTTCTTCTTTTCTTTCATAGTCAAAAACGCGACACCTGAGTTCAGCTCGTTCTTCCTTGAGACTCATCATTTCCTATAGAACAAAAGTCATTTTTTTTATTTAAATAAGTTCAAAAACAAGCTTAAAATGGTATTGAAACAAATTATACTGAATGTTTTAGTCAGGAAAAGAAAAATACCATAAGAGCATTGATTGTTGTGAAGGAAATTAATGAAGAGGAGGATAATCCTTCTATTCATGATTATCTTGGTAATAATAGTCCAGACTTAACATTTAGTATAACACCAGTATCTACTACAGGAATATTGTATGATGCAAAGAATGGTGCGTTTGATAGAGACTTAGTTAGTCTCAAGGTTGTTACATTATCTATTAATAGTCGTATCGACGGTAGTTGATTTGTTAACAAACGCTATAACCAGTTAAGTTGCCATCTTTTTTTTCAATTACATATGCTACACCATTAATTAAGTCCAGTGGTATTAGCAAGTAAGAAAACTACAAATGTTTAACAAACAGTTCGTTGCAACGAACATCCCCATAATGAAAGGAATCTTGCTGAAAATTGCACCATCAGATCCAGCATATCAGAGAATCCTACTGCAGAGTTATCAAGCTTCCATCTTTAAAAACATGGATTTTTGTTTTGCCAGAATAAAGATCACGGATGATTTTTTTTCGTTCTTCCCAGGGGTGATCACATCAAACCAATAATCCTAGATTATTGGAAGGGGGCTCTGAACAGAAATTAAAAGTTCTAGTGTACTTTTTAAGAGACCAAGAAATTGGAGGGCAACTAGCCCCCTTCCCCACCCATTTTCCCCAAAGTTGTCTGATCAAAATTTTGCGATTGCCATTTTGTTTAGTATAGTTGAAAGGTCCAACAAAGGTCTTTAGAAAAGATCTTTGGGGACAGCTTGACCCCCCAAAACCCCGAGAGGAAGGGCTCTAAATAATGAAATTTGCCAATTGCTTGCATATACTACTACTACAACAACTAACAATTCACCGCAGCACCAAGCCACCTGAGGCCAATACAGCTACGCACGCTCCTCCTCCATCCCAATCTATTCAAAACCTTCCGCTTTACATCCTCACAGAAAGTTCCCATTTCCCTTAAATCTTTCTTTGCGACATCCTCTTACCCCAACCACGGACGACGTGCTTTCCGTCTAGCCCCTGACGCTTGGCCGAAAAGAACAATCTTCGGTAAACTATCATCCTTCACCCGCAGAACGTGCCCAAACCATCTCAACCTTTCTCTCTTTGTAGCCTTAAAAAGTGGGATTGAACCACACTTTTCATACAGCCTGTTTGAAATACGGTCTGTCAGCCGGGTACCCAGAACCATCCGTAGGCCGTTTCCATATAGTATTTCGTTATTGGGAAGTATACCGTCACTTGTCAGGGAGGGGGGGGGGTATTTCCTGGGAATGAATTTCCTATTTGGATGGAAGTTTCCGGGTGAAAAATTACCATAGAAAATTTTAAACAGCGGGAATTTGCCAGAATTCAAATTCAAAATTCCTTTTATTTGTCTTACTTCCTCGTTGGCGATATAGTTTTACGTGTGGAGATTCTATTGAGGAATTGTCCAAGGGAAATTTTCAGCGGAGTTGGAATTCTCTGGGGGATTTTCACGTCGGAGGTAGAATTCCCATGAGAATTCCCAAGAATATCCATTGGGAATTATAGCCAGGAAAATTCTCCATGGGGAAATTTTCCACGGGAGGAACTTTCCAATGGGGGAGCGGGGGTTTCCGGGAAATATTTTCCACACAGAGGGGTTTACGCTATCCGACGAAAAAGAATAAGAGGTTAAATTACAAAAAAAAACAAGTTTCTCTTCAGATGAAAGTATTCTAAGGAATACTTTTCAGGCAAAATTGTAAGCAAGAAATTTTCTAGGGGTGGGAAGGGGAAATTCGCAGCGAGGATGGATTTGTCCGGGGGTAATTTTCTAAGGGAAGAACTTTCTGTGGAGAAATTCTTCGTGGGAGATCTTCCACAGAGGGGGGGGGGGATTTTCCAGGATTATTTGAAAAACGATCAGAAATTAAATTAAGGGAAAAAGGTTTTTTCTACTGAAAGTAAGGAGAAACATTGAACCTTAAACGAACAGAAATTATTTGGTATATGAGGGGGACTGTACCCTCCTCAATACCACGCTTTTTACGCTAAAGTTCAACCTTTTGTCTTTGTCCAAATCCTTTAACAACGATTCCTGAAACACAAGGACCGTATAAATTGAGGAGGGAGCAACCCCCCTCATATGCGGAATAATTTCTGTTCGTTTTAAGTTTCAATGTTTCCCCGTTTTATGTTTCTTAGATTTAGAGATTTATTTTCCTCCCTGGTAGTGTTATAAGGAAAATAAAAAAAAGACTTTCGACATTTTTCAAATAATAACAGTAATTTCTTAAAGAAAAATTCTTTAGGAATGTAGTCAACATTTCATAGTCAAGTTTGAAAAACATACACTTTTGTAGAGAAATTCAATGGTATTCGGTACACCCGATACATCATATGAAGATAAATAATACTCCGTCATTACTATAGATCATTTTACTTTATTACCCTGAGTTCTATTCAGTGATTATATCTATATCTATCTTGTAAGCTTTTAATTTTGCCAGCCAATTAGATAGGGCTCTACAGGAAACCGTCGCAATAAACGCAACAAATCTTCAGAACATACGTAATAGCTGTTCATCACAGAATCAGGGCCATGAAAATAGATGGAAGGCTTACCTAGTGAAGGATGCCTAGATCTAGATTTTTTTTTTCCGAGTAGTGTTTATTTCAACTACATAGAATTATAGAATATTCATACACTACATAGAATACATGAATACACATATTTATATACTACATTCATATACATAGAATACATATATTCATATACTACATTCATATACTCATATACTCCTATCTCGAGAATTAGAAAAGAGATTGGAAAATAAATTGGACGAATGGATCTAGCGTAGCAGAATAAAAATCCCGGCTTCTCAAAATATGCATTTCAACGTCTTTTGAATTAAACATCTTAACGCCGCATAGTTAAGCGCCTGAATTATGCTTTCTATACAACTAAAAGCGATGATATTAATGCAATTATTTACATTTTACCTATCAAACAGTTCGCGGTGATGAACAGTAAGTAAAGAGCGACTCGTAGTAATAGCAACTACACAGAATCTTTTCTACATTGAGTTAGAAAAGTGACACTCTACTCTGCACGTATAACGGTATCAAAAATTACTATCATATCTTTGTATACATTGACAATTTTTTTTTTTCGCTCGATTTGGCTAAGACCTTTAAATGATTTTTTAATCTTTTTGTCCATTAAATTTGTTCTTCGTCTATGTTTGTAAGCCTACAAGATTCCTCGTACTCCAATTTCTAAATAACACAAACCGACTGAATCAATGAATGTAGCTGAATTCTAAAGTGATGCGCTTCTAATTTAGTTTTCAGTTTACTTTTCTTTTCGTTTATTCATAGTGTTTATTTTCTTTTTTTTTGTGTCGTGTCAGTACGGTAGATGTGAAACACAGTTTCAGGCTCTATCACAAAAAATTACCTATCTATTGCTTATTTTCCATGACCTTTCGTCAAGCTTAGTAAAACGAGCAGCACGAGAAAAAACCCAAGCTTTGAAAAGAATTGTCGCCAACTGACTGAATAAATACATCAGATAACTGAACAACAGTTTCTTCATCTTTCAGCAGGACGACACATTTTCCACCTCACCTGACATCTCAGAATTCAGATGTTACTTTGGAGTTTGTTGAACCGTAAGCTTCCCAGATTAGCAGTTCTAGTGTTCTGATATTGGTTTAAAATCAGAACAACAGTCCTAAGGAATACACTAGCCAAGATACTTCAATATTTGCTAAAGTACTTTAAGGCTATTTGTGAGTGGTGAGTTCTTTACTTAACAATAAAAATCATAAACAAAAAACTACATCAACAAAATCTCCCCCATAAGGCTCCATGGCGGGGAAAGAACAGGGGAGAAAAAAAATACCAACACACACACACACACACACACACACAAAAAAAAAAAAAAAAAAAAAAAAAAAAAAAAAAAAAAAAAAAAAAAATCCAGTCGCTCACCTTAATAATCCCCAGAATGACAAGCTAGGCAGGGGATAACACATGAATTCACCAACTCAAATAAATATCCAATTCAATCCAGAGACACCAACTCCAAGTGAAACCGGAAAAAACTTAATTACTAGCTAGAAAATCTCTAACATAATTTTTGAACATACCAAACGAGTGGCAGCTTCGTGCAGACACAGGGAGCGTGTTCCGAATCCTGTTGCATGTTGTCAGAGGGTTGAAGTCAGACCTCACTGATAGAGTATAAAGAAACTGTAAATTGCTGGAAGTGCGGAGATGATAAGTTGATTGATCAGAAACCAAAGGTATATTATTACATAGAGCAGGAGGAAGATGGCCGTGCAACTGTAAAAAGATGAAAGAAGAACAAGAAAGAAAATAGAGAGATTTCAAATCAAGCAAGGGTTTAAGTGAAGATCGGTTAGTTTCCATAATAAGAGTCCTTGCTTTATCATAAAGTTTTGAAAGTGGCATCAGAGACGAGGGAAAATTTGACATCCAAATAACAGAACAATATGAAACATAAGACTGAACTAGGCTGTAGAACAAGATTCTAAGAATCGACCCTGGAAATATGTTTGAGCTTTCTAAGGATTCCAAGACTCCTGGAGACTTTCATTTTAATCAGGTCAATATAATGCTTGAAGGAAAGATTTTCGTCAAGCAAGATGCCTAGGAATCGAACGTAACGATCCTTAGGTCTACTTAGAGAACCTCTTGATACGTGTATTTCATTTAAGTCAGGGCCAGCCTTTGAAACTCTGGAGAAAATGAGAAAAAATGACTTCCCGACATTTAAGGCAAGATAATTTACATCAAATCATTGGATAACTCCTTCAAAAAGGGCATTTATCTTTGAACGAAGATCAGACTCAGTTCTACCAGCTGTGCCAAGAGTACTGTCATCAGCAAAAGTAATAAGTGCATCCAGTAAGGACGAACTCCTGTCACAATTAGTGACAGATGCTGGTTGACAATGACGACAGCAAATGGTAGGTTTTAAATTTTGAACCGCATTAATAAGGTCCTTGACGTAGATTAAAAAGAGTATCGGCCCAATAACAGTTCCTTGTGGAATGCCAAACTCTATTCCCGAAGGGTTAGAAAAGTGTGGATCAACCGAGATGACTCAACCAGATAAATATGATAGAAACCAAGAATAAGTATTCCCTCTTATACCAATATGGGACAGTTTCCAAAGAAGAATATTGTGTGTTAATGAGTCGGATGCTTTTCATACATCGAGAAAAAGAGCAGCAGGTATCAGACCAGAGTCAAGAACTGAATGTAAATAATTCAAAAGAGTTGCGCATGCATGCTTAGTTGAATGCTTCGCCCTAAAACCAAACTGAAAATCATGAAAAAAGTGTTTAGAATTAAGAAAATTAATAAGTCGAGAAAGCATAGCTTTTTCAAATATTTTACTAAACACTGATAAAAAGGATATGGCACGATAATTTGCAGGATCATTCCTTGATTCACCTTTAAAAAGAATAATAACGCGAGCACGCTTTAAAGCACTTGGGAAAACACCATTTTCAAAGGAAAGATTGATAAGTCTCGTGAGGGCAGAAATGATGACAGGAAGAATGAACTTTACAACCTTAGTCGGAATACGGTCTGGGTCAGAAGATGAAGAACCCCTCAAAACATTGACAATTCTGGCTATTTCAGCTTCAGAGGCAGGTTCCAATGCCATTGATTTAGGACAAGGTGGTCGAAGGTAAGACCTAAAGTCAGGTAGAGAAGAAGAAGGACTTACAGAAGAGGTTGTAGTTTTGCCGATATTAGCAAAATAGGTAAATAAGTAAACGCATCTTGAACTTTTAGCTCACCCTCTATATTTTCGCCTTCCATGACAATACTTGAAGGGGCAGAAGGAGGCAGAGAAGATGACCTGATAACAGAATTGATTATTTGCCATGTCTCCCTAATGTCTTTACCACACGCAGAGAATTTTCTGTAATAAAATAACGATTTGGCCTTTCGGCAAAGCGAATTGTAAACTCTTCTATAAGCTTTGAAAAGTTGAAATCGAGAATCAGGAGAAGATGGCCTTTTTATTTGATTTCCTTTTAGAGCAATAACATATTAAACCCTATTTATTTTGTCCTGGTCTATTACGATCAAACTTTTGACATAAATTTACCTTGCATGTAATAGAAGATTAATATCACAAACACCCTACTTACTAATTTTATAAAATTAAAACCAAAATAGAGATTATTTTGAAACCTTTATTCAGCAAAAAAAAGATTTCTGCCCAAAATCTTCTTTTCTTTCAAGATTTCAAACATATGACAGTTTCATTGGGTTACTATTAAAACTCCAAAGGTACTTTTGTTATCCCTTAATCAAGGGAGGTATATCTTCAAAAAAGTATTATATTTTTACTCTGATGAAAAAAAATCCCTACTCTGGCACTTTGTTGTCTAAACGTTGGCTATAACCTATTATATGTGGCACATTCTAATAGTCCAGGACTTTTAGCTCAAAAAAGTGTCGAACCCGGACAAAATTGCAATATAAACGAAAATGGTACCAAAATGATCAGAAAAAAATTCTGTACAACATACTAAAGTCCCCATAAATCCGAGTGGGGCGAGTACCCGAAAAACAGGGGAAAAGGGGGAAATGCGGGGGAAAATGGGAAAAATGCCGAACATGCCCAGAAAATAGTTTAAAGTGAGTTTTCTGAGGTTTTCACATACGCTGATTACGAAATTGACAACTAAAATTCAGTATAGAAAAAGAGTACTACGGAAAACGGGGGAACAGGGGAAAGAGGGGAGAAAAGAGAAGAATACAGGGTAGGGGTAGAAAGCGGTTTGAAAGATATTTTCTGGTGTATTCCTATCTGGTGATTACGAAATTGAGAACTAAAATGATATAAAAAAATTGATTAACATAAAACGGGGAAATGGGGGGGGGGGAGGGAGGGGAAAAAGGGAAATATACAGGGTAGGGGTAGAAAGCATGTGGAAATGTTTACAAATGTTAATACAGGAGATCTATAGAGGTTCGGCTACACCATAGGTTCGGAAAAGGCAAAAAAAAAAAAAAAAACTCGAGAAAGAAATACGGAAAGATACTGAAATTACTTTATTCCATATTCCTCGCTGTTATCAACAAGCGCGTGGGTTCGTCAACATAATCCTGTTCTAATTCGACAATCAGTAAGAGAAGCAAGGTAGACTAGTCACCGCGGAGTTCCAGTGCCGACGACAAAACCTATCCTGAC
This sequence comes from Artemia sinica, assembly GCA_027921565.1. Classification (NCBI taxonomy): domain Eukaryota; kingdom Metazoa; phylum Arthropoda; class Branchiopoda; order Anostraca; family Artemiidae; genus Artemia; species Artemia sinica. The sequence goes on along the minus strand of CM051264.1, from coordinate 25,197,328 downwards.
GGAATGACATCTAGCGGATCCAATAGTCCCCAGTCTGCGTGGATGCTTACACATGTGACATGGTAGCAGGATAAATCAAGGTACGACGAGATTTTTTTGTTAAGTCAAGCATAATTTTGCGTATCGGCAACTCTTCTTTCAGTACTAAGCCAAGTTTAATTCATTATTTTCCCTGGGTGCCTGAATTCATGGTTATAGTTGCGTTTTGTCAAGATTAAGCAAGAGCGACATCTAGTTTTCAGAGACGGTCTTTCGAGATGGCGCGCCATCTCGAAGGTTCAGAATTCATTTAGAGAGTTACGTTCGCCGTGCGAATGGTGTTGATGAAAGATAAAGCTCTTTGGGAATCCTGCTGCTGTATCAGAAGTGGAAAATTTTCATGTCATGGAGAGCTGACACTGTAATGTCAGCTATCAATGGTTAAAATTCAACACTTTTGTTTGAGCAGCAGGGAGACATGATAGAAACGATATTCAAGGTATCTGTCCTATTTTTACCGAAACTAAGCTGCTCTTCTCTTCCAGTGCAAGATGAGTGGCTCCAACAGACTCTGCATTCTTTGTCAGCAGGACATATCAAGCGATGATGACACATCCGTTGTTCTGACTGCGAAAGGAGCCCTATCGGTGAGCACAGCAAGCAAAGACAGAGGCGACCAGATTGCTGCAGAACCAGGTCAGATTGTTCATAAAGCATGCCGAAAAGCTTATTGCCGTCAAAGTACCATTTATTCCTTGAAACGGACAAGTGAAGAACCTATCCCTAACGAGACTCCGAGAAAACTGAGATCTCAAGATTTCTTTAACGTGCAGGTCTGTTGCATTTTTTGCAACTCTGAAGTGGGGTTCGAGAAGTCGATAAGAAAGGGGGCCAACGGCGAGTGCGTGAAAGCAGCCACGACAGAGCTTAGACACTCAGTGTTGCGGGCATGCGAAAGTTGAGGCAAAGACAATTGGGCGACGACTGTTCTCGGAAGGATGAATTGCATTCTTTCTGACCTCCATGCTCCAGATGCAGTTTACCATAAATCATGCTATGTGAGCTTTAAGACAAACAAAAGTATGCCAAAACGGTACAAAGAGGAGAAAGAAAACGATTCTTCCAAGGCGGGAAGACCAGCCGAAACAGAGAAGCGAGAAGCTTTTGAAAAGTCTCTAGAGCACTTTAAAAGTATAGAAGACCAACACTTTACTCTTAGTGATGTCGCAGAAAAGATGAATTTTTTCCTTGGAGTCGGTGAAGCTTACGGTGTGAAGCACATCCAACGTCTTTTGCTTGAAAGCTACGGGGATCGTGTGCTTATCACGGATTTGCCTGGGAAGGCTAGTATTGTGACATTCAGAGAGACGGCTCATTTCATTCTGAACGAGCATCGTACGCTTCCTAAGGACCAATCTGAGGACGTAGAGATCATGAACATGATAAAAACGGTTGCTAGAATAATCAAAAGTGAAGCTAAAAGCCTACCTCCTTTATCAGAAGAGTATCTAAGTTTCAAGTCTCTTGACAATGTCGCAACGTGCTTAAGCTACCTTCCCAAGTCCTTGCGTCTTCTTCTTTGCGAATTAATACCAGGGGGAAACGAGAATATTGCAGTGGCAGCTCTTGGTCAAGCAATAGTACAAGCCTGTTTACCTCGAACAGTCCTCGCACCTCTTCAGGTGTTTGTAGCAGTTCAGCTCCACCACCACTTAGGATCACGGTTTCTAATAGACAACGTCCATAAACTGGGCTTCTGTTCATCCTATAAAGAAGTGCTCAGATTTGAACGAAACGCAGCTGCAAGTCACGGGACTGGTCTTTTCACGCTTAGCGCTGGCAGTTTCTTGCAGTTTGCAGCAGATAATGTAGACCATGATGCCTGCACGATCGACGGTAAAGGCACATTTCACGGAATGGGGATTACTGCAATAGTGAGTCCCAAAACGAAAACGACAATGCCCAGTATTCCTCGAATGGAAATTAATGCAGAAATCCTAAATGACATCGCAGGCATGACCTTCCACTTCTACAATCGAAGGAACAAAGAGGGCGCTGGCATGGTGTATAAAACCCTCCAGAGCTGTACAACCTCTGAGAGTAACTTGGACCTTCTTTGGTACAGCAGCTGGCTTTTTAGAAGCCAAAGACCTGGTTGGAGTGGCCTTATGCAGGCAGTGCACGTCGGAGAACATGACGGACGATCCTCAGTTCTGTTTTTACCTATGATAGACTACAAACCTACTGATCAGTCTTGTATTTACTCCACACTCATATTCATCAGTGACCAAGCGCGAAGACTCGGTGTAACTCCCGTTGTCACGTTTGACCAGCCCCTCTTCTGGAAAGCAACAAAGATTGTTCATGACGAGCCTCCAGCAAGTCCCCTGAAGAAAATTGTAACAATGCTTGGAGGGTTCCATACACGAATGAGCTTCTTAGGGGCCATAGGCTATATAATGGAAGGGTCGGGCCTGAAAGAGATGTTAGAACTTGTGTACGGGGAGAATACAGTGAAAAACATTTTCAGCGGCAAAGCGGTTACAAGAGCAGTAAGAGCTCACGAGCTAGTCGACGCATCACTGAATATTTCACTTTTGTGCATGGCATATTCGATTCCGTATTGCGAGAGGTCTTCCGACCACGAAGATCTTGTACGAGTCTCCAGCGTGTATGACGATTTGGTGGATGGAAAGATTTCTGTGGAAGAAGCGGCTAATCACGAAGCCCTTCAAGCGGTTTCGCTACGCCTCGAAGCCTTAAAATCGTCTCTGAAATCCAGCAGAACTGCGAAACTATTCATGCAGTATTCCGAAATGGTTTCGATTTTTCGGAAGTTTTTGAAAGCAGAAAGGACTGGAGACTGGGATCTCTACTTATCCTCTCTTTCTGAAATGCTCCCATACCTCGCAGCTGCGGGGCATAATCTTTATGCCAAGTCAGTTCGTCTTTTTCTTCAGATGATGCAGGAACTTGAAACATCGAATCCACAGCTCTTCGGACAGTTTGCAAGCGGCAAGTTTATTGCTCGACGAAGTGATCGTTATTGGGCTGGATTGGCTCCAGACCTCGTCATCGAGACAGTGCTGATGAAGAGCCTAAAAACAGATGGAGGGCTGACAAGAGGAAAAGGGATGACTGAGCTTCAGAGAAACATATGGACAATGTCTATGCCAGTACTCGCTTCAGTGAATGATCTAATGCAGAAACTGACGGGCCTAGAGTACAGTTCTAGTGAACAGCACGTTACTGCAACCGCAGCACGAATAAAGAGAGATACTAAGGATCTACTGACGTTTCTTGAATTCCTTCTAGAGAACTGTCCTTTCACTAGTTCCACAGAGCTTAGAAGTATAGGTTCCGCGCTGATTGCCCAAAAAGGCGTCAATGCAGAGGATGCTAAAGCTGTAGGTGAGCTGATCCTCCAGCGCATGGATGGCCAATCCGTCGAAAGTTTTTCATTCAGGAAGAAAGACAAAGTCGTTACACTGGCATCCGATGGGAACATAAGGATAGATGGCGAGATTTTGCATATCGACCCTGCACTACTTTTTCAACGTCTTTCGACTGCTGCCCATACATCTGAAAATGACATGGCAGACACTCTACGTTACGAACTGTGCAGTTATCCGCCCGCTTTGTTTGAGAATTCTGGCATAATGCGTCAGCCAGACAAACCTGCACTAGCGAAAGCAATATGGAAAGAAGCGAAAACGGACTCGATTCACCACCTGCCAGTGTCAGATCGTGTCACTGTAGTTGACGGAGGTTGGCTGCTTCAGCAAGTACCTTGGAAGATTGGTGATACTTATGATTCAATCAGTGACAGCTATGTTAGTTTCGTTACTCAACGCTGTACCTCCCCTACTGTTGTCTTCGATGGATACAGCGCTGGTCCAACCACGAAAGATGCTACCCACAACCGACGGTGTAAGGGAAGCCAGCATCATGTGATCAATTTCAGTTTAGGGATGAAGCTCCAGAAAAAGAAGGAAGAGTTTTTGAGCAACTCTCAGAACAAACAGCGAATTATAAGCTACATCGGGGAAAAACTCAGAGCCAAAGGATTTGAAGTCGTCCATGCGAGGGACGATGCTGACTATCTAATCGTGAAGACTGCCGTAACGAAAGCAAAAAACTCTGAAACAATAGTTCTTGGCAACGACACTGACCTTCTGATTCTACTCTTGTATCACCTCCCGCCTAATGCAAAAATACTTTACTTCGAATCGTCAACGAACGCAAAAGAAGCGATAACACGGTTCTGGTGCCTGAACGAAGTTAAAAAAAAAAATGGGAGAAGTATCCAGGCTACTTCTGGTAGGGCACGCACTCTTGGGATGTGACACGACCTCACGAGTTTTTGGACTTGGAAAGCAAGCTGTGCTACCTCTTTTGAAGAAGAGCGAAGTGTTCAGAAAAAAATGCGAAGTGTTTCTGGATGAATCATCGTCTAAAGATGAAATTGTGAAAGCGGGTGAATATCTTCTCCTCAGCTTGTATAAAGCACGACCAAAGGAAGATCTCACTAAGCTGCGACATCGAATTTTCTTGGAAAAAGTTTCTTCGTCAAATAATACGGCGTTCGTTAAGCCTGAAAGGCTTCCGCCAACCGAAGCTGCAGCTTCATTCCACTCCCAGCGAGTGCGCCTCCAGGTATCCCGTTGGAAAGGGGAACCAGCTGACCTCGACCCGGCTGACTGGGGTTGGGTCCTCAGAGACCATAAATACTCACCTGTGATGACCGATTTGTTGCCCACACCTCAGACTCTTTTCAGTGTCGTGAGATGCAACTGTAAGACAGGCTGCGAGAACTCGCGATGCAGGTGCAAGAAAAATGAATTAGCGTGTACGTTCGCGTGCGGAGAATGTCAGGGTATCAACTGTTTGAACAGGGACAACGAGATTATCGAAGACGAGGAGCTCGACTAGTAACATCAATGCTGTGTTTTTAAAGTCAACTCTACTGCCTTAAAAAGTGCAGATTTTACCTATAGTTACTGAAGTTCTTTTTTTAGTTTTTTATTCAACGATATTGCCTTCGAAAGTACAAATTTTACCTATAATAGCTGAAGTTTTATACTGTGATCACTGCCAAGCGGTTGTTTTCTTTATGTTTAGTAATTCAAATGGTTGTAAGAAATGTCTGTGATTCAAGAAAGTAAAAGTTTGATACTTAAGCGAGTTATTTTGTCCATAGGCCTACTTATTAGCCATTAGCAGCTGGCTCAGGAGTCAGGCTTCCCTTCCCCTTTTCCGTTATTTCCTCCAGTTTTGTTCGGTTTTCATGGTTGTCGTTTTCTTTCCTTCATTTTAGGTGTCAGTTTCGTGATCAGCAGATAGGAAAACCCCAGAAAACACATTTCAAACTGATTTCTACTCCTGACTTCAATTGTCCCTTTTCTTCCCCTCTTTCCCCCTTTTCCCCCGTTATGGTGGGGCTCATGTTCTTTATTTCATTTTAGATGTCAGTTTCGGGATCAGCAGATAGAAAGACCCCAGAAAACATATTTCAAAGTGCTTTCTACCCCTACCCTGTATTTTTTAATTTTTTCCCCTCTTCCCCTGTTCCCCCCGTTTTCCGTAGTACTTTTATTCTATACTGAATTTTAAATGTCAGTTTCGTGATCAGCGTATGGGAAAGCCCCAGAAAACTCACTTTGAACTATTTTCTGGGCATGTTTGGCATTTTTCCCAATTTCCCCCGCATTTCCCCCTTTTCCCCTGTTTTTCGGGTACTCGCCCCACTCGGATTTATGGGGACTTTTAGTATGTTGTACAGAACTTTTTTCTGATCATTTTGGTACTATTTTCGTTTATATTGCAATTTTGTCCTGGTCAAACCCTAAAAGTCCTGGACTATAAGGTAAAACAACGGAAAAATTAAATTCAAAATAGCCAGTTAAACTTTTTCTCTGCTTTCCCATTCCATACAAATAGAATATTTTCTAATCTAATCACAATCTTAACTGTGACATTCGTGATTAAAATACAAACAAAAAACGAATAATAAATTAATTTTGTTTTTTTTCATCACGAATGCCTATTCATTAAAGCAAACCTTAACAGTTTACAAAGTTCTACAGAACTAAAAAAAATTTAATTCCATCAGAGAAAACGCACGCGTGAAAGTGAAAGAAAGACAACGCTGGTAAAGAAGACAAATTTTCCATGACTAAAAGAAAAAGAAATTTTAATTAAAGCAGCATAAGACAAAAATTTCGAGCTTGCTATAAAAAAAAAATCAACCTTTCGCTGGTTTCACTAATTCTTACAGCTGTGCCCAGTAAGACGTATGAATATAGTTTCATATCCCCAAGGGGCATGAATAATCCCGACGGAAAACCACTGACGCAGCTAACCTAAAGAAAAAAGAACAGAAAAACACCAACGGAGGACAGACCTGGATAAGAACTTTCATTTCAACATCCTCCTTGTTCTGGTCTGTTGTGCAAGCTGTTGTTCCAAACTTGGATTCATCCGCAAGGGATTCCACAGGTATTTCCGGGATGTTAATCAGTCCATCATAGGACTTCCTTTCCTCGTCCAACTTGTTGATAAGCAAGCGAAGCTTCTTTTCCAGGAAGCGAGAATCTGCACTCCCATTTAATCTGAAAACGTAGCACTGAATAAAAGTGTGAAATGCACAAAATGATCGAAAATCGCAGTTGCTCTTCTTTCCGGCATGCGTAAAAGATGAAAGCACCCAAGTCCCCAAGTGTAAAAAAAGTTTAACACAATTTAATTTTTTTTGCAAATATTAAAATACTGGTTGGGTTCGAAAATTCAATTATCATTAAGAATTGTCAAGTAGTTACATTACCTTCATCTTAGAAAACAAATAAAAGGCCACTAGTCCCCTGAAATGCTTATACTACATAGCACATTATTCCAGCATAGAAGCCATCTATAGGAAAAGTCATGTTTAAGTCTTATTCAGCAATCAGAAAGTGCGTATTTTTGTCTATTTCTCTTGAACTTTCGGGCACTCAAATCCGGAAATAAGCTTACCCATCAATGCAAATTTGAAGAAAAATCTTGAAGTTCAACACTGGATTATAAAAAAGTTTATCTTTCGCCCAAATTCCAAGATCAGTCATTTTCACTTACAATAGTGTTTTGGTTGTAAGAACGTCTCATGGGTTAAGCTACTTCTATGAACGGCAAGCTACGTACAAAATGATGGTGAGAAATCCTACCAGTCAGTGTAAGAAAATAAACATCCCTATGGACATAATTAAAAGCAACCGACTTCATTATTTCAGAGAATCCCGTCATCCCTGTTGAAACATTTTCTCAATCCCTCCAGCTCCAAAGAGTTCTTAAAGTGTAGTAAAAATAAAAACAAGGGTAAAAGGCTGAGTTGTAAGTAAAGGAGCTATAACGAACTACACGGGACTCTGCGAATATTAGCTCATTCAAATTTAGTACTAAAAGTACTTTTTAAACGTGACACAAAATAATAACACACATGTCATGACCATGTAGTGCAAAAAAAAGATTGCTGGATTCTATTTTTTCACTAAAAAATGTGAACTCTGGCCTAAAAATTGAACATGGCATTCAGGGCCGTATCCAGGATTTTTTTCTGGGAGGGGGGGGGGGGTAAAAATATTTTTTTTCTGGGGGGGGGATGGGGGTACAAAAAAAACTTAAAAAAACGCATCAAAAATCTGTTTATATTCATTTTTGTTACGCTCACAAATCGAGCAATAAATTGCTGCAAGTATAATTTGAACGCTATTGAGTAAATGACGCTATTAAGGTAGTTGAAAAACATTTTAGCACAGTAAAAACGATTTTGAATGTGATGTCCCAAATTAAAGACATCCTGCAGCTAATTAAATGAAAATTGGCTACTGAGATGCATATCTATTTAGGTATTAAACCAAGCATTGTAAAATCATCGTAACTTAAACGCATTATAAGATTCAAATGTTCACAAAGACAATGGCAAAAATATAGCTAGAGAGAAAGAAAATGAAGAGAGCGGGGGGAAGGAACCAAATAAGAAGTTGCAGACAAATTATTGTTCGAATATATTCAAATAATTCATACATATTAAAATACTCTAAAAAAAAGAAGTAAAACCGCTCTAGATATAAACTTATTTGGTAGATTTTGTATGGGAGATTGAAAATTTGGACATGCAGAAGTCAAGGTTTCAACGTGAAAATCGCTATCCTTGAATAATATACCTGATAAATACATTAAAATGATTAGTGATTAAGGTAGGAGATGAGGTTAGTAGCTGTTTCATATTGAATCACGAGTTCATCACGGTTGTGTTTATATATATATATATATATATATATATATATATATAATATATATATATATATATATATATATATATATATATATATATATATATATTATATATATATATATATATATATATATATATATATATATATATATATATATATATATATATATATATATATATATATATATATATATATATATATATATATATATATATATATATATATATATACAATCATCAGTATGATTTAATATGAAAGTAATTTCACAAAAGAAAGAAAAGAAGAGACAGACAAATGCTTGAATCACGAGTTCAACAGGGCTGTGTTCTATACCTATTTATACAGATCCTTTTCATGGATTAAAAAAAAAAAAAAAAAAAAGTTTTTTTCGACTGAAAGTAAGGAGGAAGATTAAAACTCGAAACGAACAGAAATTATTCCGTATATGAAGTGGTTCCCCCTCCTCAATACCTTTCATATATATATATATATATATATATATATATATATATATATATATATATATATATATATATATATATATATATATTATATATATATATATATATATATATATATATATATATATATACATATATATATATATATATATATATATATATATATATATATATATATATATATATATATATATATATATATATATATATATATATATATATATATATATATATATATATATATATATATATATATATATATATATATATATATATATATATACGAGGCATGTTTTTTAAGTAAGTACCGTTTTGGAATTAAAAAAAGACGTGCAAAGATATCGCAATAATTTTATTTTTACATGAAAGCTTGTACCTTAATCTACTTTTCTACATAATTTCCGTGAATATTGAGGCACTTGTCATAACGTGGCACCGGTTTTTGAATACCTCCTCATAAAATTCTGCCGCCTGACTTGTTAACCACTGTATCACAACTGTTTTGACTTCGTTATCGTCTTGAAGACGCAATGCAACACAATGCAATACAAGACACTACGAGAATATTGAGGAAACCAGTCGCATATTGATGAAATTGTAAAGCGTCTGTTTTCTCTCACATTTTCTTCCACTTTCTGCACCAAATCTTCATTAAAGAGACTCTTCATTAAAGACCGAAGGACGTCCACTCGGTTCTTCATCATGCACATTTGTGCGGCCATCTTTAAATGCTCTCACCCATTTCCTTACCATTCCATCACTCATAATGTTTTGTCCGTAAACTTGACAGATCTCACGACGAATATGGATCGATTTTACGCCTTTAGCACTAAGAAATCGAATAACAGCCCGTACTTCAGATTCGGCGGGAATCACGATTGTCGGAGGCATCTTAAACACTCAGTAAACAACGTATACAATGAAGAATCAGACTGTAATGGCGTCAGTGCGTAGACAAGAGATGTAGATAACCAACGCGCATGCACAGAACGCCAACCGTAGCGCTGCGGCGGCGGAATCGCAAAACGGTACTTACTTAAAAAACATGCCTCGTATATATATATATATATATATATATATATATATATATATACATATATATATATATATATATATATATATATAAAGTCATCAGTATTGATCTGATATGAAAGTAGTTTCACAAAATGAAAGATGCAAAAAAGAAAGAAAGGAAGAGACAGACGAATGCGATAAAGCGAGAGAGAGAGAGAGAAAGAGTAAAATAAATAGAAAAGGAAAATGTTAATGAGACAGAGTGATGGTTATATACAAAATAAACTTGCCTGGAAAATAGTTCCTTGGCATCTGGCTTTGAATCTGAAGAACCTTCTGAGCTACAACTTTGAATTGAGTTGGATCGGCAGTTAAAACAACTCTGGATTCCCTCTGAAGCACCCTTAAAATTAAAATATAAAATAATAAATTATTTTAAAATAAAATAATAAAATGGTTCAAAAGTGTCTACAACCAAACCACCTGAAGCCGACAAAGCTGTGTACGATCCTTTTCAGCCCCAATCTATTCATATGCTCACTTTTTGCTGACTACTTTAAAAATTCTGCTCCTTCCAATTTTTCTTATAGCCTGCACAATTCTTATTTTTTTTTATAACTATTATAATTTTACCATTATAATTTTTCTAATTTTAAAGTACCATTATATTTTTTTCTTATAGCCATTCAAAGACCTCACACTTTTCATTGGTGTCAGATGAATGACCAACATGCAAATTACCAAATCACAACCAGAATCAAGCTAATATATGTATAATTCACTCTTGTCGGTCGCTTTATGCAGGCCTTTAATTTATCAGTTCCTGAAATCGCTAGATACATTCCTTTGATCAATAACCCTAGTTATAAAATCAATGCTTTATTTCTAAGATATTAAAGAAAAACCATGTTTAACAGATTCACAAATGGACGCTTAGAGGAATACTACATCTAGTAAAATACATTTACTTTCAAGCTTATATTTTCTAGGTTTAGAATAAAAATTAACAGATTCTTTGAGTACATTCATAAAGAAAATCCGGTAACAATTAGATTTTGAACAAAAGAGTCAATGTGCAAATGATACTGTCCACCAAATAGTCCAAAGCTGACAAAAAGTTATGAAGAGATTTCACCTGCACACTGAGAAATATATAAATGGAGTGTCTCCACCCTTTTCCTCGATACCAAGATTATTCCAAAAACTCCATAGAAAATTAGCCTCCAAACTCTTTGATGTCAGTTTAAACCCTCCTATTCTTTCCCAGAAACCTATTCCTTCAAGTTGTTCAAATGACAACATAATGACACAACTGAGTTTTAGAATTGGTCTATTTAAAGATAAATGTATCCAAACCAGAAGTAAGGGGGTTGAAAAGGACAATCTCCATCCAGATAAGGAAATACTGCACCTTAAAATTGAAATACTTTGGCCTGAAAATAGAATCTATTCTGATTTATTATATCCTTCCTAAGAATAATTTCCTGACATCCTAAAACCCTTTAAATGTCAGACCTGTATACTCCTCCAAAAATGTGTTTACTTGAAACACCAAAATATTTTTTTATGCTTGTATGTTTGGTAGAAAAGTAATGGATCTGATGTTCTTTGTGATTTAATAGATTTCTAGCCTAGTTTATATGATATGCAAAAGTACTTTTACAAAAAAAAGTTATACGTAGCTCATCTGTATATTTTAGTCTGAAGATGCTAGGTTGTGGAGGAAATGATCAAGCGTACTTAGCACTATCTGATAACAAAAACGAACATTTAAGATTTTCTCAGGCTTCCCTGATCTAGATAACAAGACTGACACCAATCATCATGGATGTGAAAGGTGTAAAAAATATTGTAATAACTAACCTTAGAAACTTCCTCTGTCCCTGAACATTTGTAATAAGGAGCCTCAAAACGCACTATTCCAGAACTTGATCTCCCCCCCCCCTTTTTCCTCCCAAGGTTTTGACCTGTGCGCACGCATGGTATACAATATATTGATAACGGACACTTAAGCTAAATGAAGCCGAGATTACATGGCATATAGCTTTATTAAGTCATAGAAGTTATCATCGAACTCAAGGGTTTACAATACAGGAAAAAACACACACCTCACAGAAGGTAGTTTTTCTTAACGCACTATTGAGGCTCGTTGAAAAAGCCGTCCATTCCTGGAGAGCAAAAGAGTAATGGAATTAAAAGAGAAACCTACCAGCAAAGAAGAGCTTGCCAGGGTGTTTTTCATGTCGAGTAATTTCACCAAATATTCATAAGCATCACATAATTTATGAGAAGCATCAATTACTAGCTGCTGAGTCCCAACAGCACTTTCATATTTGAGAAGCAAAGTGAAAAATTTCTCGCACTGTGTTCTTGATTCTTCCAAATTCTGATACAAGACATCATTTAAAGCACTCACATTCTTCTGACTAGATTTAAGGCGCTCTATCTCAAGTTCAAGTGATTTCTGTACAGCAGTTTTTGTGGCAGATGCACGCGGTGGCGGTGGAGGTTTATTCACCCGAGGAACAACTTTAGACACATGAGCTTGTCTTATAAGTACATCTTCCATTAAAAGACCTTCGTGACGATTTGTAACAGACTGAGATATAAGAGAACGATCTAAAAAGGAAGTTAGTAGTTACATTCGAGATCTGACAAAACAAATAAGAACATCTTGAAAACAAAAATGGTTCTATGAAATGAAAAGCAGAAAAATTACACTAACAGTTCACCTGTGCCAAACAAGAGACAAAAAAAAGTATGTATATTGGTATTGTTTTATCATTATTTTTTTTTATTTAACATTTTCCCTTTTCTATTTTAGTTGTTATGCTTTAGATTATTTCTTTATCTACATTGAGGATGCATTGATACCGGCAAAATTTTGATCTAATCTTCACCATTTTCCTCCTACTGACCATAGACCCGTTCATGTTTTCAAGATTTTCTTCTTTGTTTTGTCATGGCAGGTCAATTCAGCTTTAGATCTTTTATGATTTAAAGACATCAAGAACAGTCTCACATAGTGTGTACACAATCAGAGATTTTGTTTAATAAGATGGTTAACTGGAAAAAAAATTATCAACCATCTAGAGTCGCTTCCCTGCACTAGATTGAGATAATAGCAGACTAATTATAATAGCAAACAAAAATGAAAAAATAAACTTAAAATATCGGTAAACAGTCGTTTTATAATCCTCATTTAATCTTTTTTTTTATTAAAAAAAAATATTTCGGAAATATTTGTGGCTGAATTTTGTAAGCCATGCATATTTGATGTCTGTTGTTAGAGACAAACGCAAAAATTAGGTACCAAGTTAGCTTATGCTATAGCACAAAAGTAGAAAACATTTTCAAAGGAATGCATTCAGTTTTCTGAGTTTTCATTTCTTTATAAAAGCGCATTAAAACAAAACTGATACTTGACATTTGAATATCTCATTGCAAAGCCGTTTTCATTAGCAACATATCTTTAGTAACAGCACGGACAAATAGTTCAGCAGAGTACCACTGGTCTGTTAGTTCTATTTTTTTTTTTTACATTGAGACATTTTACATTTACATTGAGAAACCTTATTATCCCTATCCATCACCTGTGCTAGACAGAAGAAATTTTATAGTTCTAACTGTGTTCATCAATTAGTATACAACGAATTACTTAATAAGTCTACGCCACAATTTTATTAGTTGATTCATGAATGTTATTTTATTGATTAGGAATTTTATTTTACTAATCAGTTTACTAAGGCTTAAACCTGCCTGTCACAAGGAACTCAAGGAGTGCCAGACAAGACAAGAAACTAATATAAGAAACTAAGACTTCCAGCCAAGAAACTAATATAGGTTCGCGCTGCTGTGCTAGCCTTAGGTAACATTGGGCTTCAGTTTTATACAACATAGCGCATATTTCAGACCCCCTCTAGATAAAAATATCATCTTCAGGAAAGCTAGTGACGAAATGAAGATTCGGACACTTCATACTGCCGAAAAAAAAATGATCCTAGGGGAGACTGCCTCTGTTGTGCAGCCATACTTAGTACCATCTCTGCCCCGAAATCTAATATATAAGGGTGCGGAGGTGGTAGTCAAGACAAAGTTCATTTTTGACCACACTTTTTCAATTTAAAAAGGCCACAAACAAAAAAGTTTATTACAACTACAGTTAATTCTACTCAGTGAATTTGCAACCCCCCCCCCCCTACATCAGAGTCACTTTTTCATGAGCATGCAAATGGCAAATAAAGGTCTTTAAAATTTCATAGCCCAAGGTTATGACAATGAGGGACTATCTTGTGCATAATATGTCGGCACCAATAGTAATCAAGAGTATTGACGCTTGGGAAGAGGGCAAGTCCTGATTCTTGTTTGGACGGAGGATGGTAAAAACTCTCATATGACAACATTTTTGGAGAAGGAAAAGTTATGAACCAGAAAAAATACAGGGTTTTCCTAAAAAAAAAAAAAAAAAAAAAAAAAAAAAAAAAAAAAAAAAAAAAAAAAAAAAAAAAAAAAAAAAAAAAAAAAAAAAAAAAAAAAAAACCTGTACAGATGTCTTTTATAGAGTTTTAATAGGTATTTTGGTACCAGTCCTACAAGTCAGCACCTAACAAGCCAGTTTATGGTATCCTTGCTACCACAAAGATAAAAACTCGTTCCAGGTTGTTAAATGGCTGTCAGACTATTTATGTATCTAGTCTTTTGCATAGCCTATGCAGAAAGCCTAGTTAAGGTCAAAGGTGCAGAAAGAAATATCTTCTCACTTTCTCGAGACAAAAATCTGCTCTTACAGCTGTACATGACTGCCAACCTCTGCCACAGTCATATCGAGTACTCTATTTCGTATTCTGTACCCTGTATTATGTAATTTTGCATTCGAGTACCACAAGCGTTTAAGGATATTTCCCAAGTAGTGATACTTGGCCACTATCCCACTTTACATGATATAGAAGTGCCAATTTACCCCTTTCGAATATATACTAATTATAGCACAGCATTAACAAGTAAAACTAAACTACCAGAACATTTTTTAGAAACTTCTGCTTTTTTCGTAGCCAAAGAATTATCAGGAGATTCATCATCATCTTCTTCTTCTTCCTCGATTATTAAGTTATCTCGATCTCTCAAACTTGCAGATTTTTTATGAACTTCAGCCAATATAGAATGCAGTTCAGTGATTCTTTCTTCATAATGCATTGCTTGTGACTCCAAACTGTCTTCAAGCTGACTAGTAGTTTTTGCATTTTCATTTTCAGTCATGATAAGAATTTCATTGAGTCGTCGAATTTCTATATCTGATTGTCTTAGCTTACTTTGCAACAGCTGGACTTCATTGCGGAGGGATACCAAAGCTGCCATATGAAGCTAAAAATATATATTTATACATTTGAGCATATATTTTTAAAGTAGGCTGATATTGACATTGTATTAAATTAAAATTTTCCAACTCCAATTCAACATTATTCCGTTTCAAATAAATTAGAGCAAAACACAACAGAAATGCTAATGACAATACCTAAAGTGTGTCTAGAATAAAGAAGGCATAAAAAGTATAAAAGCAGATATAAAGATAGAACAAGAAAGTGAGAAAGGGAGACAGAAGGAGAGTGTGAGTGGAAGAGACAGAGAAAGAGGAAGAGAGAGAAGAATTGAATTTCAACACAAACATTATGTTACTAATGGTTGTTTTTTACGTAACGTAAAATTTGCCATTAGATTATGACTTCTACGATGAGCTGTGAAAATACAATCAAATTCATAAAAAAATGTATCCTTAGTGCTGCGTATTCTACGTGCGATTTGAGTTTAATCCTTCAACTTTCATTGAAGTCGAGTAGCAATACATAATACATATATATATATATATATATATATATATATATATATATATATATATATATATATATATATATATATATATATATATATATATATATATATATATATATATATATTATATATATATATATATATATATATATATATATATATATATATTATATATATATATATATATATATATATATATATAGTATATATATATATATATATATATATATATATATATATATATATATATATATATATATATATATATAATATATATATATATATATATATATATATATATATATATATATATATATGAAAATAAGGAGCAACATCAAAACTTAAAACGAACAGAAATTATTTACGTATATTATTTGGTTCGCCCCCTAGTCATTACCTCGCTCTTCACGCTAAAGTTTTTTTTGTACTTTCATCAGAGTAAATTTTTTTCTAATTAATGGCCTTTGTGATTAAGGGGTCAATCTTAAAGATTTGGAAAAAAATTTGAACTTTAGCATAAAGAGCGAGGTATGGACTAGGGGGCGAACCTCCTAATATACGTAATAAAAACATACGAATATAGATGTTCGTTACGTAAGTTAATTCGTAAGTTACGCCAGATCAAAATTTCGAGAAAGCCATTTAGCAAAAAAAAAGTAAAATTAATATGCAAATTTCGTTTTAATTATTCATGTACGGTAAGCCAAAATCAAAACTTGCAGTAATTCAAAAGCGTTCAGAAATTAAATAAGAAAAACAAGTTTTTTTTTAACTGAAAGCAAGGAGCGACATTAAAAATTAAAACGAACAGAAATTATTCCGTATATGAAAGAGGCTTTCCCCTCCTCAGCGCCTCGCTCTATACGCTAAAGTTTGACTCTTTCTCAAAACTTTATTTTTTAAATAATAAAAAACTTTAGCGTAAAGAGCGAGGCGTTGAGGAGGGGACAGCCCTTTCATATACGGAATAATTTCTGTTCGTTTTAAGTTTTAATGTCGCTCCTTACTTTCAGTTAAAAAAACTTTTTTTTTTTACTTAATAAGAGAAATAATCCAAGTCATCCACCAACTCCGCAATAAAGAAAATTAATATTTTGCTTGTTCTTTAGATAGGGACGGCATTTAAAGACAGTGACTGGAGGCGAGAAGCTATGCCCAAATCAAGAAAGACCGTATTCAGGAGCGAAAATGAGGATTATGGATTGAGTCACTCCCTCCTTCCCCACAATGTGAAAACACAAATACATACCTCTATGTTATCTAGTGGCTAAAATTTCCCCCATAATTGACCCACCCCGCGAATCAATGTTCTAGCATTTCTTTCCAAGACCCGATTCAATGGACCACACCTTCTTTCTATTAGACCACGATTTTTCCATTGTATTCTCGGACCTTTGTTTAAACAGAGAAAAGCTTTTCCTCCATCACCTAGCTTAAATGGTCAATATCCTTACTTTTTACTTCCAGAATTCCTGAAGATGGAAAATATATGTTACTCGCTCATCCTAAGCTTTTTTATGGAACCAGTCGTCACACAAAAGCAATGAAGTCATTGACAATAAATTATGATTTTTTCAATGTGGAGACTTACATTTTCGCTGTAATGCTGATTTCGCTGTGTTGGCTGATTTCGCTAGTGGAGACTTACAACAATATATATCTTGAAAAATAGGAATAATCTAGAAATTAATTTTTAATGAAACATACCTCCATACGCAATTACGCAACTTTTGATAGTAGCAAGCTCCGAACTAAAAAAAAAAAAATAATAAAATAAAAGAAATGTGGGTAAAAAATTAGCAAAACGTAACCTGACACTAAACAGCCTAAGAAGGTGCAGCTGTCTGATGAAGACATAATTGTCTTTGGGAAAAACGTTAATATTGTCAGTATTAACGGATGAACAGCGTTGTCAAATTTAAATAAATAGTTTTCCTTAATTGTTTTCATAGTTCAACATTATTCACTGACGAAAGAGTGGTACTGCCCTAAAAAGTTCAAAACTTTGTTCACAAAGAAGAATCTTAGAGAATCGTGGTTTTTAGGTATCAATAGACCTAAAAGAGGTCTAGGGGAACAAAAGATTTTTATTTTGATTACCTTGGTAGTTTAAAGTTTAAGATCGATCGACTATGATATATAAAATTACCTTGTTTGCAAAATTTAGAAGGACATCACAGTCTGTATGTTGTTCCTCATCTTTTGTATTTGTGTAGCGCTCAGGACTACAATCTCTTGCTCCACTGTCGATCTCTCCACTACAATATGAATGAGAATTGGTACCTAATAGTGAAAAAAAAAACTGTGTATTCAGCTAAATTTAGAATCATAAAAAACTATCAGTTTTATTTTTAGCTTAATTGAAGCAAAACTGGTCTGTAAATTTTACTATTAATTTGAAGAATAAAAACATAGCAACATTAAAGTATAGCTTATCGAAGAATGCAACGGAAATACAAGTCGTTGTTATCAAGGCCGTACCCAGAGCGGGGGTTTGACCCCCCCCCCCGAAATGTTTGTCTGACTTGTAAAAACATAACAAAAATGGATATAAACAAATTTTGTATGCGTTTTTTGAGGTTTTTTTTTTGTCTAACACGCCCCCCCCCCCTTAAATTTTTTTTTTGAGTAAAACACCCTCCGAAAAAAAAATTCTGGGTACGGCCTTGGTTGTTACCGAAAAAAACAGTTATTTTAGTCATACATAAAGTATTTTATCAACAAAATGCATAGAGCAGTGAACAGTAAAAAGGCATTTCTTAAAAGATGCCAAATAACGATTATAGTCTCAGGTTTGCAAAACGTCGAAGTTTCAGGAGGATTATTTGTCAACAATGAAAATATTTAGCATAATTTTCGGCTCGTTTC
Source organism: Artemia sinica (assembly GCA_027921565.1). Lineage (NCBI taxonomy): Eukaryota > Metazoa > Arthropoda > Branchiopoda > Anostraca > Artemiidae > Artemia > Artemia sinica. Next base: position 25,178,910 of record CM051264.1, on the reverse strand, counting down.
AGTATTCTGCTCCCCACTTCCAGCGCGCAGATATGATTACACACAAATAAATTCAGTCTCAATTTTTATAAAGACGTGAGCTTCTAGATAGAAGTGTTTCTATTACTTCTAAGGGACATTTTTATTCAATTGACGTCGAAAAAGAAAGGATGACACTGACCCAACAAAGGTTAGTAATCACTCTCACTCAAAAGAAAAATCAAACACTCAACATCACTCACGAGAAAAATTGAAAAAAAAGGAAAACCGTTACAGATTAAATTGCTATAGGCCTAGATCAAAGAAAATACATTAACAATTTGAAACACCCCAAATCTAAGTATGGGAACCTTCAAAATTTTAGTGGGTCATAGAAAGGCATCATTTTCTCTATTACACCGATCGAACGACGCAACACAACAAGATTCTCATTTGACCACACAGGACGGCTTCCTTTGAAAAAAATAATGATATAGTGACCAAAACTTTTTTTTTATTTTGACCCCTTTCTTATCCCCTAATGAAACAACCTGTTTGCACCTATGCCATAAGAAATAATTCATCCTCACCAAAAGTTGAGTATCCTTGAGATTCAGCATCTGAGCAGTGGGGCTGCTGAAATGCTAGAGATTGCATGTTACTGCTGTTTTCTGGCATACAATCGTCTGAACGATTAAAGACCTGAACTTGCTCGATGTCACCACGCACAGATATCAAACATTGAACAAACTGATCGTAAGAGATTCTTCCGTCTTTGGTTCCACCCATTTCGTCTAAAATTTGATTAACATCAACAACCTCTTCAAGGCCCATGTCATCAAGAACCTTAAGTAAGTCTGTGCTAAAATGAAAAAGAAAATTAATAACAGAAAGTGAGAAACCTTATTTATCTTCTAGATCACCTTTTCAAAATATACAACTAATCAAAGAAACTGGTTCTTAAATAGCCGTTTCTTCCGAAATTTTCAGATTTAGCGTTTGTTTCCAGATGAAGAACCAATTGCGTAAAGTGATGACGAAGGTCAAAGTTTAAGGAAAGGGGACGAATTAAGAGTACCAACATAAATTTCCCCGGGATGGGAGGAGGGGTAAAAACTGAGTAATGTTGTTTTTTTTTGTCAAAAAGAATCGTTTGATTAGAAGGAGGTGATCAATGCGAGGGGGAAAAGATGGTGATCATATTAGCATGGGGGAGGGTCAGGACTAAGAATAGAGAAACATTGTTGGTACAACTGCTCCTAATAACCCAAATCAGAATAAAATTATTACAGCTCTTAATACGTGATTGATCTCTGGTAATAAAAAGTTGACCAAAGATGATGCATTTAATGTCTAGAGATTGACCCAAGGACCACGAATTTCATATTTCCTTTTATTATCTGATCAATATAAGCTAGCCCCTAGAGCTTGCTATCATTGTGTGAGAGTAATTAAGGCTCTATTACCGGTATCTTTCTCAATTTATGGTTATTTAACTGAGGGTGAGATAATAATGGTCGGAGTAAGGGTCTTCAGTCGCCTCCTTAGATTTTTTCAAAAGGTGCATGTATATTTTTGTAATTAACAACGTAGTGATCGATTCCAGGGTTTTATTTCCCTAGACTGGCAGACAGGAAGATCTGACGGTTCAAATAACGAAGGAAGGGGCTCCAAAATCCGCGGTTCCTAAAGTAACCTTTTATCAGACATTGAAACAATTGCGGCGACTGAACATATATGAAGTAGGATAAACTAAGATATCCTGTAACTACAGTTTTTACGCCACTATCTTGCAGTGTCTGATGATTCAACCATGCGAATAGGATTCGTAACTCTGAAGAGCCCTCCATAATAGCTAGATTTTGGGGTCTCCAGTGTCTGTAGCATAATGCTGAACTTTCTTTAATTTTTTTTGTATTTTCATTGACAAAAAAAATCCCTCCCCATAGATTTTGAAGCCTCGATTCGACCAGAAAATGAGCAGAAAGACCCCATTGGAATATGATAGGTTTTTTTTTATTTTTTACAAAGAAGCAGTAGGCAACATACACAACAAGACAAATAGAAGAACTTCAAAAAGATGGCCATGGTTAGGAGTTTCTTTGACTGATAATAAGTGTTTCCATGGGGGGGGGGGTCCTTTTATTTACAGGAATAGTGAAAACACTCTCCTATTGTAGCTACTGGTCAAAGGAACTCGTTACCCAGTAATAGCTGATGCTAAGTCACGTGATAGATTTGAATAGATAAATAGGTATTTGCAAATCAATTAGAATGTATAACAGAAGCCTCAAGGAGATCCTGATTAAAACAAGATTCATAAAATTTGTCTCTTGATAGAGAAGGTCTAAGTTACCTTCATTAAGATACACCCAGAATACAGCAGAGAATATTAGTGCAGTAGCACAACCTAAAAACCATAAAAATGGAGCAAGTTCATCTCCACATAAGGAATAAATGGGTTTGTGCATTACTTAGAGTGTACTGAAAACAGATCAGTTGATACAGGCGATTTAGGCTTGGTGCGTATTTTGTCCTCAAGTTAGCAAGGGGGATCCTAAAGCACATGAGCTATATGATTTTCTATGACACCTGGTTTTTGTAACTAGACCTGGCTTTAAATGACCAGGGCATAATTATCCTGGCTGCAGCTGAGGTAAACAGGTTGAAAGGCTGCATTATGGAGTACGACAGCAAAATGAAAGCATAAGAGGCTCTTATGTCTGGTGAGCGGGAATACTCTTGAATGACGTAGAGATGAACTGGTATAACAACAAGCTAGTTCACTTGACGTAAGCCTGTGCAGCTGTGGGTCCTGTAGATACACGTGAGAGGTGGGATAGAAAGTAAAAAGAGCGCATAGAAGTAAAGAAGCCTGCACCGTGTGAAGGAATGCAGTTGCTTTATGGGAGGCATTGATTTGATAATATACTGATGGAGCTGGGCAGAATCGACTTAAGTCTTAAAACAAGCTGAATATAAGAAACCTCTGTTTCTTGTTTGACGTTTCAACAAATAATTGATGGATCCTATGATGAAGGTGTATTCCTAGTGGACAAAATCAATTAACACGCTGCAGTTCAAAACAGATATTGCACATGCCTTTGTGCCTAAAGTTTTGCGCCTAAAGCAAAAAAATAGGCACACAATGTTTTCCTCTTTTGTTTTCCAATTCAGGTAGCAGTGGGTTAAAAGAAAAGAGAGGGACAGCTTAAATTCTTAAATGGCTATTTCTAGGCTACAATAAATCATTTTTTTTTATATATAAGAGAGCAGGGATCTTTGCACTAATATCAGGAAGGGCAATACCCTTTGAATTAGCCCCCCCCCCCAAAAAAAATGCAAGTATGGTTAAAATGATAAGGATTTCTCTGTTGTTTGTCACCAACTGACACCCACAAGAAGCCAAAAAGACAATTTATTCTAATCTACAGAGCGTCCTCACCCCCTTCTGTGCTTATTATTCAGCAATAAACTTCTGATCTATTTTCCTTGAGCAAAATTGAATTCTTTTGACCAGATTATTCAACAGCTTCATTCTCTTAAAAAAATCGATTACATTTTTCCAAGTCCTAAGTTGCTAAGTTTTTTTTCTTTTTTTGCGCTTTTGACCTTTTTTACCCTTAGAAGCCTCTAATACTTACCCAAAAGCTCAGAACTGTATTCACTCAGAACTATACAACTCGGAAATCGAGTATATATAATAGTATTCTTACCTGGATATAAAACCATCTCCATCCTGATCACATATTAAGAATAATTGTTGTATAAAGCTATCATTAGAAGATCCATGCCCATTGTCACTGCAAGATCCACAAGTTTCTGTTTGATTAGTTGAACTTCCAGCACTGCATTTACTAGAGTCTGGATCTGTGTCCCTTTCATCTTTTATGCTCGACCTTAAAAAGAACAATAGTAAAAATAAGAAAGCAATAAGATACTAATTAGAAATCCAAATGGGAAGGCTATAGATTGCGTATACACTCATTATATTGAAACTGTGTTGTGATTCAAGAGAGGTATTGTAGGCACACCATTCTAATAAGTACAGAACATCAATACATTTTCCTAGAGGTATGGAAGTATTTCATGTCTCTTTTATTCTTTTGCTGTTGTTCATGTCCTTTTCTTGTAATGACAAGAACTATGTGCATACCATTTTTTATGACAATAAATAAATAATTTGTTATGCGTAAATATTATTGTAAACACAATTCCCAACCCTTTCTGGAAATTTGTTTATTTAAACATTTCTTACCTACAATAAAATTGTGGAGTAACCATAAATATATATGATAATATTGTAGGCTGCATAAACTTCTTCGGTTGCATGAGTTTATTTAAATACAGGCAGCACAATAGCGCTGCCTAAGACGTAAGGAGAGTGGAATTTTCCATGAGTTTTTTTTAATATAAAAAATTCATAACAAATGGTTGACTAAAGCACTTGTTAATAGCTCAAATGAACACCCATTATCAGGAAAATAGAATGGGATTCTTTCAAATTTTTCGCTTTCCAACCAAAGAAAAAAAGCAGAGAGTAGGGCGTCCCCGTATGCATCAGTTGTCCCACTAAATACTAGGGGATGGTACATACAGGAACAAAGGATAGTACATAGTAGGTTTTGACACAAACCATTTATTAGCAAAAAAAGTACAAAACTACTTGTGTGACTTAAGAGCTCACTTTAAATAATTAAAATCAAGCACACTTTCGCCATAAATTGACTATCAGTTGGTGAAATGAGAATATGGAAATGCCCTGGAAGTTCCTTCCTCATGTCTTTGACTGTGATGGGTAACGCATGGCTTTGCTTTGGGAATGATCTCACTAGTTCATAAGTAGCTAATTCTTGATTTGAAACAAGAGCAGATGAGCTTGTTCATTGTTTACCTTAGCCTCAGGGTCTTCAGGCTGACATAGGACATCAGTTGCAAGACTACAAAGGACAGGTCCATCAGGATTAGAGTAAGCAGGCCTGTCACTGACATATGAGGTAATAAAATCTTCTACTAAGAAGATTTCAGGATCGTAAGGCTTATTTCAGTTTGTCATAGCTCCTCCTGATGTTACCTGGAGTTAATGATACAGAAAGACTTGGTCCAACAAGCAAAATAATGTCATTTATTATCAACATTTTCCCAGGATTAGACAAGATCTAGTTACAGCTTGATAAATTGGCAGTTGAATGGGAAGTAAACACTAGCATCTAGCAGCTGGAGCTTGTGGCTATGGTGAGGAGGAATTGTAAGTAGCATGATGCCTGGATCTTTTGCATAGTACACAATTTTTAAGCAGTTTTTTGCTATGATTGTTTATTTAATTTCTGTTCGTTTTGGGTTTCATTTATTCTTTAATAGTAATTTCTGGTCGTATTGAGTTTGAATTTTAACAGGAATTTGTATCTCCTGAGCTTAAGTTTAAAATGGCCTTTACTTTTCTTTGAAAAACTTATGTTTCGGAAAGTTTTTTTTTTAATTAATTTTTGTTCGATTTTTATTGCAAAAAGTTTCAAGTTTTTATGGCATGGGGGAGGGGGGTTGCTTACTGTCCGATTATTCTTGACTATAAAAAACGGATCTAGAACTTTAAATTTAAATCGAATGAGGCTTTTTTCAAAGTCTATACGATTACCTCTTTGATAAAAACCTTATCATAGGCAGCGCGCTAGCGCTGCCTAAGTAAAGAACGATGTGGGCACAATGCGTGTGTTTTTTTTTCTCCATACCCGGGCACTTCGTATCGACGGATTTGTCATAGAAAATTCGAAAAGGGCTCATTCGATTGCAAATTGGAGTGGCTAGTGCCCTTTTTAATAGTCGAAAGTGATTGGAGGGCAACTAGCCCCCCCCAACGCCCATCATTCCCCCAAACATATCCAATCAAAATTTTGAGATAGTCATTTTGTTCAGCGTAGTTGATTTCCAGATAGAAAATATCTTTTTGAGGAGGAGACTCCCCCACAACCCTCAGGGCAAGGGTTTTAAGTTATGCCCTGGGGGCATATAAGGTTTTTATAGAAGGCGTTGTCGTAGAAACTTCAAAAAAGGCTCATTCGATTGGAAATTCAAAGGGCTAGTGCCCTTTTTAATAGTCGAAAGTGATTGGAGGGCAACTAGCCCCCCCCCACCGCGCCCATCATTCCCCCAAACACATCCAATCAAAATTTTGCGATAGCCATTTTGTTCAGTGTAGTTGATTTCCAGATAGAAAATATGTTTTTGAGGAAGACACTCCCCCACAACCCTCGGGGCCAGGGTTGCCAAAACTTTTAGGGACAAAAGTGTCCAGGTCAGCCAAAAACGGACACTTTTAGTGTCCCTCTAGAAAATTAGCCAATATACAGGGTTGCCACTATGAATTTTCAAAACCTGTGAAAAAGTCCCAAAAGACCTATGAAATTCGTCCTTCTTTGTTCTGCTACCTCGTGGTCTGTTACCTGCATGAGTTCTGCAGGTATTTCCAGATTTGACATTAACGCTACCAATAAATTAAGTTTAGTGCTAGTTCAATTTGAAAAGATGGCATAAAAAAATCGTCATGAGAATGTCAACAGAGCAACATTTTATATTGATTATCGATACCACTACCTATCTTAGTCGAAAAGTAAAGAACCAATCATAGAGATTCATTTTCACTTCGGCATTTTCATAAGTTATGCGAAAAAGATGCGAGTCTTTAATCTTCGGTAGCTATTAAGGATCTATGGATGCGACAAGGTCCGAACGGCTGTAGCAACGGAATGTCTATTTTGACCAACATGGTTTTAAAATTAAACAAAAGACGTCAATCTCCTTAACAACTCAGTCAACTGGTTGGTCAAGTGGTTAAAATGGTTCAACAACTCCTCTATCTTGCCATTTTCTGAACATTTAGAAGAACCCTGAGCAAAAATGACGCTTTCGAAAACTAAAAAAGTGAGAAGTCAATTGAAATAAATTCGCTTGAGTTATACTCGATAGAAACTGGTGACCAACGTTTGACAAAAAATCACAACTGAAAGTATAGAATATAAAACAGAAACGTTCACTAGTGGCTATAAATAAAATTGAGCCGCAACACAGCATTTCTGCGAAACTCCTTTCTTTCTATGAAAGCAGTGTAATAATAGCCATATGCACACGGCTACGCGCCACAGGGATTTACGCGGAACGTGCCAGCAGGGAATGGCCATTCACTTCTTCTTTCCAGCCTTCTCGAATGTCCAAAAAGTGTCCTTTTTTTCAAAAAGCTGCCTTTTTTGGCCCAATAGTGTCCCGGTGTCCCTCAGAGTGAAAAAGTGTCCAAAAGGCACTAAAAGTGTCCATTTGGCATCCCAGCTCGGGGCAAGGGTTTTAAGTTATGACCTGGCGGCATTCAGAGCAAGGGTCATAAGTTAAGATCATAAGTCATACACTCAACCACAACCCTCAGGGCAAGGATTATAAGTTATGCCCTGGGGGCATATAAGATTTTTATTGAAATCTTTGTCGTAGAAACTTGAAAAAGGGCTCATTCGATTGGAAATTCTAAGGTCTAGTGCCCTTTTTAATAGACAAAAGTGATTTGAGGGCAACTAGCCCCCCCCCCTCTCATCGCCCACCTTTTCCTCAAACACATTCAATCAATATTTTTCGATAGCCATTTTGTTCAGTGTTGTGGATTTCCAAATAGAAATTATGTTTTTGAGGAAGACATTCTCCCAAAACCCTCAGGGCAAGGGTTGTAAGTTATGTCCCATGGGGACATATAAGGTTTTTACTGAACGCGTCGTCATAGAAACTTTAAAAAGGGCTCATTCAATTGGAAATTGAAATGGCTAGTGCCCTTTTTAATAGTCGACTGTGAATGGAAGGCAACTAACACCCCTTCCACGCCCACCATTTCCCCAAACATATCCAATCAAAATTTTTAGATAGTCATTTTGTTCCACGCAATTTAAAGTTCAGGAAATTATACCTTTGAGCAGGATACTCCCCCCACAGTCTTCAGGGCAAGGGTTATAAGTTATTCCCTGGGGGCATATAAGGTTTTTATTGAAATGTTTGTCATAGAAACTTGAAAAAGGGCCCATTCGACTGGAAATTCAAAGGGCCAGTGCCCTTTTTAATAGTCGAAAGTGATTTGAGGGCAACTAACCCCCCCTCTAACGCCCACCTTTTCTCCAAACACATCCAATCAAAACTTTTAGATAGCCATTTTATTCAATGCAGTTGAAAATTTTGGAAATTAGGTCTTTAAGGATGACAACCCATCCCCACCCCACAACCCACAGGGCAAGGGTTTTACGTTATGCCCTGTTAGCATGTAAGGTCTTTATTGAAATTGATGTTGTAAAAACATCCAAAAGGGCTCATTCAATTGAAAATTGAAATTCTTTCATTAATTAAGATTTTAGAGAATAAATATCAGCATATGTATATTAAATTGACAATGCACATTTTTTTTCAGTAAACTCATTTGAATTTTTTTTCAGTAAAGTACAAATTATATTCTGGCTTTTAGAAGGCATAGGGGTTTTGAACCCTACTCACATTAATTTATGCTCGTTTTGAGTTTGACTCTAATATTTATTTTAATTTTTGCTCGTTTTGGGTTTCATTTATTTATTGATACTGATTTGGGGTAGTTGTATGCTTGGTAGATTATATGATAGTCCGGACGCCAGGTGTTGAAAGTGTGAATCATAACACGACGGAATGGGGCTGCTACGAGAATTAGCCTACCCTCCACCCCCTAAATTGACCATACGGATTCAAAAATACCAATGGCACTTGCTTGCGAGTGGTGGAACACTCCGAAATTGACATTTTATTATATTTTGGTGTTTCATGCAAGAAAATGCATGTTCCACAAAGTTTGAGGTGCAGTTTTCCGCTCAAATAGAAATGCCTAGAAGCCATAGAATGTTTTCATAACAAACCAACACGATTAGTTAGAAAAAAATGGCAGAGTTAAAAAAAAATGGCAAAACTATATGAGTCTTGAACAGTCTTGGAAAGTATAAACAAAATCAAATTGAATATTAGATATATAATGATATTAATTGTTGAAAGATCCATCAGTTCAAGATTTTTTCTTCACTGTAATTTTATTTTCATTTTCAATAATGTAAGAACTGGAAAATAATAAATTTGTAATATACGAGTAATTCGTTTTCAGTGAAGCACCAATGACGCAGATGGCTTTAGGTTTTTACAGTTAAAGATGGGGGCAGTATCCAAATTTTGTTTGTAGTGAAACTATATTTGTCTTGACTAATCTTGAAAAGAACTAATAAATTAAACTGAATATTTGATGCATAACGATATTAATCGCTAAAAGCTCATCAGTTCAAAATTTTACTGTAATTTTAATATTTATTTTCAATATTAAGTACAAAAGAAAACATTTGTAATATAATTCGTTTTCAGTAAAGCGCCAATGACGCAGTAGGTTTTAGGCTTCTGCAGTGAGGCGATACCCAAACTCTTGTTTGTAGTTATTTTTATTCGATTCAAACTTGATTTGCATATTCAATTTAAGTTTCACTCGTTTTAAGATTTATTTATTCATTTACATTAATATATATTGTATGTTTGTTCGCATGGATTGTTTATTTAATTTCTGTTCGTTTTAAGTTTCATTTATACTTTAATAGCAAAATATTTGTTTTCGTTTTAAGCTTGATTTTCATATTCAATCTAAGCATTACTCGCTTTAAGATCTATTTATTCATTTATATTATTACTTGTTGTATGTTTTTTGCTATGAATGTTTATTTAATTTCTGTTCGTTTTGGGTTTCATTTATTCTTTAATAGTAATTTCTGGTCGTTTTGAGTTTGAATTTTAACAAGTATTTGTATCTCCTGAGCTTAAGTTTAAAATGGCCTTTACTTTTCTTTGAAAAATTTATTTTTCGGAAAGTTCTTTTTAATTAATTTTTGTTCGTTTTTGATTGCAAAAAGTTTCAAGTTTTTATGACATAGGGGGGTGCTTACTATCCGATTATTCTTGACTTTTAAAAACGGATCTAGAACTTTCAATTTAAATCGAATGAGGCTTTTTTTCAAAGCCTATACGATTACCTCTTTGATAAAAACCTTATATATGAACAATAGACAGCTTGCATAACTTGTGGACAGCGATTGACAACAATGAATGGATTGAAAAAATAGCTCCAATAAGGGGGTTTAGACCATTTCACTTGCTGACACAAAGGGATCACGACTGTTTGGAATTGACCTTAATAGGATTTTGTGTGCCAAAGCAATTTTACATCTATCTCAGAGTATGTATTTTAACCTTATAATTGGATAATTATAATAGATTTCCTATGTGTTCTTCCCATACAAAACCCCTTCCCATAAGTTATAAACCCCCCTTAATAAGTTATGCCTCAGGGCATAACTTACAACGCCTACCCCCGGGCCCTGGTGGGCTGTGTCGACACCGGAGTTTCTTGTTATCAGAACTTTGAACTATTTTAACAAAATGTGTATCTCAAAATTTTTATCTGATGCATCTAGGGCGTGGAGGAGGGGGAGGGGTAGTTGCCCTTCAATCTCTTTTGACTCTTAAAAAGTGAACAAGAACTTTCAATTTTCAGTCAAATGAGACCTCTCCAAAGTTTAGACGAGCATCCCTTTCATAAGAAATAATGGAAAGGATTCGGAGAATCCTTAAATTACAACTCTTGCCCTGAGGGCTGTGGGGGAGTTGTCATCCTCAAAGACCTAATTTCCAGAACTTAAAACTACGTTTAATAAAATGGCTGTCTCAAAATTTTGATTGGATGTGTTTGGGGAAAAGGTGGGCATGAGAGGGGGGTTAGTTGCCCTCAAATCACTTTCGACTATTAAAAAGGGCACTAGCCCTTTGAATTTCCAATCGAATGAGCCTTTTTTGAAGTTTCTACGACACCGCCTTCTATAAAACCTTATATGCCCCCAGGGCATAACTTAAAACCCTTGCCCTGAGGGTTGTGGGGGATTGTCCTCCTCAAAAATATATTTTCTATCTGGAAATCATTTATGCTGAACGAAATGGCTACCTCAAAATTTTGATTGGATGTGTTTGGGGGAATGATGGGCGTGGGGGGGGGGGGCTAGTTGCCCTCCAATCACTTTCGACTATTAAAAAGGGCACTATCCCTTTGAATTTCCAATCGAATGAGCCTTTTTTGAAGTTTCTGCGACAACGCCTTCTATAAAAACCTTATATGCCCCAAGGTCATATCTTAAAACCCTTGCCCTGAAGGTTGTGGGGGAGTGTCCTCCTCAAAAACATATTTTCTATCTGGAAATCAACTACGCTGAACAAAATGGCTATCTCAAAATTTTGATTGGATGTGTTTGGGGAAATGATGGGCGTCGGGGGGGGGGGGGGGGTAGTTGCACTCCAATCACTTTCGACTATTAAAAAGGGCACTAGCCCTTTAATTTCCAATCGAATGAGCCTGTTTTGAAGTTTCTACGACAACGCCTTCTATAAAAACCTTATATGCCCCCAGGGCATAACTTAAAACCCTTGCCCTGAGGGTTGTGGGGGAGTGTCCTCCTCAAAAATATATTTTCTATCTAGAAATCAACTACGCTGAACAAAATGGCTATCTCAAAATTTAGATTGGATGTGTTTGGGGAAATGATCGGCGTGGAGGGGGGGGGGAGGGAGGGGGGCTGGTTACACTCCAGTCACTTTCGACTATTAAAAAGGGCACTAGCCCTTTAATTTCCAATCGAATGAGCCTGTTTTGAAGTTTCTACGACAACGCCTTCTATAAAAACCTTATATGCCAGTAGAGAGGGGGGTACCAGTCCCACCCCTCACCCCTGCTGCCATCTATAATTTAGTCTAACTCTGTACGAACACTATATATGGGCATAGAGTCCCTAGGGAGAACACCTGTGCTGTCAGTCCAACGGGGGCACCATGTATGGGCATGGAATCCCCAGGGAGAACACGTTTCCGAGAAATTAATTGCGTAACCTAGCCTAACCTCATGAGCTCGTGACGGGGCACCATATATGGGCATAGAGTCCCTAGGGGAAATGGATTTCTGAGAAATTGATTGCGTAATCGAAGGGGAAGTGATTTTCCGAGAACTTGATTGTGTAATCGATTGAGAATTTTATTGATCCGATAACGGGAAACAAATCACATGTTTCCTTCTAAGCCAATCAGAATGGTTTTTGTCACTGAGAATGAAAAAACAGGATTTTTCTCACTTTGATGTATTTTCAAGGAGAATTGTCTCTGGGCGAAGTTTATTAATGTCTTTGGTGTTCGTCCAGGAAAATTGTTTCCGGGCGAAGTTTATTAATGTCTTTGGAGTTCGTCCAGGAGAATTGTTTCCGGGCGAAGTTTATTAATGTCTTTGGTGCTCGTCCAGGAGAATTGTTTCCGGGTGAAGTTTATTATTGTCTGACGAACGATGTCAAGGTTGATAGATCTGTCACGAAAGGGGGAATTAATTTGTTGTTTCTAAGGGGAATTATTGATTAACGAAAGGGGAATTAATTTGATGTTTCTAAGGGGAATTATTGATTCATGGAAGGGGAATTAATTTGTTGTTTCTAAGGGGAATTATTGATTCACGAAAGGGGAATTAATTTGATGTTTCTAAGGGGAATTATTGATTCATGAAAGGGGAATTAATTGTTGTTTCTAACGGGAATTATTGATTCACGAAAGGGAATTATAAATGACATCACTTGTTCCCTAGGAATTATACGGGACTCTAAAGAGATAAATTAATATCCTATTTTTAAATACGGTTTCATTGATCTTTAAGTCGGAGAGATAAATTGATATTCTAACGAAACCTTCATAGTGTAGCTAGGAACATTTATGAGATGAAGAAATTAACGCGGGAAATGGTTTCCTAGGAATTTCAAATGTGACAGCGCAGTGATGCCAAAACAAAAGGAACACGTAGAAATTACGTTTAGGGAATTATTTGGGTGAAACCGTTATAGGCATTTTAGGGAATTATTTGGGCGAAACAGTTTGAGGCATTGTTAAACACGATTGGCTGAAATAAAAGCGGAACTCTTAAAATCATAACAACTGAAGGTCAGTAAATAATTCCTTTGTTTTTTTTTGTTAAACACGATTGGTTGAAATAAAAGCAGAACTTTTATTGATTTACGAAAAGGGGAAGTAAAGAAACAAGTATGGCTTCTTTGATCTTAGGTCTGAGGGATAAACGCTCTTTAGGTCAGAGAGAAAAATTGATATTCTATTTTTAAATAAGGCTTCGTTGATCTTTAGTGTCAGGAATTAGAAATGACATCACTTGTTATGTTGGAATTATGCGGGACTCTAAAGAGATAGAAATTCTATTTTTAAATACGGCTTCACTGACCTTTAAGTCGGTGAGATAAATTGATATTCTAACGAAACCTTAATAGTGTAGCTAGGAACATTTATGAGATGAAGAGATTAACGCGGGAAAGAGTTTAGTAGGAATTTCAAATGTGACAGCGCAGTGATGCCAAAACAAAAGGAACACGTAGAAATTACGTTTAGGGATTATTTGGGCGAAATAGTTTTCAGACATTTTAGGGGATTATTTAAGCGAAACCGTTTGAGGCATTTCAGAAGATGATTTGGGGTGAAACTCTGTGGCCGTTATAATACACAAGTTCTATTTGAACAGTGTTGTGAGGTCCCTTACCCCAGCCCCAAAGGGCTCCGATCCCCCTACCCCAACCCCAAAGGGCCCTCCTACCCCAACCCCGAAGGAAGCCCCCGGCCCCCAAAGGTCCCCTGGGCTCCCAAAGGATCACCCGGCGCCCCAAGGGCCCCCGGACCCCCAAAGGCCCCCCGGCCCCCAAAGAGCCCCCTCCCCATTTTTTAATACTTTTTTTGTGCACTTGAGACACAGAAAGGCCCCCACATTTCAAAAGGCTTTATTATATCTTTTCAGAACAAGTTCCTTTCTTAATGTCATTCCTAAATCCATTCTACAAGTTGAAGTACCCATCCTTTTCACCCACAACTTTACTTTACAGCTTTTTGAATGCCCCAACACGAAGCAGTACTTTTCAAAAGGTATTTCAGAACAAGTTCAGTTCTTAATGTCCCTCCTAACACATTTTACAAGTTGAAGTACCCATCCTTTTCCCCATAACTATAGTTTACGACTTTTTGCACACCCCAATATCAAGCAATACTTTTCATAGGCATTTCAGAACAAGTTATTTTCTTAATGTCCTTCCTAAACCAATTTTACAAGTTGAAGTAGTTATCTTTTTCACCACAACTTTACTTTGCAACTTTTTTGCACACCCCAAGATCAAGCAATACTTTTCATAGGCTTTATTATATCTTTTCAGAACAAGTTCTTTACGTAATGTCCTTCCTAAACCAATTTTACAAGTTGAAGTACTCATCTTTTCCCCCACAACTTTACTATAAGGCTTTTCGAATACCCCAACATCAAGCAATACTTTTCAAAAGGCTTTATTATATCTTTTAAGAACAAGCTCTTTACGTAATTTTCTTCCTAAACCCATTTTACAAGTTGAAGTACTTATCTTTTTCCCCACAACTTTACTTTACGACTTTTTTGCACACCCAAACACCAAGCAATACTTTCCAAAAGGCTTTGTTATATCTTTTCAGAACAAGTTTTTTTCTTAATGTCCTTCCTAAACCAATTTTACAAGTTGAAGTAGTTATCTTTTTCACCACAACTTTACTTTACGACTTTTTTGCACACCCCAAGATCAAGCAATACTTTTCAAAAGGCTTTATTATATCTTTTCAGAACAAGTTCTTTTCTTAATATCCTTCTTAAACCAATTTTACAAATTCTAAATTCTTCCTTAGTAGATAGAAAAAGCTAGATCATAGTTGTAAATATTTTCTCGAAAGATAAGCAGTTCTATTTCAATTTTAAATTTTCTCAATGAAGTGAAGAAAAGTTCAAGTTCTCTTCTGAATTTTACCAAAGAACACACTTCAATTCTAATTTCTCCAGAGAAAATAAAAATCTTCCACTTCAGTTTTAAGTTCACCAAAGACATAAAGAACTTTAAAGTTCTATTCTAAATTTATCTGTAGTAGATAGAAAAAGCAATACCATAGTTGTGAATATTTTCCCGGAAGACAAAAAAGTTCTAGTTCAATTTTCAATTTTCTCAACGAAGTCAAGGAAAGTTCAAGTTCTATTCTGAATTTTCTCAATGAAAAAGAAATTAGTTATTAATCATTTCTATTTTTCCAAATAATATAAAAATTTTCCACTTCAGTTCAGATCTATCTCAAAGAGATGAAAAATTTTAAATACTCTTCCAAATTTTTCATGGAAGATAGAAAAGTTCAAGTTCTCTTCTGAATTTTACCAAAGAACACAACTCAATTCTAATTTTCTCCAAAGAAAATAAAAATTTAATGTTCTGTTCCAAATTTTTCATAGAAGATAGAAAAAGTTATACATTGATTGTGAATATTCGACATGAAGATAAGGAGCTTGAAGTATGGTTAGGTTAGGTTAGGCTAGATTAAGTTAGGTTAGGCTAGGTTAGCCTACGTACGCGCGCGTACGTAGGCAAACGTAGCCTAGCCTAACTTAACCTAACCTAACTTAATCAAGCCTAACCTAACCTAACCATACACCTAACTTTTTGCCTGTCTCTCACCTAACCTAACCCAACCTAAGTGAAGCATACGTAGGCTAACCTAACCTAACTTAACCTAACCTAATCTAACCTAACTTAATCTAGCCTAACCTAACCTAACCTAACCTAACTTAAACATGTTGAAACGTTTCTGTTTATTTATTAATATTTATTTATAGCTAATCTAATCTAACCTATTGTTTTGGAGGTTAGATGAACGAGTTTGAACGATTTTCTTTAATAATAGAACGAGTCACTCATTTTCTAATTTAAAAATTTGAGGGGTAAATCCATAAGACAAAGGAGCTAAAATTTAATTTAAAATTAGAACAGAACTTTAAATTTTTCATCTCTTTGAGAAAAAAACCAGAACTGACGTGGAACCTATTTATTTTCTTGGAAAAATTAGAAGAGAACTTGAACATTTTGCACTTCATTGAGAAAATTTAGAATTAAAGTGGAACTTTTTATCTTCATGGTGAATATTCACGATCAATGTATAACTTTTTCTATCTTCTATGAAAAATTTGGAACAGAACTTTAAATTTTTTCATCTCTTTGAGAAAAATCGGAACTAAATTTAAGAAAATTTAGAATTAAAGTGAAACTTTTTATCTTCACTGGAAAATAATCACAATCATAGTATAACTTTTCCTATCTTCTACGGGAAAATTTAGAACTGAAATTTAAATTTTTTATGTCTTTGAGAAATTAAGAACTGAAGTGGAAGCTTTTTTCATTTTCATTGGTAAAATTCAGAATTGAGCTAACTTTTTTCTCTTCTTTAAGAAAATTCAGAAGAGAACTTGAACATTTTGCACTTCTTCGAGAAAACTCAGAATTAAAGTGGAGCTCCTTATCTTCATGTCGAATATTCACAATCAATGTATAACTTTTTCTATCTTCTATGAAAAATTTGGAACAGAACATTAAATTTTTATGTCTTTGAGAAATTAAGAACTGAAGTGGAAGGTTTTTTCATTTTCATGTAAAATTCAGAATTGAGCTAACTTTTTTCTCTTCTTTAAGAAAATTCAGAAGAGAATTTGAACATTTTGCACTTCTTCGAGAAAACTCAGAATTAAAGTGGAGCTCCTTATCTTCATGTCGAATATTCACAATCAATGTATAACTTTTTCTATCTTCTATGAAAAATTTGGAACAGAACTTTAAATTTTTCATCTCTTTGAGAAAAATCGGAACTGAATTTAAGAAAAATTAGAAATAAAGTGAAACTTTTGATCTTCACTGGAAAATAATCACAATCATAGTATTACTTTTTCTACCTTCCATCTAAAAATTTAGAATAGAACTTTAAATATAGTCTTTGTGAAATAAAGAACTGAAGTGGAAAATTTTTATTTTCCCTAGAAAAATAGAGTTAATCAATAGCTTATTTCTTTTCCATAGAGAAAATTCAGAAGAGAAGTTGAACTTTTCTTCACTTCGTTGAGAAAATTTAAAATTGAAGTAGAACTTTTTATCTCCCGGGAAAATATTCACAACTATGATATTACTTTCTCTATCTTCCACCGAAAAATTTAGAATAGAACTTTAAATTTCTTTATGACTTTGTGAAATAAAGAACTGAAGTGGAAGATTTTTATTTTCTCTTGAGAAATTAGAATTGAAGTTTGTTCTTTGGTAAAATTCAGAAGAGAACTTGAACTTTTGTATCTTCTATGAAAAATTTGGAACAGTTTTAAAAATTTTTTCATCCCTTTGAGACAGATCTGAACTGAAGTGGAAAATTTTTATATTATTTGGAAAAATAGAAATGATCAATAACTTATTTCTTTTTCATAAGAAAATTTAGAAGAGAACTTGAACTTTTCTTGACTTCGTTGAGAAAATTAAAAATTGAACTAAAACTTTTTTCTTCAGGGAAAATATTCAGAACTATGGTATAGCTTTTTCTATCTACTACGGAAACTTAAAACTGAAGTTTAAGATTTTTATTTTCTCTGCAGAAATTAGAATTGAAGTTTGTTCTTTGGTAAAATTCAGAAGAGAACTTGAACTTTTCTATCTTCTATGAAAAATTTGGAACAGTTTAAAAAAAAATTTTATCCCTTTGAGACATATCTGAACTGAAGTGGAAAATTTTTATATTATTTGGAAAAATAGAAATGATCAATAACTTATTTCTTTTTCATAGAGAAAATTCACAAGAGAACTTGAACTTTTCTTCACTTCGTTGAGAAAATTTAAAATTGAACTAGAACTTTTTATCTTCCGTGAAGATATTCACAAGTATGGTATTACTTTTTCTATCTTCCACCGAAAAATTTAGAATTGAACTTTAAATTTCTTTATGTCTTTGTGAAATAAAGAACTGAAGTGGAAGATTTTTATTTTCTCTGGAGAAATTAGAATTGAATTGTGTTCTTTGGTAAAATTCAGAAGGAAACTTGAACTTTTTTATCTTCTGTGAAAAATTTGGAACAGTATTTTAAATTTTTCATCTCTTCGAGACAGATCTGAACTAAAGTGGAAAATTTTTATATTATTTGGAAAAATAGAAATGATCAATAACTAATTTCTTTTTCATTGAGAAAATTCAGAATAGAACTTGAACTTTTCTTCACTTCGTTGAGAAAATTAAAAATTGAACTAGAACTTTTTATCTTCCGGGAAAATATTCACAACTATGGTATAGCTTTTTCTATTTACTACGGAAAAAATTTAGAATAGAACTTTAAATTTCTTTATGTCTTTGGGGAACTTAAAACTGAAGTGGAAGATTTTTATTTTCTCTGGAGAAATTAGAATTGAAGTGTGTTCTTTGGTAAAATTCACAAGAGAACTTGAACTTTTCTTCACTTCGTTGAGAAAATTTAAATTGAACTAGAACTTTTTATCTTCCGGGAAAATATTCACAAGTATGGTATTACTTTTTCTATCTTCCACCAAAAAATTTAGAATTGAACTTTAAATTTCTTTATGTCTTTGTGAAATAGAGAACTGAAGTGGAAGATTTTTGTTTTCTCTGGAGAAATTAGAATTGAATTGTGTTCTTTGGTAAAATTCAGAAGAGAACTTGAACTTTTTTATCTTCTGTGAAAAATTTGGAACAGTATTTTAAATTTTTCATCTCTTCGAGACAGATCTGAACTAAAGTGGAAAATTTTTATATTATTTGGAAAAATAGAAATGATCTATAACTAATTTCTTTTTCATTGAGAAAATTCAGAATAGAACTTGAACTTTTCTTCACTTCGTTGAGAAAATTAAAAATTGAACTAGAACTTTTTATCTTCCGGGAAAATATTCACAACTATGGTATAGCTTTTTCTATCTACTACGGAAAAATTTAGAATAGAACTTTATATTTCTTTATGTCTTTGGTGAACTTAAAACTGAAGTGGAAGATTTTTATTTTCTCTGGAGAAATTACAATTGAAGTCTGTTCTTTGGTAAAATTCAGAAGAGAACTTGAACTTTTCTATCTTCCATGAAAAATTTGGAAGAGTATTTAAAGTTTTTCATCTGTTTGAAATAGATCTGAACTGAAGTGGAAAATTTTTATATTATTTGGAAAAATAGAAATGATTAATAACTAATTTCTTTTTCATTGAGAAAATTCAGAATAGAACTTGAACTTTCCTTGACTTCGTTGAGAAAATTGAAAATTGAACTAGAACTTTTTTGTCTTTCGGGAAAATATTCACAACTATGGTATAGCTTTTTCTATCTACTACAGATAAATTTAGAATAGAACTTTAAAGTTCTTTATGTCTTTGGTGAACTTAAAACTGAAGTGGAAGATTTTTATTTTCTCTGGAGAAATTAGAATTGAAGTGTGTTCTTTGGTAAAATTCAGAAGAGAACTTGAACTTTTCTATCTTCTATGAAAAATTTGGAACAGTATTTTAAATTTTTTCATCCCTTTGAGAAAAATCTGAACCGAAGTGGAAAATTTTTATATTATTTGGAAAAATAGAATTGATTAATAACTAATTTCTTTTTCATTGAGAAAATTCAGAAGAGAACTTGAACTTTTCTTCACTTCATTGGGAAAATTTAAAATTGAAATAGAACTGCTTATCTTTCGAGAAAATATTCACAACTATGATATAGCTTTTTCTATCTACTACGGAAAAATTTAGAATAGAACTTTAAATTTCTTTATGTCTTTGGGGAACTTAAAACTGAAGTGGAAGATTTTTATTTTCTCTGGAGAAATTAGAATTGAAGTGTGTTCTTTGGTAAAATTCAAAAGAGAACTTGAACTTTTCTTCACTTCATTGAGAAAATTTAAAATTGAAATAGAACTGCTTATCTTTCGAGAAAATATTCACAACTATGATATAGCTTTTTCTATCTACTAAGGAAAAATTTAGAATTTGTAAAATTGGTTTAAGAAGGATATTAAGAAAAGAACTTGTTCTGAAATGCCTTTGAAAAGTATTGCTTGATATTGGGGTGTGCAAAAAGTCGTAAAGTATAGTTATGGGGAAAAGGATGGGTACTTCAACTTGTAAAATGGGTTTAGGAGGGACATTAAGAACTGAACTTGTTCTGAAATACCTTTTGAAAAGTACTGCTTGGTGTTGGGGCATTCAAGAAGCAGTATAGTAAAGTTGTGGGGGAAAAGGATGGGTACTTCAACTTGTAGAATGGATTTAGGAATGACATAAGAAAGGAACTTGTTCTGAAAAGATATAATAAAACCTTTTGAAATGTGGGGGCTCTTCTGTGTCTCAAGTGCACAAAAAAAGTATTAAAAAAATGGGGAGGGGGCTCTTTGGGGGCCCGGGGGCCTTTGGGGGCCCGGAGGGCCTTTGGGGGTCCGGGGGGCCCTTGGGGCGCCGGGTGGTCCTTTGGGAGCCCCGGGGGACCTTTGGGGGCCGGGGGCTTCCTTCGGGGTTGGGGTAGGAGGGCCCTTTGGGGTTGGGGTAGGGGGATCGGAGCCCTTTGGGGCTGGGGTAGGGGACCTCACAACACTGTTCAAATAGAACTTGTGCATTATGACGGCCACAGAGTTTCACCCCAAATCATCTTCTGAAATGCCTCAAACGGTTTCGCTTAAATAATTCCCTAAAATGTCTGAAAACTATTTCGCCCAAATAATCCCTAAACGTAATTTCTACGTGTTCCTTTTATTTGGGATCACTGCGCTGTCACATTTGAAATTCCTAGGAAACTCTTTCCCGCGTTAATCTCTTCATCTCATAAATGTTCCTAGCTGCACTATTAAGGTTTCGTTAGAATATCAATTTATCTCACCGACTTAAAGATCAGTGAAGCCGTATTTAAAAATAAAATTGCTATCTCTTTAGAGTCCCGCATAATTCCAAGATAACAAGTGATGTCATTTCTAGTTCCTGACACTAAAGATCAACGAAGCCTTATTTAAAAATAGAATATTAATTTTTCTCTCTGACCTAAAGAGCGTTTATCCCTCAGACCTAAGATCAAAGAAGCCATACTTGTTTCTTTATTCCCCTTTTCGTAAATCAATAAAAGTTCTGCTTTTATTTCAACCAATCGTGTTTAACAAAAAAAAACAAAAAACAAAGCAATTATTTATTGACCTTCAGTTGTTGTGATTTTAAGAGTTCCGCTTTTATTTCAGCCAATCGTGTTTAACAACGCCTCAAACTGTTTCGCCCAAATAATTCCCTAAAATGCCTAAAACGGTTTCACCCAAGTAATTCCCTAAACGTAATTTCTATGTGTTCCTTTTGTTTTGGCATCACTGCGCTATCACATTTGAAATTCCTAGGAAACCCTTTCCCGCGTTAATCTCTTCATCTCATAAATGTTCCTAGCTACACTATGAAGGTTTCGTTAGAATATCAATTTATCTCTCCGACTTAAAGATCAATGAAGCCGTATTTAAAAATAGAATATTAATTTATCTCTTTAGAGTCCCGTATAATTCCTAGGGAACAAGTGATGTCATTTATAATTCCCTTTCGTGAATCAATAATTCCCCTTAGAAACAACAATTAATTCCCCTTTCATGAATTAATAATTCCCCTTAGAAACATCAAGTTAATTCCCCTTTCGTGAATCAATAATTCCCCTTAGAAACAACAAATTAATTCCCCTTCCATGAATCAATAATTCCCCTTAGAAACATCAAATTAATTCCCCTTTCGTGAATCAATAATTCCCCTTAGAAACAACAAATTAATTTCCCCTTTCGTGACAAATCAATCAACCTTGACATCGTCCGTCAGACAATAATAAACTTCACCCGGAAACAATTCTCCTGGACGAGCGCCAAAGACATTAATAAACTTCGCCCGGAAACGATTCTCCTGGACGAACTCCAAAGACATTAATAAACTTCGCCCGGAAACAATTTTCCTGGACGAACACCAAAGACATTAATAAACTTCGCCCGGAGACAATTCTCCTTGAAAATACTTCAAAGTGAGAAAAATCCTGTTTTTTCATTCTCAGTGACAAAAACCATTCTGATTGGCTTAGAAGGAGACATGTGATTTGTTTCCCGTTATCGGATCAATAAAATTCTCAATCGATTACACAATCAAGTTCTCGGAAAATCACTTCCCCTTCGATTACGCAATCAATTTCTCAGAAATCCATTTCCCCTAGGGACTCTATGCCCATATATGGTGCCCCGTCACGAGCTCATGAGGTTAGGCTAGGTTACACAATAAATTTCTTGGAAACGTGTTCTCCCTGGGGATTCCATGCCCATATATGGCGCCCCCGTCGGACTGACAGCACAGGTGTGCTCCCTAGGGACTCTATGCCCATATATGGTGTTCGTACAGAGTTAGACTAAATTGTAGATGGCAGCAGGGGTGAAGGATGGGACTGGTACCCCCCTCTCTACTTATGCCCCCAGGGCATAACTTAAAACCCTTGCCCTGAGGGTTGTGGGGGAGTGTCCTCCTCAAAAATATATTTTCTATCTGGAAATCGACTACGCTGAACAAAATGGCTATCTTAAAATCTTGATTGGATGTGTTTGGGGGAATGATGGGCGTGGGGGGGGGCTAGTTGCCCTCCAATCATTTTCGACTATTAAAAAGGGCACTAGAACTCTCGATTTCCAATCGAATGAGCCCCCTTTGGAGTTTCTACGACGACCCCTTCCATATGAAGTGCCTCTGGGAAAAAAATAAATAAATAATAAAACATTGGAGCCGTATGGCCTTTACTATAGGCAACGCTACAGCGTTGCCTCTGACTGATGTTGTAAAAACATCCAAAAGGGCTCATTCAATTGAAAATTGAAAGGGCTATTGCCCTTTTAATAGTCGAAAGTAATTGAAGGGCAACTAACCCCCCTCTCACGCCCACCATTTCCCCAAGCACATCCAATCAAAATTTTGAGATATCCATTTTGTTCAACGTATTCAAAAGTTCTGGAAATTAGGTCTTTTAGGATGATAACCCCATCAGACCTTTCAGTGCAAGGGTTGTAAGTTATGCCCTGGGGGCATATAAGGTTTTATAGAAAGTTGTTGTAGAAATTTCAAAAGGGGCTCATTTGATTGGAAATTGAAATTGCCCTTTTTAATATTCGAAAGAGAGTGGAGAGTAATTAACCCCCCTCTTCAACCTTCCACTTCCCCAAAACACATTCAATCAAAGTTTAGAGATAGCCATTTAGTTCAACGTAGTTGAAAGTTCTGGAAATTATGTATTTAAGGATGAAAAACCCCCAGAGTCCCCAGGGCGAAGGTTGTAAGTTATGCCCTTGGGGCATATATGGGTCTTATGGAAGGGATGCTCGTATTAATTTCAAAGAGGAATAATGTGATTGGAAATTGAAAGTCCTAGTTCACTTTTTAAGAGTGAAAAGAGATTGGAGGGCACCTAGCCCCCCTCCACGCCTTTTTTCCTCAAACCCATCCAATAAGACCTTTAAGATAGCTTTTTTTTTAATAATTCAAAGACCATCTGAAGAAAACTCATCCAAATGCCTCCAATAAAAATTTTAAGATAGCTATTTTGTTAAAAATAGTTCAAAGATCATAAAACAAAAATTACGGTGTCGATACAACCCACCAGGGCCCAGGGGCAGGCGTTGTAAGTTATGCCCTGAGGGCATATATGGGTCTTCCACGTTCTTTTTTCCTCAAACCCATCCGATAAGACCTTTAAGATAGCTTTTTTTTAATAGTTCAAAGACCATATGAAGAAAAACTCAGGGGTCAACACAGCCCCCCAGGGCCCGAGGGCAGGTGTTGTAAGTTATGCTTGGGGGACTATATGGTTCTTATTGAAGGGATGCTCGTAAAAAATTCAGTTATGGCTCATTTGATTGGAAATTTAAAGTTCTAGTACAATTTTTTAAGAGTGAAAAGAGATTGGAGGGCAACTAGCCCCCCCCCACGCCCCCTTTTCCCCAAATGCATCCAATAAAAATTTTGAGATAACCATTAAGTTAAAAATTGCTCAAACGTCAGATAAAAAAAAAACTCAGGTGTCGTCACAACCCCCAAGGGCCGGGAGGCAGGCATTGTAAGTTATGCCCTGGAGCATATATTGTTTGTATAAAAGGGATGCTCGCATAAACTTCAGAGAGGGCTCATTTAATTGGATATTGAAAGTTCGAGTTTACTTTTTTAATTGTCAGAAGAGATCCGAGGGCAGCTAGCCCCCCCCCCCACGCCTTCTTTTTCAAAAACACATCTGATGAAAATTTTGAGATAGATATTTTGTTAAAAATAGTTCAAAGGTCAGATAAGAAAAAATCTGGTGTCAATAGAACCCCCCAGGGCACAGGGGAAGATGTTCTAAGTTATGCCCTAAGGGCATGTATGGTTCTTATGAAAGGGATGTTTGTATAAACTTCATAGAGGGCTCATTTGATTGGAAATTGAAAGTTCTAATTCACTTTTTAAGAGTCAAAAAAGTTAAACTATCCCCCCACGCTCTTTTGTCCCCAAACCTGTCCGCTACAAATTTTGAGATAGCCAGTGTTTTGGGAATTGTTCAAAAATTAGATAACAAAAACACCCCCACAGCCCGGGGATAGACGTTGTAAGTGTTGTCCTGGGAGCGTATATGGTTCTTTTGAAAGGGATGCTCGTATAAACTTCAGAGGGGGCTCATTTGATTGGAAATTTAAAGTTCTAGTTCAATTTTTAAGAGTCAAAAGATATGCGAGGGCAACTAGCCCCCCCCCCACACACACACACACTTTTTCCTCAAGCCCATCCGACAAAATTTTTATAATACCCATTTCATTAAAAATAGTTCAAAGGTCAGATAAGAAAAATTCCTGTGTAGACGGAACCTGCCAGGACCTGGAGGCAGGCATTTTGAGTAATGTTCTAGGGGCATATATAGTTCTTATGGAAGGGATGCTCGTATAAACATCGGAGAGGGCTCATTTGATTGGAACTTGAAAGTTCTTGTTCACTTTTTAAGAGTCAAAAGAGATAAGAGGCCGACTAGCCCTCCTCCTCCTTGCCCTAAATGCATCACATAAAAATTTTGAGATAGACGTTTTGTTAAAAATAGTTCAAAGTTCTGATAACAAAAAACTCTGGTGTCTACACAGCCACCCAGGGCCCGGGGGTAGGCGTTGTAAATCATGTCCTGGGGACAAATATGGTTGTTATAGAAGGGATGCTCGTATAAACTTCCTAGAGGGCTCATTTGATTGGAAATTAAAAGTTGTAATTCACTTTTTAAGAGTCAAAAGTGATTGAAGGGCAGCTAACCTCCCCCCACACTCCATTTATTTTTTTCCCAGAGGCACTTCATATAGAAGGGGTCGTTGTATAAACTTCAAAGGGGGCTCATTCAATTGGAAATCGAGAGTTCTAGTGCCCTTTTAAGAATCAAAAGTGATCAGAGGGCAACTGCCCCCCCCCCCCAATTTGAGGTAGCCATTTTGTTAAAAATAGTTCAAAGATCATATAACAAAAACTCCTTTACGTATGGTCATTTCGTTAAAAAATAGTTCAAAGGTCAGATAAGAAAAACTCCTTTGTTAACACAGCCCCCCCCCCCCAGGGCCAGGGCAGGCATTGTAAGTATTGCTCTGGGGGCATATATGGTTCTTATGGAAGGTATGCTCGAATAAACTTCAGAAAGGGTTCAATTGAATGGAAATTAAACGTTGTAGTTCATTTTCTCAGAGTGAAAAAAGATCGGAGTGCAACTAACCCTTCCCGCCCTCCACACCTTTGGGTGTATCGGCTGGATAATGATCCTAGTGTATAATGATCCTAGTTAACATATTATCCAAGGTGGAGAACCTTTATGATCAAGTCTTTCCTCTAAAAATCCTTCTTTTTCCAGCTTAAAAGAAAAAGTTTCCAAAAACCACCACACTGAGGTTCAATGCCTAAGTGTTTTGAAATTGCTGCTATAAATTGCCGCCAAATAAGTTGTTTTATAGATAGCATTCATGCAGGTCTTTAGCATTCATATTGTGATTTTTGCCTTGTACCACTGCTTATTAAAAAAAAAAGTATTAAAAAGACCAGCATGAACGCTACCTATAAAACAACTTATTTGGCGGCAATTTCAAAAAACTTAAGCATTGAATCTCAGCGTGGTGGTTTTAGGAAACTTTTTCTCTTAAGCTGGAAAAAGAAGGATTTTTAGAGGAAAGACTTGATGATAAAGGTTCTCCTCTTGGATAATATAAGAACTAGGATCATTATACATATTTTAAAGTAAGAATTGTTTTCTTAACATGTCTCCTTATCAGGTGCCAAAATTCTAAATTTTTACCCTTTTTCTCTGGCTTTAGTTCTGAAATTGTAATTCCTGTTATGTGAGTAGAATTTTAAGCCATATTAATGCTTTTTTTCACAAATTAGGAAATGTATTTGCATATCTTTAAAACCTTATAAATTGGGATTGAGCAAAGTTGCAAAGCTGAAAACAATTTTGTTGTACTTCCTTCAAACAGTAGATCTATTTTGCATGGTTTGACTTTTATAACACACAGATTTTTAAAATTCATCAAAGGTCAGGGCCCTCTAGAGAGAGAAGGAGTGGAGGTAGGTACTTCAAAGTACCTTCCCAGGACATACTTTAGACTGTAGACCCATCCCTGAAAGTTTCAAATTCCTAACCTAGCCCCTTTCCAAGATAGCCAAAAATAGCTAAAGTAGAATTTTACTGAAAACTTTTTTACATGCTGACCAATGGTCTGCATTGTGCAGGTACCAATTTCCCGATTCAATGCTTTTGGCTGGGAGTACAATGCAAGGTTAGGGGCAAACCATCTGATACTTCCCATGTTTTCCCCCCAGATTTCTCTAGGTGCCCATTTAGAGCCAGGTCAACTCTGGCTGAGCTTACAGAGTCACACCATCAACCCCCATCCCAAGCCAAATAGCCAGCAACACTAGGACTTGGAACTCCAACCTCAGGGGTTCAAGCCAGAGCCCTAACCACTTGGCTGGGATGGCTCAAAGTCTATGGCCCACTGCATTTTTAACTTGAACTTTACCCCCCCCCCCCCTCCCCTCCCATTCCCAAATGCACAAATATAGACCTTGAATTGTTGACAGCAGTTTTGAACCACAAAATTTAGCACTATTTTTGTTGACAACATTCAAAAACCCACAGTTAAATTGAAACATTAAGAATAATGGTATATATTTGAGTTGCTTAATAAACTACTTTTCAATAACTTAACTAGTGTTGGTGACCTCTTTGTGTGGTTACAAAAATGAAATAGCTTTGGGGGCCCTTAAGGGCTCAAGATGCAATTAGCCCCAGAAGTGATTCTTGATTTATGAAAGAGCATAAAAAGGGCATGAAACAACATTTTCACTTTCATCTTAGCTCAATTATATAACCCGTTAGAAATTTACCAAAAAATGAAACTTATAGGGATTAATCAACAGACTACCAAAACTTAATTCAGTCCCAATGTATGGTAAATATGGAGCACCTCATATAATTGACCTATAAATAAAGTGAGCATACCATTTGATGCTATTTGTTATGCTTTTTCTGAATATAATAATCACTTTTCTTGCAAATTCAATTTTAAACCCTTTTAGGATCTTTGAAAATAATAGTTTCTTTCTATAATTTTTGGATATAAAAATGGGTTAAAACATTTGTTTCAAATCTACTATTTCATTATAAATCCATTTTGTAAAAGTTGTATAATTCACAAACTTTGATTTGTCAAGGTTAGATTGAATAAAAAAAAATCAAAACAATTCTGCCATGTTTACTTCTTATTCTGTTAGACCACTTAAAAACTGCCATTTTGCCTATAGGGTAAAAGACCTTTTTTTGGGAAACACCACTTTTCTTTGGCATTCCAGAAAAATAGAGTTGGGTTTTTGGACCACCCCTATTTTACTAAAACATGATACAAAGTGAGGGTAGTAGCAAGAGTCCTGCCTTTATTTTCAGATACCCATTTTGTTCAATGTAGTAGAAAGTTCTGGAAATTAGGTCTTTGAGAATGACACCCCCCCCCCCAGCACTCAGGGCAAGGGTTGCAAGTTATGCCCTAGGGGCATATAAGATTTTTCTTGAAAGTTTTGTCATAGAATCTTCAAAAGGGCTCATTTGATTGGAAATTGAAAGGGCTATGGCCATTTTTAATAGTTGAAAGTGATTGGAGAGCAACTACCGCCCCTCTCACATCCATCATTTCCCCAAACACATCCAATCAAAATTTTGAGATAGCCATTTTGTTTAACATAATTGAAAGTACTGGAAATTCATTCTTAGAGGATGACAGCCACCCTAACAGACCTTAGGGTAAGGGTTGTAATTTATGCCCTGGGGGCATATAAGGTCTTTATAGAAAGCGTTGTTGTTTCCAAAAGGGCTCATTCAATTGGAAATCGAAAGGCCTAGTGCCCTTTTTAATAGTCAAAAGTGATTGGAAGGCTTGACATTTTTATAGTAAAGATCAATGTGGGTATAATGTATTATTTTTTGTTGTTGTTGTTGTTAAGACCAGGGCACTTCATATCAAAGGAGTCGTTGTGGGAACTTCGAAAAGGGCTCATTCAATTGAAAATAGAAAGAGCTGATGCCCTTTTAATAGTCCAAAGTGATTGGAGGGCAACTAATCCCCCTTCCACTCCCACCCTCCCATTTGCCCATTATGTTTAAAAACTGCCTTAATGTTGCCTTAAGATTAAATCAAAATGCACTGTGATAATGCTAATTCCCAATAAGGCATCTCAGCAGTATCCTAAGAGCAACTGAGGGTATTGTGTTCAAACTTTTGGGGCTACTTCTGCTCTTAAAATTTAACCAAATCAAAATAACGTAATTATATCCAAGCTATGAGAAAGTAAACAGATTTTTTTGCAAATGGTATCAAGTTTTCCATTTCAGGTCAACTAGAGGAAGTATGAAACTCAATTAAACAGTACTTTTTGTGTCCAGATTTTTAAAAGGGTGTATGTTGTTAAAAATTGCTGAAAATTTTTCTCCAGCATACAAATAGCAGGTCAAACTATAAAGTCTTAAAAAACGAAAAGATTTAAAGCATTATTTTCTTTTCCCTGAAAAGACTATGTAAATATAAAACAAACAGAAACTAATTAAAAAAACTTTTTCCACAAAATAAGTTGTTCAAAGAAAAGTAAAGAACTCTTTTCAAGGTGAGTATATATTGGGATTGTCGTATTCACCTTGGATGTAATAATTTTGGTAAAATTTGGTAAGACACTCTCCATATATTTCTCAAGCTGCATCAAATGCTACAACAAAATATGAATTGCAAAAACCTAGATTGTGTTCTTAAATTAATTTAAAAAACTTTTTCCACAAAACAAGTTTTCAAAGAAAAGTAAAGAACTCCATTAAACAAAAAATGAGCAAAAATAAAATCAAACAATCTACCAAGCTCGAAACTACCACAAATCAGCATCAATAAATAAATGAAACCCAAAACAAACAGAAATTACAATAAATAACCAAGTCAAACTCAAAACAAGCAGAAATTAACATAAGTTGGGCACAAAACCCCTATACCTTCCCAAGGCCAGAAAAAAATTTGCACTTTACTGAAAAAATACAAATGAATGTGCATTTTCAGTTTAATATACATATACTGATATTTAGTAATCAAAATGTTAATATATTTGATTTATTAAAGTTATAAAAGTACAAACGCTTATATTTTTTACACCACATATATTTTTTACAACACTTATATATTATAACACCTCTAACTAATTACTAGATAACTTATAATACCTCTAACAATCAAGGTTTTCAACACGTTACTGTGAATCATTCTTTAAATTTTGGGACTTTGTGACTGGTGCTTATAAACTAAACATTGGACATCTAGGGTGTTCAATGCATGAAGTGCTTCCTAAAAGTGGGACATCAGATGAAGATTTGGCAGGATATCTAGCCAAGTTTTATTGGAAGTTTTTTTTCCTAAGCAAAGCTGCACAATTATACCATTTATTGCTTCATGCAGCTGAGCTGTGCAAACCTGATATTGATCAGCCAGCTGAAAGTTCACCAGGCACCAGCCAAGGGACAAATTAAATCACATTTCACCCTTTTATCATTATCAATTAGCCTATCTTTAATCAAAATTCATCTTCCTCATCTTGAGTCATTCAAATTTCAAAAAAGTTAATCATCTTTATTTGTATGATTTTTATCTGGCTGTGGAAATGGTATAACATGAAAGGTAATTTTTATTTTTATATCCATTTTTTATAAAACTTATTCTTAGTTCTGTGTTGATGTGCTGTAATTACAATGAAATATGATGATGTGCTAAATATTAGCACATCAGGGGGGGGGGGGCAGAGGATAAAGTATGGTGGTAAATTTCTAGGTGGAGCTATAATTTAGCTAGGATGAAAGTGAAAACATCATTTGATGCCTTTTTTATGCTCTTTCATAATTCAATAAATGCTTCTGGGGCTAATTGCATCTTGAACCCTGAAATGGGCACCAAGAGTATTTATGTGAATTATGAAAGAGCATAAAAAAAGCATTAAATGATGTTTTTGCTTTCATCCTAGCTAAATAATATGGCCCACTGCAAATTTACCATGAACTTTACCCCCCCCCCCCCCCCCAAACCCTTAATGTGCAAATATATACCCTGAATTGTTGACACCAAAGTTTTGAATTGCAAAATTCAGTGTTATTTTTGTCAATAGCATTTGAAAAACTTGAAACAGTAAAAAAAATGGTTTATATTTGAGTTGCCTAATAAATGAGGTATGAATTGTTATAAATAAGTATTTTTGAAATATATTACAATTGAACAACTTATTTATAAACTAGTGAAATATTTTTAACCACTTTTTAATAACTTAACTAGTGTTGATAACTTCACTATGTGGTTACAAAAATGAAATACCTTTGGGGCCCCTTTAAGGGCTCAAGATGCAACTAGCCCCAGAAGCAATTATTGAATTGTGAAAGAGCAGAGAAAAGGCATCAAATGATATTTTCACTTTCATCCTAGCTAAATTATAGTGACACCTAGAAATTTAGGTATAAATTTCAAGGTGACCATATAATTTAGATAGGATGAAAGTGAAAATATCATTTGATGCCTTTTTTATGCTCTTTCATAATTCAATAATTGCTTCTGGGGCTAGTTGCATCTTGAGCCCTTAGGGGCCCCAAAGGTATTTCATTTTTGTAACCAGACAAAGAAGTTATAACCTAACCTGCAAAATATTTTATTTTCAATTCAAACCATTTTCCTACCATTTCAAGTCTTTCAAATGCTGTTGACAAAAATAGTACTGAATTTTGTAAATCAAAACTTTGCCATAAACAATTAAGCATATAGCCTATTCTAATTAAGGGTATATATTTGCACATTAGGGATTGGGGGTAAAGTTCATGGTAAATAGGCAGTGGGCCATATAATTTAGCTAGGATGAAAGTGAAAACATCAGGTTAATTTGCAGATGGCACAATAATTTAGCTAGTATGAAAGTGAAAATTTCATTTGAAGTCTTTTTTTATGCTCTTTTATAATACAATAATTGCTTCTGTTGCAAATTGCATCTTGAGCCCTTAAAGGGGCCCCAAAGGTATTTTATATGAATTATGAAAGAGCATAACAAAAGCATCAAATGATGTTTTCACTTTCATCCAAGCTAAATTATATGGTCCACTGCAAATTTCCTTGAACTTTACACCCCCCACCCCTGTAATGTGCCAATATATACCCTGAAGTGGAATTTACCCTGAATTGTTGATGGCCAAGTTTCAAATTGCTAAATTCAGTGCTATTTTTGTTTATGGCATTTGAAAAACTTGAAACAGTAGGAAAACTGTTTGAATTGAGTTGCTTAATAAATGAGGTTTGAATTGTTAGAAATAAGTATTTTTGGAATATATTACTCTTGAACAACTTATTTGTAAACTAGTGATATGTTTTAACCACTTTTCAATAACTTAACTAGTGTTGATAACTTCTTTGTGTGGTTACAAAATGAAAGACCTTCAGGGCCCCTTTAAGGGCTCAAGATTCAATTTGCAATACTAGAGATTATTGTATTATGAAAGAGCACAAAAAAGGCATCAAATGATATTTTCATTTTTATCCTAGCTAAATTATTGGGTAAATTTTTGCCAAATCATATTTTTGACTTACAAATCAAGTGAATATACCACTTGATGCCTTTTTGGTAAAATTATACTTTAGCTACTTTTGGCTATTTCGGAGAGGGGTTAGGTTAGGAAAATGAAACTTTCAGGGGTGGGTTTACAGGCTAAAGTATGTCCTGGGAAGGTATTTTGAAGAACCTACCTCCACCCATTTTCCCTCTAAAGGGTCCTGACCATTGATGACCTTTAAAAATCTGCATGTTATAAAAGTGAAACCTTGAAAAATAGATCTTCTGCTTAAATGAAGTACAACAAAATTGTTTTCAGCTTCACAACTTTGCTCAATCCCAATTTATAAGCTTTTAAAGATATGCAAATACATTGCCTAAATTTTGAAAAAAAAACATTGATATGGCTTAAAATTCTACTCAAATAACAGGAACTGCATTTTCAGAACTAAAGCCAGACAAAAAGAAACTGATAACTGAAAATTAAGGTAAAATGTTGTTTTGTCAAAATTTCAATAGGAAATAGACCTGCCATGTAGACAAAATTCAGGACCCTCTAGAGGGAGATAGAGTGGAGGTTAGTACTTCAAAATACATACTTTGGCCTGTAGACCCATCCCTGAAAATTTAATTTTCCTAACCTAACCCCTATCCAAGATAGCCAAAAGTTGCTAAAGTAGAATTCTTACCACCTTTTTTTATGCTCTTTCCAAACATAATAATCATTTTTGTTGGAAATGAATTTTACCCCCACCCCTATATATACCAATTCAGGGTATATATTTGCACATTAGGGGGGGGGGGGGCAAATTTTATTTTTGATGTAAATGGGAGGTAAGTTTAAACTTTACCCCCACCCTCTAATGTTCATATATATACCCTGAATTGGTGTATAGGGGTGGGGGTAAAATTCATTTCTCACAAAACTGATTATTATATTTGAAAAAAGCACAAAAAAGACATTGAGTGGTATATTCACTTTATTTGTAAGTCAATAATATGATTTGGTAAAATTTACCAATTAGGCTATTGTGCCACCCACAAATTTAACTAACATCATTTGATGCTTTTTTATGCTCTTTCATAGGCTAATTTATATAGGCTAGCCTAAGCCTAGGCTAAAACATCTTCAGGATCCTCTAAGGGCTCAAGATGCAATTATTGAATTATGAAAGAGTATTCAAAAAGGTATCAAATGATGTTTTTACTTTCATCCTAGCTAAATTATAAGGTCACCTAGAGGTAAAGTTCTACAAAATCATATTATTGAGTTAGGACTAAAGTGAATACACCATTTGATGCCTTTTTTATGCTGATTATGAATAGCCTATAATAGGCTAAGCATTTCTATCAGAAATGAATTTCAGCCCCCCCCCCTATATATGCCAATTCAGGGTTAGGTTAGGTATAGCCTATATAGGGGGGGGGGGCTGAAATTCATTTCCAATAGAAATGCTTATTATATTTGTAATCAGCATAAAAAAAGGCATCAAATGATGTATTCACTTTAGTCCTAACTCAATAGGCCTAATATGATTTCATAGAATTTTACCCACCTAGAAATTTACTGATATTTACAAGTATGGTTAAGCTGCAGTCAAAATGTGTATACTACAATTATTTTGCATATTATGAAGCAAGAATTGTTTTCGAAAATTAAGAATAATTTAACCTAAAACTGATTGGGAATTTGCTCAACAAAAACCAACACAGCCTAGGACTGTTTTAGCCTAAGGAAAATAGTAAGCTATAAAAAGCTATCTGATCAACCATAGACTACATAAAGTCAGTACTGTACTGCTCTAAATTTTCTAGGTGATTTACATTATATTCTGAAAGTTTGAAAGGAGATATCCTTTGCAAAGTATTCTTCTGCTTCTTGAAATATTTTAACATATTTAAATTCTCAGCTTCTTCAATGAAATGTTTGTTCAATACAACAAAAATTTAAATAAGCAGATACGTAGCAGAAGAAGAATCGGAATACTTTATAAGCAGAAGGAATTCCACAGTTAAAGACTTTGGTAGGCCTAGGTATTCTTTTGCTAGTAAGGGTCTTTTTTGGGAATAAAATCGACAAGAAATGAATCTTGAAATAGTAACAGTCACCACTCTTCTGAAGGAAACATCTTAATAAAACTGGCCTAGCATGCTTACTATTAGGCTAGGCCTTGATTAGCCTACCTATTTTATCCTCTTTGCAAATATCATGGTTGCTTTCCGACAATCTCCCTCCCTCGAATGGTCTTAGAGCTTTTAGGATGTATACAAAACTAAAAAGTAAAGAAATTCTTAGGCTACTTTAAAACAGGCTATGCAACCTCTTTCTAGCCTATTAGGCCTAATCAGAGTATCATATTTCCTTTCATTGTTAGCCTACCCATTTGTAAAATCATCAGTATAATTCTCAATGAGCTACTTTTCACTGTCTTGGAAATTGGTTATGTTAGACAAATGGGTAAATTTCTAGTGGATTGTAACCTATAATTTTGCTATGATGAAAGTGAAAGCATTTTTTTATGCTCTTTCATAATTCAAGAATTGCTTCTGGGGCTAATTGCATCTTGAGCCCTTAAAGGGGTCTCAAAGGTATCTTATATGAATTATGAACAAGCATAAAAAAGCATCAAATGATGTTTTCACCATAAATGATGATAATGGGTTTCAAGAGGTCCTCTCTAGAAGCTCTAAAAAAAGGAAAAAAATCTCCCCAATTAAAAGCATTTCCCCTCTCCCTGCCCAAGATCCTCCCTCCAAAAACTTACGAATTTACCTTAAAATTACACCCACTACCCCCTTTGAAATAAAAATGATCACTGCAATAAGAGTTGCAATTTTTAAATTGCTAAAATCAATGTTCTCTCTTAACATTAACCGTGATGGATCTCTGCTTATAGCTGTAGAAGATCAGAAATCAGCAGATACAATAATTAACCTTAAATCCCTTCTGAATATCCCAATTATTGCATCTAATTGGAACCCAAAACAATCACCAACAAAAATTGTAGTTTACAATGTTCCCCCAGAGATATCTACTCAGGAGTTAAAAGAAGGCCTCTCAGATAGGGCTGGAAACACAATCCCAGTTGAGGATGTTACCCAACTTGGAAAACCTAACTCTACTGGCCTAAAAACTAGTAGATCCTTCTTATTCACACTAAAGGATAAAATTGATATCCCAGAAAAATTATTCCTATTTGGGCAAATCAAACCACACAAGGAATACAAACCTAAGCCTATTCAGTGTCAGAAGTGTTTCAAACTGGGACACACGACAAACAAATGCAATGAAATTCTCCAAGAGTGTAGTAATTGTAAATCTTTCCATCCTAAAGAGCTGACAACTTGCAAAAACACCCAGCCTACATGCATCAATTGCAAAGGTCCACATGAATCTACAAATAAATCATTATGCCCTGCATACAAGAAAAGAGCTCTAACACTCCAAATATCAACAGAGAAGGCCATCCCATACCCCTTTGCAGCAATGGAAGCAAATGCTGCCCAACAATACCAAATAAAGCCTGTAATGAAACCAACCAAAACCCCCAAGTCAAATGCCCCAAATGCATCAAGCACCCCATATAAAACAACATCTTCTAAGCCCCCTAGCTCAAATCCCTATCAGAAGGAATCACCAAGCCAGCAAGCCTTGTTTTCCGTGAGATGAGGCCAGCCTGGCCCTCCCTCCCAAGAAGAAACAAACCAGAAACACTACCAGGAATCAATCCCTTAACCAACAAACAGGATGCACTACCAAAAATGCAATCCCCAAATATATGCTTATTCATTCTAAACTGTAATGCAGTTCAGGCCATGAACATACATCAACTACAGAAAACAAAAATTATTGCAGAATTGGCAAAAATCTACATCCCAGATGATATGCTCATTCAAGCAAAAAAAGATCTTGCTTTACTTTTAACAAAGCTGAACATTGATACACAGTCATATGAAGAATAAATCAACAACACAACATTTATCAATACTCCAATGGAATGTAAGATCACTCACAGAAAATAAGCTAAATGAACTAATATCATTTATGAATAATAATTCCATTAATATTGCTTGCCTCCAGGAAACTCATTTAACCCAAAATCAACAAATTAAGTCTCTGGGATACACTATCCTGAGAAAGGATAGATCTTCAGAGAGAAAAGGAGGTGGTGTAGCTTTATTAGTTAATAATAATATAAAATTTTGTGGCATCAATTTTCCAGATTTTGAAAATGATGTTGATGTAATTGGTATAAGTGTTTGGCTGAATAATTTAAAAACCTACATAATAAGCTTTTATAACCCTAATGGCCAAACTTCAGATGCCAAGGATTTCTTTAATTATATAAATAATTCTAATATGTTAAAAAACATCATTATTTGTGGTGATTTCAATGCCCACAGCCTTTTGTGGGGGAATAAACCAGCAAATAAAGCTGGTAAATTTATTGAGCATATGACTTCAAATAATAATGAATTAGCTGTTGCTACCCCTCCAAACCTAAATACATATTTTAACCCCAAAAGTGCCAAATTCTCCACAATTGACCTACAAATTGTGTCTTTAAATTTTTTGAACAAAATTTACATAAATAAAATTGATAGTCTGTGTACAGACCACTTTGCTATAGTTTGCTCCCTAAATGAACCTGCTGAAACTTCATCTCATACCTCCAAATATATCAACACTAAAGCAAATTGGTCTATTTTCCAAAATAAGCTAAATGATGAAATTACAAGTTTCACCCAAAGTTCATGCATTTCTAACACAACAGTTGACACACATGCTGAAGCCTTGACATCTTTACTAATAAATACAGCTAATCATGCTATCCCCAGGACAACACCTAAGAAAACATTCCCTAAACAAATTCCTAAAGCATGGTGGACAAATGAGTGCCTAAATAAATGGAAGATAAAAAAGGCAGCTAGGACAGAATTCATAAAAAAACCAACACCTACTACATATTTAAAAAAATTACAAGCAGAATCTAATCTAAAAAGGACTATAATAGATGCTAAATATAAATACTGGAATAATTTTGCAAATAATCTCTCCAGAGAAACGCATGAGCCAATTATACATAAAGTCATAAGCCACATATGTGGGAAAAAGACTTCTCCCAACCCACTCCTGTATGAGCTTATACATAATAATACCCATTATGACAATGATATTGAAAAGGCTAACCTATTTGCAACTCTTTTTGTTAATAAGCTAACATCAAACAATCAAAGCAATCTGTCCACAATTCCTATGAACCCTAGTTACCAACCACGCCCAGGATCCGAATACATAACTAATCCATTTTCAATCCAGGAATTGAATAATGCAATACATCATATTAGGTCCAAAACTAGCAGCAGCTATGACAATATACACCCTACATGGATAAAGAATCTCACACCTTCATACAAACAAGAACTGCTAAATTGTTATAATCACGCTTGGGCATCCTCTAGGTTCCCCAATATATGGAAATGTTCGTCCCTCCTACCAATCCTAAAGAAAAATAAACCAAAAGATAACCCTGAGTCTTATAGGCCCATAATGATGACACCTGTGATGGGGAAAATAATGGAGAAAATGATTTATCACAGACTCCTCTGGTTTGTTGAGAAAAATAACATGATCCCACACACTCAAACTGGATTCAGGAAATACCACTCCTCAACAGATGCTTTCACTTTGCTAACAAATGCAATAAATGAATCTTTCTCAAAAAATAATATCCTAGTGGCAGCTTTCCTTGATTTTGAAGGAGCATATGACAATGTGAACCACCAAATCCTTTTAAATAAACTTGCAAACCTTGGAGTACCTCCCAAGCTAGTATCCTTTATTAAATCCTTCATAGAAGTGCGAAGTTTCATTGTTTGTGTTGGTTCAGCCTCTTCACCCCAAAAGACAATATCCAAAGGCCTACCTCAGGGAGCAGTCCTCAGTTGCCTCCTATTTGCCCTATATCTCTGGGACATGAACCTACCCCACACGAATCTACAATATGCTGATGATCTGGTGCTATGGTCATCTGGCAACACCTTTCAGATAGCACAGTCAAATCTGCAAAAGTCACTTTTCCAGTTTGAAAAATTCTCTCAACATTCAGATTTACCCATTGCACCCACCAAGTCAAAAATAATCCAATTTCACAGGAAGCAAAACCATGTTAATGCAAAACTAACTCTAAATAAAACAACTATTCCAGAAGATAATAATATTAATTACCTAGGTCTCATGCAAGTCTATTGCACCTACTTTCCCCCAATCCCCTCCATGGAATTGGTCATTTCCCATAATAAATACTGAATTTTCAAAATGGAATAAAGATTTAACCCCCATTGCTTTTGTTCAGAAAAAATTTGCAGAACTTAATACAATTACCTATAAAAATCACTTCCAAATGTTTGTTGATGGGTCAAAAATGAATGAGAAGGTTGCAAGTGGTGTTTTCCTTCCTCACCTGAAAATTGCAATGGGCGAGAGATTATT
Organism: Artemia sinica; assembly: GCA_027921565.1. Taxonomy (NCBI): domain Eukaryota; kingdom Metazoa; phylum Arthropoda; class Branchiopoda; order Anostraca; family Artemiidae; genus Artemia; species Artemia sinica. The sequence goes on along the minus strand of CM051264.1, from coordinate 25,140,382 downwards.
TAATAATTTATCTATAATGTCTGCTGAATTAAATGCCATAATCATGGCATTAGAACACCTTAAGCAAAACCAATCTTTGATTGAAAATTCGAATAATATTATCATCTATTCTGACTCTTTATCAAGCCTTGAGTTAGTGGCCTCAGCTCCTCAATATAAGTTGGACATTGACACTTATCATTGTCTCAGTATTATTGATAATCTTGCTTCAAGTGGCATAAACACTTACTTTCAGTACATTCCTAGCCACTCTGGCATAAGTGGTAATCATCAGGTTGATGAAATAGCAAAAAATGCTATAAATATTGACCAGCCAAGTGGGAGACCAATCCCAATTAGAGATATTTACCAATGGAGGCTATCAGATATTAATTTTAATAAGATTAATCCTATCCTTTCCCTCTTTCCCAATAAGTATCTTTCTAAAATTTATCATAGAATTCGTTCTGGAACAAATGGACTAAATTTCCTTGCATTCTCATATAAGATTTCTAATTCAAGTGGTTCAATTCCCCTGTCCCCTCTTTGCAGGCATTGTAATATGAATAATGAAACAATTGACCATTGCCTATTTGAATGTAATATGCTGACGTCTGCACAACATACCTTGCTTTCTAAACTGTTAAAATACTTCAAACACCACAAAATCCCACTATCAGTCAAGAGCCTAGCCAACTATACCTGCACACAGAGCATAGAAATCGACATCTATCATCTTATATTTGAACTCCTAGAGTCGAAAGATCTGCTGAAAGATATCTGAATATATCTAATAAATATGAGGCAATCAAGCCAGTAGCTCTGTAGCCCACAGAGTGAAGCAGAAGGAAAAGGGCTAAATAGTTTTACTGAAAAGCCTGCCTTCTGTTAAATAGAAGAAGAAGAAGATTCACTTTAATCTTAGCTAAATTACACAGAAGGCCATACCAAATAAAGCCTGTAATGAAACCAACCAAAACCCCCAAGTCAAATGCCCCAAATGCATCAAGCACCCCATATAAAACACCATCTTCTAAGCCCCCTAGCTCAAATCCCTATCAGAAGCAATCACCAAGCCAACAAGCCTCCTTGTCCAGTGAGATGAGGCCAGCCTGGCCCTCCCTCCCAAGAAGAAACAAACCAGAAACACTACCAGGAATCAATCCATTAACCAACAAACAGGATGCACTACCAAAAATGCAATCCCCAAATATATGCTTATTCATTCTAAACTGTAATGCAGTTCAGGCCATGAACATACATCAACTACAGAAAACAAAAATTATTGCAGAATTGGCAAAAATTTACATCCCAGATGATATGCTCATTCAAGCAAAAAAAGATCTTGCTTTACTCTTAACAAAGCTGAACATTGATACACATTCATATGAAGAATAAATCAACAACACAACATTTATCAATACTCCAATGGAATGTAAGATCATTCACAGAAAATAAGCTAAATGAACTAACATCATTTATGAATAATAATTCAATTAATATTGCTTGCCTCCAAGAAACTCATTTAACCCAAAATCAACAAATTAAGTCTCTGGGATATACTATCCTGAGAAAGGATAGATCTTCAGAGAGAAAAGGAGGTGGTGTAGCTTTATTAGTTAATAATAATATAAAATTTTGTGGCATCAATTTTCCAGATTTTGAAAATGATGTTGATGTAATTGGTATAAGTGTTTGGCTGAATAATTTAAAAACCTACATAATAAGCTTTTATAACCCTAATGGCCAAACTACAGATGCCAAGGATTTCTTTAATTATATAAATAATTCTAATATGTTAAAAAATATCATTATTTGTGGAGATTTCAATGCCCACAGCCTTTTGTGGGGGAATAAACCAGCAAATAAAGCTGGTAAATTTATTGAGCATATGACTTCAAATAATAATGAATTAGTTGTTGCTACCCCTCCAAACCTGAATACTTATTTCAACCCCAAAAGTGGCAATTTCTCCACAATTGACCTACAAATTGTGTCTTTAAATTTTTTGAACAAAATTTACATAAATAAAATTGATAGTCTATGTACAGACCACTTTGCTATAGTTTGCTCCCTAAATGAACCTGCTGAAACTTTATCTCATACATCCAAATATATCAACACTAAAGCAAATTGCTCTATTTTCCAAAATAAGCTAAATGATGAAATTACAAGTTTCACCCAAAGTTCATGCATTTCTAAGACAACAGTTGACACACATGCTGAAGCATTGACATATTTACTAATAAATACAGCTAATCATGCTATCCCCAGGACAACACCTAAGAAAACATTCCCTAAACAAATTCCTAAAGCATGGTGGACAAATGAGTGCCTAAATAAATGGAGGATAAAAAAGGCAGCTAGGACAGAATTCATAAAAAAACCAACACCTACTACATATTTAAAAAAATTACAAGCAGAATCTAATCTAAAAAGGACTATAATAGATGCTAAATATAAATACTGGAATAATTTTGCAAATAATCTCTCCAGAGAAACAAATGAGCCAATTATACATAAAGTCATAAGCCACATATGTGGGAAAAAGACTTCTCCCAACCCACTCCTGTATGAGCTTATACATAATAATACCCATTATGACAATGATAATGAAAAGGCTAACCTATTTGCAACTCTTTTTGTTAATAAGCTAACATCAAATAATCAAAGCAAGCTGTCCACAATTCCTATGAACCCTAGTTACCAACCACGCCCAGGATCCGAGTACATAACTAATCCATTTTCAATCCAGGAATTGAATAATGCAATACATCATATTAGGTCCAAAACTAGCAGTAGCTATGACAATATACACCCTACATGGATAAAGAATCTCACACCTTCATACAAACAAGAACTGCTAAATTGTTATAATCACGCTTGGGCATCTTCTAGGTTCCCCAATATATGGAAATGTTCGTCCCTCCTACCAATCCTAAAGAAAAATAAACTAAAAGATAACCCTGAGTCTTATAGGCCCATAATGATTACGCCTGTGATGGGGAAAATAATGGAGAAAATGATTTATCACAGACTCCTCTGGTTTGTTGAGAAAAATAACATGATCCCACACACTCAAACTGGATTCAGGAAATACCGCTCCTCAACAGATGCTTTCATTTTGCTAACAAATGCAATAAATGAATCTTTCTCAAAAAATTATATCCTAGTGGCAGCTTTCCTAGATTTTGAAGGAGCTTATGACAATGTGAACCACCAAATCCTTTTAAATAAACTTGCAAACCTTGGAGTACCTCCTAAGCTAGTATCCTTTATTAAATCCTTCATAGAAGTGCGAAGTTTCATTGTTTGTGTTGGTTCAGCCTCTTCACCCCAAAAGACAGTATCCAAAGGCCTACCTCAGGGAGCGGTCCTCAGTTGCCTCCTTTTTGCCCTATATCTCTGGGACATGAACCTGCCCCACACGAATCTACAATATGCTGATGATCTGGTGCTATGGTCATCTGGCAACACCTTTCAGATAGCACAGTCAAATCTACAAAAGTCACTTTTCCAGTTTGAAAAATTCTCTCAACATTCAGATTTACCCATTGCACCCACCAAGTCAAAAATAATCCAATTTCACCGGAAGCGAAACCATGTTAATGCAAAACTAACTCTAAATAAAACAACTATTCCAGAAGATAATAATATTAATTACCTAGGTCTCATGCTTGACCAAAAACTTAATTTCCACCTCCACATTTCAAACACAATAAAAAAATGTTATAGAAAAGCAAATATACTAAAAAGACTTCTTTCCACACCCTGGGGTTGTAAGGAGAAAACCTTACTCCAGTTTTATAAATCACATATAAGACCCCATATTGACTATGGGCTCATTGTCTATGGTGCATGTGCAAAGACCCAGATGCAAAAAATTGAAACAACACAAAATGATATAATACGTCTCATATTTGGTCTTAGGAAACCCACAAGCACCAAGTTTCTGCTTATGGAGAGTGGATTAACAACAATAAGGGAGAGACGTAGCTTTCTCTTGATAAAACATCTTACAAAAATTGAATCAAATAGCTCACACACATTACATAATTGGTTAAGAAATCCAGCCATGTATAGAGGTATTACCGATGAGTATGCCAATATTCAAAAGAAGTTCCCTGTACCAGCAAAGTCTATTGCACCTACTTTCCCCCCAATCCCCTCCATGGAATTGGTCATTTCCCATAATAAATACTGAATTTTCAAAATGGAATAAAGATTTAACCCCCATTGCTTTTGTCCAGAAAAAATTTGCAGAACTTAATACAATTACCTATAAAAATCACTTCCAAATATTTGTTGATGGGTCAAAAATGGATGAGAAGGTTGCAAGTGGTGTTTTCCTTCCTCACCTGAAAATTGCAATGGGCGAGAGATTATTTAATAATTTATCTATAATGTCTGCTGAGTTAAATGCCATAATCATGGCATTAGAACACCTTAAGCAAAACCAACCTTTGATTGAAAATTCGAATAATATTATCATCTATTCCGACTCTTTATCAAGCCTTGAGTTGCTGGCCTCAGCTCCTCAATATAAGTTGGACATTGACACTTATCATTGTCTCAGTATTATTGATAATCTTGCTTCAAGTGGCATAAAAACTTATTTTCAGTACATTCCTAGCCACTCTGGCATAAGTGGTAATCATCAGGTTGATGAAATAGCAAAAAATGCTATAAATATTGACCAGCCAAGTGGGAGACCAATCCCAATTAGAGATATTTACCAATGGAGGCTATCAGATATTAATTTTAATAAGATTAATCCTATCCTTTCCCCCTTTCCCAATAAGTATCTTTCTAAAATTTATCATAGAATTCGTTCTGGAACAAATGGACTAAATTTCCTTGCATTCTCATATAAGCTTTCTAATTCAAGTGGCTCAATTCCCCTGTCCCCTCTTTGCAGGCATTGTAATATGAATAATGAAACAATTGACCATTGCCTATTTGAATGTAATATGCTGACGTCTGCACAACATACCTTGCTGTGTAAACTGTTAAAATACTTCAAACACCACAAAATCCCACTATCAGCCAAGAGCTTAGCCAACTATACCTGCACACAGAGCATAGAAATCGACATCTATCATCTTATATTTGAACTCCTAGAGTCAAAAGATCTGCTGAAAGATATCTGAATATATCTAATAAATATGAGCCAATCAAGCCAGTAGCTCTGTAGCCCACAGAGTGAAGCAAAAGGAAAAGGGCTAAATAGTTTTACTGAAAAGCCCGCCTGCTGTTAAATAGAAGAAGAAGAAGAAGAATTATATACTTAAACTTGAAGAAGAAAAGAAGAAGAATATTAAAAATAATTGTGTTAGAGAATTCGAAAATTTTGTGAAAACAGGACTATCAAGTGAAGTTTTCTTGATTATTTTTATTTATATAAAGTGGGGAATTTATCTCAACCATGATCCCAATGAAATTACCCCCTGAGAAGGGAGATACTAATTACCAAATGCTAGGCACCATCTCCCCATTACCAAGTGACCTTTCTGAGGACTCAGACTCCAATGAAACCATGGTCACTGTCCACTCTGAGGACTCAAATCTCCATGATGATGGCTTCAAAACAGTCACTCCTAAAAGATCCAAGAGAAAACGGTACACCAGTTTCTCCCCATTAAAGACAGTTTCTACTACACCCCCATCTTTTTTGGAAGAAGAGCACTTCATCCACATTCTTCTTACCTCTCCTGAAACCATGTTCCAAATAAAAAACATCCAAACAATTAGACTTGAGCTCTTCAAAATCCTGAAAATTAATTTCAACCTCAACATCAACAGAGATGGTTCAATCTTAATATCTATTCAAGCAGGCTTTGAAAATGCAAAAACAACTCTTTTGTCACTTAACTCCCTTGGAGGCATTAAGGTCGATTCAAAGCAATGGATTCGCCCTCCCCCTGCCCAAACAAAAATTGTCATATACAATATCCCCAATGGTATTCCTGAAACTGACTTAAAGGATGGCCTTATGAACTGCAAAGGCCAAAAAATATCAGTATCAAAAGTCACCAGACTTGGAAGACCCAACAATGATGGCATATACACATCTAAATCCTACCTTTTCACCCTGGACTCCACCCTAGAGAACTTCAGTGAACCTATATCCCTATTTGGCCAGATAAAGCCCTACAAAGAGTACAAGGCTAAGCCAATACAGTGTGAAATATGTCTGATAATGGGTCACACAAAACAACACTGCAAAACAAACCTGAAGAGGTGCAACCTATGCCAAAACATCCATCCTCCAAACACAGCAAACTGTGCAAACAAGAAATTATCATGCATTAATTGCAAAGGTCCCCATTCTTCTGACAACAGATCTGTATGCCCAAAATACAAGGCAAGATCAATGGCTCTCAGGTTGTCTGAAAAAGAAAATATCCCATTTCAGTTTGCAAAAATTAAACTCGTGGTGCACAATGCAGATACACCTGAATTCTCTGAACCAAACACACAACCTAATCAAAAAACTCTACAGCAAAAAGCTACAAGGACCAAACCACAAAAAACATTCCCTGGAATCAAGACCTTAGACTTTCCCCCCCTTCCAGCCAGAGACCAAGACCCTGAATCTTCTATAAGTAAACTTGCAAAACCAACCTCATCAAAATCGCCAAAGGAAATATCAGAAGAAAATCCAAATCTACTTACAAACTTATGCCTTTACATATTCAACTTCAACTCACTCTCCAGAACATCCCTCACAGAAGATCAAAAATCCTCAATTCTAGAAGAGATGGCTAATACCTACTTCCCAAAAAATCTTAAGGACACAGCCAACACAAATTTCAGAACTATACTCAATAAACTAAATCTATCTATCAATGGCTAACCCTCAGTTACCCCTATCCTCCTCAATTTTGCAATGGAATGTGAGATCATTAAATGACTATAAAATCACTGACCTTCTTAAGTATACTTCTTCACACAACATAGACATACTATGCCTTCAAGAAACCCATTTAAACTCATCAGTTAATCTAAAAATTCCTGGTTATGATGTCCTAAGAAAAGACAGATCTTCCAATAGAATTGGTGGTGGAGTTGCCATCCTTGTACGATCTCACCTCAAATTCTGTGGTATAAGCCTCCCTGACTTCAGTCATGACATTGATGCAATTGGTGTAAAGTTGTGGCTGGCAAACATGGAGGTCACTGTTATTAATTTATATAATCCAAATGGCAATAACAATGGACATGATTTTTTCAATTTTATTTCTAATAATTTCTCAAATTCAAATCTAGTGGTTGTTGGGGACTTCAATGCCCATAGTTCTATCTGGGGTTATTCACCTCAAAATAATGCTGGAAAATACATAGAGGAATTCCTCGCCAATTTTACCAATATAGTACTAGCAACTCCTAGACACCTAAATACCTACTTCAGCAAAAGAAGTGGGAGTTATTCAACTATTGATCTTCAATTAGTTTCATCAAGTTTAATAAATAAAACTACTGTCAACAGAATAGACAACCTCCTAAGTGACCATTTTGCCATATGCACAAAAATTGGTGACCCAGCCATCATTGACAATTTCATTTCCCACTATGTGTGGCAAAAAGCAGACTGGCCAAACTTCTCCCACATTCTCTCAAACCATGACTACTCTTCACTCTCCACTGACCCAAACCAACTCTCCAAAAATCTCACATCACTACTTCTTGATGCTGCAAAACTTACCATACCCCAGTCCCAATGCCCTAAAACACTGAAAAATAAAAAACCCCCTAAGCCATGGTGGACATCCTCTTGCCAAGAGGCTTGGCACAATAAAAGGAATGCCATCAGATCCTTCAAGAGAAATCCATCCACTGGAAAATATATTGCAGAGCTACAAGCAGAGGCAAAACTGAAGAGAACAATTAAACTTGCAAAAGAAGAGGCTTGCAAAAACTTTCTCTTATCAGTGTCCCACAAAACGCAAGAGTCAAAGATTCATAAATTCCTAGACAAGATGTGTGGCAAATTCTCCACACAGAACCCCTTCCATTACCAGCTAACTCTAAATGGTCAGCAGCTGGAAACCAACAAAGAAAAGGCTAAATTTTTAGCAGATTTTTATGAGAAGAAATTCAAAAACACCTCTCATAATCCACCTCAGATCAGCCTAACACCCCATTTTGACTTGCCTGGGTCCCAGTATCTACTCCAAGATTTTACAATGATTGAGCTGAATAAAGCAATCAATTCAATCAAACCCAAAACAACTTGCAGCCACGACCAGATCCATCCATCTTTACTCCAACACCTTCCAATAGAGTTTAAAAAAGTACTCTTATCTCTCTTCAACAATGCCTGGAGCAATTCCTTCTTCCCATCTGCTTGGAAAACATCACTCATCATCCCCATATTAAAACAAAATAAACCCAAAGAGGACCCCAACTCCTTCAGACCCATTATGATTACCCCAGTTCTGGGAAAATTATATGAGAAGATAATCCACTCCCGATTGTATTGGTTTGCTGAGTCTAACCACCTCATCCCACATACCCAAACAGCATTTAGGAAATATCATTCTTCCATTGATGCATTTGTTCGCCTAACCAACGCCATATCTGAGTGTCTGAAAGACAACCAAATCCTAGTTGCAGCCTTCTTGGACTTCCAGAACGCATATGATAATATCCAACATCCACTCCTACTGCAAAAATTATCAAAAATGGGTTTTCCAATACCTGTAGTGAATTTCTTTAAAAGTTACCTATCTGAACGCTCTTTTGTTCTCCAAGTAAATTCCTACATCACTTCTAAAAAGTCTGTCTCCAAAGGCCTTCCCCAAGGTGCTGTCCTCAGCTGTCTTCTGTTTTCACTATATTTATGGGATCTCAACCTACCCCAAACAAATATTCAGTTTGCAGATGATATAGTCCTATGGTCTACCTCAAATGATTTTGAACTAGCCCAATCCAAGTTACAAAAGTCGCTTTATGCCTTTGAATGTTTCTCCAACAATTCATGCCTACCCACTGCCCCATCAAAATCAGCTATAGTACAGTTTCATAACAGGAGAAATCCCCAATCTGCCCTACTAACCCTAAATGGTGTTGTCATCCAAGAGCAACAACACATCAAATATCTTGGCCTCACTCTAGACCAAAAACTAACCTTCAGGCTCCACATTGAAAATGTGAGAATAAAATGCCTCAGGAAAATGCGTATCTTACAAAGGCTACTCAATACGCCTTGGGGTTGCCATGAAAAAACTCTAATAAATTTCTATAAGACTTATATTAGATCTCAGATTGATTATGGACTAATTGTATATGGCTCATGCTCAAATACCCTACTATGCAGTCTGGAGACTGTCCAGAATACTATGATCCGTGCTATACTTGGCCTCAGGAATCACACCAAAACCAACTTCCTCCTCAGTGAAAGTGGTCTCACCTCTATTGCCATGCGTAGAGACATTCTACTTGCCCGCTACTTTACAAAAATTGAAGGTAACAGTTCCCATAGATTACATGACTGGCTAAGAAACCCTGGAGCTTTTAGGGGCCTTGCACGGGAATTTGCAACCACCCAAATGACCTACCCCATACCTTCATCTTCTTTATTTCAAATTTACCCCCGGATACCTTCCTGGGCTAACCTCCACCCAGAAGTGAACCTTTTGTTTGCGCCAGCTATTAAAACAGACCTTTCCCTTGCCTATGTAAAATCATTATTTCATGAATTTGAGTCTCAGAGATATATCCACCACCTCCCAATTTTTGTGGATGGCTCAAAAACAGATTCCAGGACTGCTTGTGGAGTCCACTTCCCATCTTTAGGTATAGCAGCTGCTGAAAGGCTCCAAAATGATGTGAGTATCATGACAGCTGAAATAGCTGCCATCAACATTGCAATGGAAACCATTATAAAGATGCCAAACCCCCCAAGAAACACCCCGCTTATAATTTATTCAGACTCAAAATCAGCCCTTGCCTCAATATCACCAGAACATTCAGACTACCCAGACAATGATACCTCCACCACTCTTGTACTATTGAACCAACTACTTAAACAAGGTATATCCACAAAATTCCAGTACATCCCAAGTCACATGGGTATAAAAGGGAACCACAAGGCAGATGAAATAGCTAAATCTGCCCTTCAGCTTGAAATAATTTCTGGAAGACCTATCCCAGTAAGAGATGTAAACCATTGGCGCCTAAAAATTTATCTAGCAAACCAATGTCCACCAAACCTTTCTCCATTTACATCCCGGAAAGACTCAAAGATGTACCACAGAATACAATCAAATGCTACTGGCCTTAACAGCCAAACTTGTCTCTATCAAAACACAACCATTCCAACAGTAATGAGCCCTCTTTGCCGCCTATGTCAAACCTATGATGAGACCATCAACCATGTTCTTTTTGGTTGCCCTGTGGCAACTCTCAACCATAAAAAAGAATGGCTAACTTTATCTGCTATACTCAAGCGCCTCAAGCTAACCCCTAATATTGACCAACTAACACAAAGGAGACACTCTTCAACTGATGATGCTGAATTGTTCAAAGCTGTCTTTAACTGCCTAAATATAGGTGGTTTCATCAATGATGTATAAAGCCTATTATTGAATAATAATAGTCTAATCTCTATATTTGATTTCCCAGGACACCCCTGACATAATCATACAATACGAAAAAGGTTAAATGGATTCATCCGAAGCCTATAATTGAAGAAGAAGAAGAAGAAAAAATGGCAAAATTCTACTTTAGCTTCTTTTGGCTATCATGGAAAGGGATTAGGTTAGGAAAGTGCAATTTTCAGGGATGGGTCTACAGGCTAAAGTATGTCCCAGGAAGGTATTTTAAAGTACCTACCTTGGTCAATATATACCAAATCATATTATTGAGTTAGGACTAAAGTGAATACACCATTTGATGCCTTTTTTATGCTGATTACGAATATAATAAGCATTTCTATCGGAAATGAATTTCAGCCCCCCCCCCCTATATAGCCTATACCTAACCTAACCCTAAATTGGCCTATATAGGGGGGGGGGGCTGAAATTCATTTCCGATAGAAATGCTTATTATATTTGTAATCAGCATAAAAAAAGGCATCAAATGGTGTATTCACTTTAGTCCTAACTCAATAATATGATTTGGTATATATTGACCCCTACCTCCACTACTTCTCCCTCTAGAGGGTCTGAAATTTTCCTACATGACAGGTTACCTGTTGAAATTTTGACAAAACAACATTTTACCTTAATTTTCAGTTATCAGCTTCTTTTTCTGGTAAAAATTTAGAATTGTGGCACCTAATAAGGAGACATGTTAAGAAAACAATTCTTACTTTAAAATATGTATAATGATCCTAGTTAACATATTATCCAAGGTGGAGAACCTTTATGATCAAGTCTTTCCTCTAAAAATCCTTCTTTTTCCAGCTTAAAAGAAAAAGTTTCCAAAAACCACCACACTGAGGTTCAATGCCTAAGTGTTTTGAAATTGCTGCTATAAATTGCCGCCAAATAAGTTGTTTTATAGATAGCATTCATGCAGGTCTTTAGCATTCATATTTTGATTTTTGCCTTGTACCACTGCTTATTAAAAAAAAGTATTAAAAAGACCAGCATGAATGCTACCTATAAAACAACTTATTTGGCGGCAATTTCAAAAGACTTAAGCATTGAATCTCAGCATGGTGGTTTTAGGAAACTTTTTCTCTTAAGCTAGAAAAAGAAGGATTTTTAGAGGAAAGACTTGATGATAAAGGTTCTCCCCTTGGATAATATAAGAACTAGGATCATTATACATATTTTAAAGTAAGAATTGTTTTCTTAACATGTCTCCTTATCAGGTGCCAAAATTCTAAATTTTTACCCTTTTTCTCTGGCTTTAGTTCTGAAATTGTAATTCCTGTTATGTGAGTAGAATTTTAAGCCATATTAATGCTTTTTTTCACAAATCAGGAAATGTATTTGCATATCTTTAAAACCTTATAAATTGGGATTGAGCAAAGTTGCAAACCTGAAAACAATTTTGTTGTACTTCCTTCAAACAGTAGATCTATTTTGCATGGTTTGACTTTTATAACACAGATTTTTAAAATTCATCAAAGGTCAGGGCCCTCTAGAGAGAGAAGGAGTGGAGGTAGGTACTTTAAAGTACCTTCCCAGGACATACTTTAGACTGTAGACCCATCCCTAAAAGTTTCAAATTCCTAACCTAGCCCCTTTCCAAGATAGCCAAAAGTAGCTAAAGTAGAATTTTACTGAAAACTTTTTTACATGCTGACCAATGGTCTGCATTGTGCAGGTACCAATTTCCTGATTTAATGCTTTTGGCTGGGAGTACAATGCAAGGTTAGGGGCAAACCATCTGATACTTCCCATGTTTTCCCCCAGATTTCTCTAGGTGCCCATTTAGAGCCAGGTCAACTCTGGCTGAGCTTACAGAGTCACACCATCAACCCCCATCCCAAGCCAAATAGCCAGCAACACTAGGACTTGGAACTCCAACCTCAGGGGTTCAAGCCCAGAGCACTAACCACTTGGCTGGGATGGCTCAAAGTCTATGGCCCACTGCATTTTTAACTTGAACTTTACATAAAGTGAGCATACCATTTGATGCTATTTGTTATGCTTTTTCTGAATATAATAATCACTTTTCTTGCAAATTCAATTTTAAACCCTTTTAGGATCTTTGAAAATAATAGTTTCTTTCTATAGTTTTTGGATATAAAAATGGGTTAAAACATTTGTTTCAAATCTACTATTTCATTATAAATCCATTTTGTAAAAGTTGTATAATTCACAAACTTTGATTTGTCAAGGTTAGGTTGAATAAAAAAAATCAAAACAATTCTGCCATGTTTACTTCTTATTCTGTTAGACCACTTAAAAACTGCCATTTTGCCTATAGGGTAAAAGACCTTTTTTTGGGAAACCACTTTTCTTTGGCATTCCAGAAAAATAGAGTTGGGTTTTTGGACCACCCCTATTTTACTTAAACATGATACAAAGTGAGGGTAGTAGCAAGAGTCCTGCCTTCTTGGTGAAAGTTTTACCAATGATTTGTCAGCATTAATTAAAAATGTGGTATCTGTTTTGATAAGCAATTGAAAAGAAAAAATTATATTTATGATTTATGGAATAGATACCAAGCAATAAAAGTTACAGTTTTAGAAACAGAAGAAAATCAGCTTTCTGTTAATATATGAATAAAGCTGAAACACTTGAAGGATATATACATCAAAATAGGGTATTTGGTATTTCCAAAAAGAGGTTCTTGTAGGTAAGTCAATAACCAATAATTTTAAGTGTTTGATCTTAAATAATTTTAATTATAACTATATTGATGCATAGCTTAGATTTTTAACTATTCATTGATATATGCGATTCTTCTGGTAACAAGGCATGAGGGTTTTATTTTTAAATAATTTTGTTTTTACCATGTGTTGAAAAATATAAAGCCAACAGAATAAACTTTGCAGATGGAAAAATTGGAGAAATTGTTTTGAATTTTTTCATCCAACTTAATTATGAAAGATCATTGCTTGTATATTATATAACTAACAAAATTGATTTTATAATGAAATAGTAAGTTTGAAACCAATGTTTTAACCCTTTTCATTTTTATACCCAAAAACTATAGAAAGAAATTATCACATTCAAGGGTAAAAAATAGGGGTTAAAATTTAATTTGCAGGAAAAGCAATTATTCTATTCAGAAAGAGCATAGAAATGGCACCAAATAGTATGTTCACTTTATTTAAAGGTCAATTATATGAGCTGCTCCATATTTACCCAATTTGTGAGGTTTCAATGACCTGCAAATACATTTCCTAAACTTAGAAAAAAAAACATTGATATGGCTTAAAATTTTAGGCATATAACAGAAATTGTATTTTCAAAACTAAAACCAGAGAAAAGGAAATGGAAATATGAAAATTGAGGTAGGCGTATAATGTTGCTTTGTCTAAACTTCAATAGGTATAGCTCTGTCAAGTAGGCAAATTTCTAAGACATAGAAACCAGAATAGGGTTAACATAGTAGCTTGGCAATGCCTTCCCAGAGTATGTTTTTGCCCTGGATTCATTACTGAAAGTTTTATTTTCCTAACCTAATTACTTTCCAAGATAGCAAAAAGTAGCTTTTCTAGAATTTTATCAGAAGCCTACAAAATTCTGAAAACAACTTACAAAAGATCCTAAAATACTTACTTAACCTATATCAATCCTGAAAGGACACCAAGTGGGGGTAAAGTTGCTGCATTTATTTTTGCTGTTTAATCAACATCCAATCCTCAGTTTTGATAATAGCTGTTTGTTTGTAAAACCTTGGTTTTACTTTGAGCTTATAAACTGTTCTTTGAAATGCCACCCAATCATCATTCAATTATTGTTTTCAGAATGATGAACAGGGCTCCATATGCCATTCCACTACTTTAGTTTACTTTTGACTGCCATGTATCACAAAGCATGCACAGTAAAACTGTTCTTTATCTAAAGAATAAGCTTTTCAGATGTATATTTTTCAAACATTTCTGCTGCTTTGTTTGCTATTTTCAAAGTTTTTTTTTCCAAAAAAAATATAAATGCTCATTGCTTCAGACCATTTTCAATAAATAGTTGACATGATTTGGATTTTAACAGCACATGCTTCTCATCTCTTCCTCCCACCAGTGAAAATGTAGCAATAACACCCTTGTTTCTAATAGGATAGAGGTGAAAGTGGTGAAATGTGTCAAATTTTACTTTGATTTTGTACAGACTTTGCTTAATAGTTTATTTGAAGGAAACTGACGTTTTTTTCAGTGGCAATCAGGCAATTTCATAAATTCTATAAGTTTCACTCCCTCCCTTCTAATAAAGACAAGCTTGAAATTCTAGAGTAAAATCCCTTTCTCTATGCTAAGTAAGTTATGTAAGTTTTAGGGGGAGGTGCATTCTGTCACATTTGCTCCAGGCCTCAAAAGGCTAGTTTAGCTATGAAGCAGTTTTTGACATTGATTCAACTCAAATTAATTACTGTTTAAGCAGGGGTCTCAATTTGCTATGGAGCTTGGCTGTGATATGCCCTCACAGGCCTTGGCTTGCCCCTACCTTATTCTGACATTCAGAAGCCATCTTTAAACAAGAGTGTGAAAGAAGAAAATTACAAAGGAAACAGATAATTCTTCATGCTAAAATAGAATATTGTTTTTGCCACCAGCAGCAAGCTCCAAACATAACTAAGAGACTCTTGATGTGACATTATCTGCTGCAGCTTCCAGCTGGAATTTATTGCAGTCACTTTTTTTCTCTAGCAACTCTAATCCTTGTCTTTCTGCATCTAGAAGTTATGTTGTCAAAGTTCTATCTGGCTGAGGAGCTCTTATAAGATGTATTTTCAGTGTAGAATGGAAAAATAAAACACAATATAAGAGTAAAACCAAGAATATCTTAATTTATTTAAAAACAATGAATGGCAAAAACAAATGCAGCTGGTGTACAGTTAGGGCTATTGAGAAGGAAACATCATTAAATTTTGAAAGGAAATTAGAATATTCCTAAAATGCTTACTTACATTATTCCTAAATGCACTCCACCTTACCCCCAAGCCCTTATGTGCAAATTTAGCTCAAAGTACAGATTTTTCAAGCATTTTACCCTATGTCATTATTTTACATCACCTTAAATTGCATTGACAAGTAAGATAAGGGATTGTTGAATCTCCTGTACACTCTTGCTGTAGTGTGAACTTCATCTAAGCTAGCCAGTATCTAGAGTCAGCTTCCCTTCTCCATTCTTCCAGTCCCAGTCAATGCCCTTTTTGAATGATTCATCAGCCTTGGATTGAACAGTGGCATTTGAGAGACTATTCCATAGTGGCACAGATCAAACAGTGTAGAAGTTCTGATGCAATCATCACTGGCTTATGGGAACCTATATTTTCTGGATGTGTCCCCTGGTGGAGCTGTTGAGGGTTGACAAGAAAACTTAACTTTGACCTATAGTGCTCAAGCAACTTGCAAGTCTTGCTGACATCTCCCCTTTTTCTTCTGATCTTCATAAGATTTTTCTTGCAGATGAGGTATACCCTTGGTGACTTGACACTGAACATTCTCAGGTGCTCTAATATCCATTGTATACCAGGGATATGCCAAAATCTTACCTAACTCCAAATAAGGGAGGATAAATGCCTTATAGAGTTTCTTTGTCACAGATGGCTTCCTGGTGGTAAACATTCACTTAATGAGCCCAAGGGCCTGGTTTGCTTTGGTAGTTTGAACTTGTATATGGCTGTGGAACTTAGGCCCCTTGTCAATAATAATGCCTAAAATCATTTTCTTCACTTACCACCTGAAGTTAGCTGTTCCCAATTGTTTTTTTTTTCTTTTTTTGGGTCAAGATGAGGAACTTTACATTTTGATGCATAGAACTGTACACCCCACTCTTCAGACCATCTTGAAAGTGTGTTGAGATCTTCCTGAACAGTTGAGGGATCTTCATTACATTTGGCTAGACCCAGTGGCTCATTGTCATCAGCATATAACATCAGAACATTCTTTAGGTTTGTTGAGCAGTCATTGATATAAATACTGAAAAAAATAGGCCCCAAGATGGTTCCTTGCAAGACACCACTGAGAACTACAGCTGACTCAGAGAAGATAGTACCATTTTCAGTATTTATGAGGAACATCTGTGTAAGAAAGCATCAATTGAACCTATAAGCTCAGCTTGGACTCTATAAGCATTTAGCTTCAGTAACAGGAGGTTGTGTTTCATCTTATCAAAAGCTTTTGCTTGATCTAGCAGGATGATGTTACAGGAAATTCTCTGTCAAGGAGCTTAGTAACAATATCATAAGACTCAATGATGTTAGTTTCAATTGAGTGACTTTTGCAAAACCCATTCTGACTTTCGTTGAGCAGCTGGCTGTTATCTAGATGATTAACTAACTCATCATTTGATATACCTTCAAGAACCTTGCTAACTATGGAAGCAAGGCTGATGGTTCAATAGTTGCTAGCTAGGTCCTTTTCTCATGTCTTGAAAATGGACTTGATAGGGATAGGTTTCCAGTTGCTAAGGACGGCTTTTGATGTCAAGGTCACTTTGAATATCTTAACAATAGGTTCTATTCAAAGCTGCACAGTTTCTTTGAGTAATAATGGCTGAATATTATCTGGCCCAGCAGCTTTATTCTCATCAGGTTTCTTGATCCTTTTGAGGAGATTTTCAGTGGTGATAACACTGCAGGAGGTGAATTAGGCAACAACTTGGCAGAAAAATTTACAGCAAAGCAATCATTCAACATATAAGCAATATCTTTAGGATTAGTAACCTTTGTACTGTTCTCTTTGTTAAGATGGAAGATACACTGTCTTGAGGGGTTTGCAAAGGAGACTTAGCATTAAGTGTTTTTCTTATAGAAATGATGGGGGTGGGGAGGGGCTGCCCTCAAATCACTTTTGGCTCTTAAAAAGAGCACTAGAACTTTCCATTTCAATAAAACATTTTATGCCCAGGGAGTAACTTACAACCCTTCCCCCAGGCTCTGAGGGGTTTTATCAAGCCAGGAGGCCTTGTTAAATGATTCTTTTGACCATTTTAATGGCTATTTCATAATTTTGATTAGATGCATTTGTGGGAAAGAGGACATGGGGGAATGGACTAATTGCCCTCCAGTCACCTTTGACTTTGAAGAGGGGAGTTAGAACTTTCAGTTTCTAATCAAATGAGCCTCCTCTAAAGTTTATACAACCACCCCTTCCATAAAAACCTTATATAACCCTGGGAGCATAACTTAGAACCCTTGTCCCCAGACTCTGGAGGGCTGTGTCAACTCCAGAGGTATTGTTATATGATCTTTGGACTATTTTGAACAGAATGGCTATCTCACAATTTCAATCAGATGTGTTTGGGGAAAAGAATATATCAGGGAGGTGGCTAGTTGCCCATCATTTTTGACTCTTAAAAGGGAACTAGAACCTTAAATGTCCAATTAAATGAGCCTCCTCTATAGTTTAAACAACCACCCCTTCCATAAAAACCTTATGATGTTCATTTCAATATCCTCTGATCAAATGGCTATTTTGATAAAAATGGCTATCTCACAATTTCAATCAGATACATTTAGGGAAAAGAGGGCACGGGGGGATAGGTAGTTGCCCTCTTATCACTTTTGAGTCTTAAAAGGGAACTAGAACCTTAAATTTCCAATCAAATGAGCCTCCTCTATAGTTCATACAACCACCCCTTCCATAAAAACCTTATTTGCCCCCAAGGAATAACTTACAACCCTTGCCCCCATGGTCTGGGGGAAAAGAAGACATGGGAAGGCTAGTTGCTCTCCAATCACTTTTGACTTTTAAAAAGGGCACTAGAACTTCTGATTTTCAATCAAATGAGTAACAAAATTAAAAAATTACCTATTGTTTTTTTTTCTTATCTAATTTGTCTCAAAATTTCTAAGTTTCTGTGACTACTACTACTACTAACAACTCACCGCAGCACCAAGCCGCCTGAGGCCAACACAGCTACGCACGATCCTCCTCCACCCCAATCTATTCAAAGCCTCCCTTTTTACACCCGCCCACAAAGTTCCCATTTCCTTTAAATCTTTCTTTATGACGTCATCCCACCCCAGATGGGGACGACCTGCTTTCCGTTTAGCCCTAGATGGTTGGCCAAAAAGAACAATCTGTCATCCTTCATCCGCACAACGTGCCCTAACCACCTCAACCTTTCTTTCATTATAGCCCTAGAGAGTGGTATTGAACCACATTTTTCGTATAGCCTATTGTTTGAAATACAGTCAGTCAGCCAGGTACCCAGAACAATCCTTAAGCAATTTCTCTGGAAAACATCTAGCAAATCTTCATCCAATTTTTGGAGCGTCCATGCTTCAGAGCCATATTTGACCACTGTCATCACTGTAGCTTCTAATATTCTAATCTTGGTTAGCAGACTTATCTTCCTATTCTTCCAGACTTTTTTTAACTGTGAAAAAACACCCTGAGCCTGGGCTATTCTATTTTTAACATCTTCACTGCTCCCACCATCTTCACTAATAATACTACCAAGGTAAGTGAAGCTGCCCACCTGATCAATCTTTTCATTACCCAATGTCACTTTTCATCTTCACTTATTCCTAGCCTTAGTGACTTAGTCTTCCTAACGTTAATTTTCAAACCAATTCTAGCACCCTGAACTCACAAAACCTCTAAAACTTCATTCATTTTGCTCACATTTTCATCTAGGATGCTTAAATCATCAGCATAATCCAAGTCCAGGAGACTTTTTCCTCCCCATTTGATTCCGTGGTCTCCCATTGCCTTTCCTGTGCTCCTTAAAACAAAGTCCATCAAAATAATCCATATAAAGGGGGATAGAACACAGCCCTGCTTAACTCCTGATTTAATACAAAACCAGCTGCTAACCTCATTTCCTACCTTAACTGCAGCAGTGTTATTCTCGTACATAGCACTAATCACTTTAATGTATTGTCTGGTATACCATACAAGGATAAAACCTTTACTAAAGCTCTTCTATCAACAGAATCGAACGCTTGCTCGTAATCTATAAAACTGAGGACCAAAGGTGTTTGAAAACTCAGGCACTTCTCAATTATTAGCCTAAGAGTGAAAATTTGGTCGACACATCCTCTACCTTTTCTAAAACCGCACTGCTCTTCTCTTAAAACTGTGTCTACGGCATCTCTCAGTCTAAAAATTATCATATTACTAAGCAATTTACTACCTACAGAGACCAGGCTAATGCCTCGATAATTACCACACTCACTTTTATCACCTTTCTTATAAAGTGGCTTAATTAAGGTTTTCCTAAAATCGTTAGGTACTTCCCCTTTTTCAAAAATCATATTCATAATCTTCAATAACTTATTTCTAACCTCAGAGCCACCATATTTAAGACACTCATTTACCACCCTATCAGCACCTGGAGCCTTATTATTCTTTAATCCTTTTAGTACTGTTGCTAATTCCTCCTCACAAAACAAATCTTCCTTCACATCCAAAGTATCACAAACTTTTTCATTTTCCTCTATATTTTTTCCTGCAACTCTATCTCGGTTAAGCAAGTTCTCAAAATGTTCGGCCCATCTCTCTTTAGTTTTTTCCTTATCGCTATTTGCGACCCCATTCGCAAAGTTTCTGTGACAATTCCTTCTATATAAAGTGCCTTGGTCAGGATAAAAAAAAAAATGATAAAACATTTTGCCCACATTGCTCTTTACTTAGGCAGTGCTGTTGCACTGCCTACGATTTGAATAGATGTCCTCCTTTTGAGATATTCTCACAAGGTAATCCTGAGAATTTAGATAAGAAAAAAAAGGAATAGGTAATTTTTTAATTTATGGATTTGTTTGTGATAACCTTTTAGATTAGGGGCCCCTCAGAAGAAAACATTTTTATAAAATAAAAGTAGTACCACTAGAGTCCCTTATCTTCTCCTCTTTTTAATACAATATTTATGTTTCTGACAATGCACACACTACCTCCCCCCCCCCCTGATTGTCCCTTGTAATGTGTGTAGCCCTTGTAGCCCTAATAATGTGTAACCTTTAATTCTGTATAGCCTATATCCTAAGTTCATGTATATGACCATCCTCTTATTTTGCATATTCAGAAGCACAAGTATGATTATTGGAAAGAACATAAAATATAGAATCTCATTGTCCCACTTTTGTTTTCCGTGATGTTTTCTTCTGGGAAGTTCGTAATCCAGAATGTTACCTTATTGGCTTACAAAAAGATGGACCTTTTTGATCCATATTTTAGTATTCTTCCTGAATATAGTCTACTAATTGCTACCTTTGCAATGGTATCCTTGCTTTATTGACCTACCATCTCCCTTTAATTTGGCTGGATATAGCAGTAGGCCTAGGCTAAATACAAAAAGTGTTTGATTTTGTAAGTTTCCATTGTTCTTTTTGTAAATTTTGAGCTTTTCCATTTCTTAGCTTGGTAGGATAATGCTACCAGTACTTAGACCATGCCTAATCTTGGAAATATATCTTGGTTAACATATATCTTTCGCAAACATGGGCAGGAGGTTGCTATTATAGGATTTAATGTACACAGTTTTTGGTAGTTGAGGCAACATTCAAACTTAAATAAATTTACCCTAACATCCTAGCCTATTCAAATAAAACTTTTCTGCTTTTCAACACTTGCCTTAGATTGAGTTTATCCATGTTAAGGTCTGTCTATGATATGGGTAATTTGTCCTGATTTTGAGATCTTGTGTCCAAGATTAAGCAGCATTTTCCAAGTTTATGCTCAAGCTTAGGCTAAAGTGTGTCTTGTGATCAATTTCTAGTGTTAACTATCAGTGCTTTTAAAATTGTTAAAATTGTGCATGATGAAAAGTTTCAAGTTAATCACATACTTATTAAGAAAATTTAGACAAATCCAGTGATGAAACAGTCCATTTCTAAGGTAATATAATGAAAGATTTTACAGTAATTTGACTGTGGAAGTCATGATTAGCTTCCAACTTTTAGGTATTTTACCATAGAAGGTCAGACCCCAGATAATGATTACAAAAAATTGTGAAAACTATCTAAGATAATCATAAATACTTAACCATTTTATTCCTAAAACTGTATTGTTTACTTTTCCCTCCCTCCCTCCCCCCTGGTGGATAAATATTCAGTGCACTATATACTAAAACTTATTTTTGGTAGCATGACTATTTTCTTCTTTATTGTTTTACAGCAAATGCTAATCATCAGTAGGAAGAAAAGAATACTATTTTATATAATAGTGGAAATATGTATAGTTGGTTGTATATTTATCCATAAGGAGGAGGGAGGATTAATTAGAGAAATCATGGACTTTCATTAGGCTACTGAGACAAGGAAGTATGTATGGCTGTTTTAAAGTAGTTTTGATTTTTTTGTTAAAATTTTATAATGGCAAATAACAAGAAACAAAATGTAACTTTAAGGGTCTCTTTACAGGCCAAAAATAAAGTTTGCAAAGGGAGTAACTAGTAGGCCTATGTTAAGAAAGGGCATAAAAAGATGTATCGAGTGCTGTGTCCACATTCTACCTACCATAGCCAAGTATGGAAAAAATTCAAAATTTTCTATTTTTTGTGTTTATTTCTCATTGACATTTACTTTTAGGCCTATATTGTTCTTATAAAATTCTCACTTCATATTAGGCAGGACATTTCCACTAGTCAGATGTTCATGTATCTTTACATTTTCATCCACATTTCTAAGTATTATATTTATTCAATTGTTGTCATTCTTGGGATAGAACTGTTTTCTGGGATGCAAGTACAATGGTAGAATTATTATATATGCAAAGAGTACTAAAATAGAAATCGAATGGTATATTTATCTCTTGGCTATTAAATTAATCACCTCTGAAATGTTAACTTAAAATGTCTCAGTGGTCAGCTAAAAATTTTTTTGCAAACCAAATCCCCATGCAGTACTTCTCCAGAGCAGCTACATGCCACCTCCTGCAATCCCTGTCCCAACCCCTAACTACTGGATGAAACTTTAGGTTATATGCAAAAGTACTGATTTTATTTTTTTTTTTTTTTAATTTTGAGTTATGAACCAATTGTTGATCACAAATAAGTACAAAAATAATGCAAAATATATTTAAATTTTATGTATAACCTAGAGCTTAGGACTATATTGAGAATTTGGGGGGGGGGGGGCTGGAATGCAATTGTAAAGGTAGCAATCATTATATTTCGAAATAGTATTAAATAAGAAAAAAAAGTGTATATTTATTTTTTTTAATCTTTTTGAAATGGTTTGAGCTGAATTTTGTGCCATACTAGCATTATTTTTCAAAGTAAGCTGCATTATTCCAAGTTTTGGAAAACCTTGTAAATCAAGATTTATCAATGGCATAAGGTTCAAAACACTTCTTTGGGTCTGTACATGCTTTGGGTTTAGAGGTACATGCTCAGAAGCTTTATTCCTCTTCAGAAGCTTTTCAGTCATTTTCAGAAGGTTTATTCCTCCAAATCAACTACTTACTAAGACAGTAAAAGATTCATTATCTTGAATTCCACTAGTAATCATACTTTGCTCTCCCAGTCTAAAATCACTGTTAAAATAATCAAGTTCTTACTTCTTTTAGTAATTTTGTTAGATCATTCTTCTTCTAAAGTAGTTACAATTACAATAAAATTATTAAATAATTTCTGAGACCACACTGGCTAATCATGATAAACAAAAAATCGCGAAGAAAGGAAACGAGGACAATTAACAGCCAGTGAAAAAATTGAAAAATTATGCAAATATTTCGGTCAAGACCTCCGCTTGACCGTCCTCAGTGCAGAATAAAACTGATAAAAATGTAAAAACCAAACCTTAAAATAAAAACACCAAACTAAAATTGGACGACCCTTTCCTAGTAACGGTGAAAGGGTAACTGAATAAAAAACACAAGTCTAAATGGTATTTCAGAATTTCATTTTGCGTAAAGCACTTTTAAAGGCTGATCGCTTTCCAGTTTGATTGTTATCGGAGACTCTATTCGATTGCACAATATAACTTTGTGGATGTATGTAAAAACGATCAGAATTAATCATTTTGTCATAAATGGGACTTAGAAAAATTTCTCCAGTGTCTCTTTTGAGAGCTACCTTTTGGTGAATGTGCTTTTTTATTTCAACTGCCTCCCTGAAAACTTGTGTGAGACCTTTAACGGGGGCAACGATAGAGGCCTCGTCAAACAAAATGAAATGGTGTGGATTCTCGTACACATGTTGCGCCAAGGCGGAATCAAAAATATCAGGCCTTTGGCGTAACCTCATTGCCTTGTCGATTGAGGACTTGTGCTCAGATAACCTCTCCCCCAATTGCTGTTGGGTTCTACCAACATAAAAACAGCCACAAGAACAAGGAATTCTATAAACACCACTACCCAGAATGGGGCTGGTTTTATCTTTGCCGTTGTTAAAAAAGTTCTGTGTAATATTTGAATTTTTAAAGGCGACGCTAAGTTTATGTTTTTTAAGGATTCTTTTCAATTTGTCACTCAATTTTGGAATGTATGGTAGAACAGTGAAAATTTTCTTATCATCCACCAATGGGATGGTATCTGTTGGGGCTTGTGGACCTGATGCACTCCCCTCTGCCTTTTTTCGTCTTCTGTCTATAATGGTCTCAAGTAATTTTGTAGGGTAGCCATTGCAAAATAAAATGTCCTTAATATAGTTCAATTCTGAGTCTATGTGAGGCTCTGAGCATATTCTTATTACTCGGTCAACCAAAGAAATAACAACTCCTCTTTTTATGCAGGGAGAGTGGTTGGAGGAAAAATGCAAATACCTATCGTTATGCGTAGGCTTTCTATAAATAGAAAATTCAAGGCCAGGAGACTTATTGAAAATTAAAACATCTAGGAAAGGGAGTTTGTGGTTATGTTCTAGTTCTAAAGTGAACTGAAGGTTAGAGTCCAAAGTGTTTAGATGAGTTAAGAAGGAGTTAAGTGACTCTCCTCCATGCTCCCACAGAGAAATAACATCATCGACAAACCTACCCCAGAAACGGTGTTTCATCGGAAAACTTTCCAGAGCAGAGATTTCTATGAATTCCATATAAAAAGTTGCCAAAAATGGTGAAAGACTTGTACCCATGGGTAAACCCCTAATTTGGGTGAAAAATTGATTATTATATCGGAAATATGAGGAGGAACTATTACAAAGACGGACGAGACGCATAATAGTTTCTATATCCAGTGTTTTGTAGTCTATTTGATCAATATTATCTTCTAACTTCCTTTGAAGAGCTAGTTCACATTTTTTAATGTCGCAAGAAGTATACATAGAAATGGCATCGAAACTGGCCAAAATTGTATCTTTTTTTATTTCAAAAACTTGACAATTTCTACAGCAAAACCTTTCACCGACGGATTTTCAGCAGATATCTAGAATAGCTCAGAATACTTTCCGCCACGACTTTTCTATGGCTAAGGCTCGTTTATCAGAAAAGTTTAAAAAATTAGAGTACGAAAAATTTCAGAATTCCAGATGTTTTCTTCCGAGATTTTGTCCTGGTCCGGCCATTGAGAACCTATCTTCTAAAGTTCTTACTCCGGAAGAAACCCAAACTTTTTCAACCTTTTCAAACTTTTCTGATAAACGAGCCTTAGCCATACAAAAGTCGTGGCGGAAAGTATATGGCATAAGGTTCAAAACACTTCTTTGGGTCTGTACATGCTTTGGGTTTAGAGGTACATGCTCAGAAGCTTTATTCCTCTTCAGAAGCTTTTCAGTCATTTTCAGAAGGTTTATTCCTCTAAATCAACTACTTACTAAGACAGTAAAAGATTCATTATCTTGAATTCCACTAGTAATCATACTTTGCTCTCCCAGTCTAAAATCACTGTTAAAATAATCAAGTTCTTACTTCTTTTAGTAATTTTGTTAGATCATTCTTCTTCTAAAGTAGTTACAATCACAATGAAATTATTATCATATACCACTTAATAAACTCCATCTAATATTGCTGAGAAAGCACTTCGAAGTCTGGCTTTGTCTTGTTGGTTAAAACAAGTTTAAATAATTCCCTGGTTTTTATGCATTTTCATTATTCCTAGCCTTTAAAATACCTTTATGAAAATTTTAAATCGTTTTTGTAAAAATAAAAAAAAATGTAGGGAAAATGGGTTGAACAATGTGAATATTCAGAACAATTTACCCAAAAACCAATGTAATTTGAATGAAATCAAATGCATCTATAAAAGAACGATTTATGAAGTTATAGACGTACTTATAAAATGGAGTAAGAATTTTTTTGTTATTGTAGCTACTTTAAAAGGGAAGTGATTCAATAAGATTGTCCTTCTTCATTGTCAGCATAAATTTTGTTAAATGTTTTTAACACATGGCTTTAATTTGAGCCAAGGGTAATTAATTGTTTTCTGGACAGGCTTTGTTTAATCTTCAGAAGATAAAGTCCTGTATTTGGTAAATGAACATTTGGGACTTGATATTTGAGCTGATTCCTGGAAGTTCAACTGACATTGCTCTACTAATTTCTTTAAACGATGAATGAAAGAGGTTCTATTCATTCACCTAATTACCTTTAATATTCACTTCTTAGACGTTGTCTCTTTTATATTTAATCATTTCACGCACCCAATCAAAAACCGAAAGATTGTCCCCTGTAAAGGCATTATAAAATGCCTTTCCTCAATAGGGAGGGATTAATTTTTTGGAAGTGGCTCTGAAAAGGTTTCCTTTTCAATTATCTGATATGTTGCATATAAAATAATATTTTGGCAAAATCTTTTGGAAGACTTTGTAGAGATGCAAAAACTTGTAGGATTTGAAGAGTTGCCAACCCTTCAAAAAAATTATTATCTCTTACCATGAGTTGCATCAGCAGAACCACAAACCTATTTTCTAAATTCAAAACAGCTTCTTTTTCTTTTAGACTTGATGTAATTACTGTAATGGAAGGGAGCTCTGGTGAGTATTCTATGTCTGCAAGTCAAGCTTCAGGAGACAGAAAGCGACAAAGTGATGATGGTTTTGTACCTACTGGGAAGAAGGTGAAAAGCAGAAAAGACATGAACAAAGATTTACCTGGATCAAGCAGTATTGCTGAAAGGTTTCAAACTGAAACAGGTAGGCAACTCTTTCCTGGAATATAGTAAACTAGAGAGTTTCACATTAATCCATGCTGATCAGTGGCAGGAGATAAAAGGACGTCAACATGCATCAATTTCATCCATATCCATGCCCTCATTCGTGACTAGTATAGGAGTTATTTACCTTTATGTGCATTTTATGGCGAACTCCAATCGAAACCACATATTTTGGCTTTTTCAGTAAGCATAAGGCTCTATAATTCACACAGAATTTTGAAAATGCATGTTGCTAACAGGTCCATTGTAAAGAAAAAAAAACACCTTATTCCGTCATTTGGTGTATCTTGCCTTCTGAGTCAATAAAACTATTACTGAAAAGTAATGGAAAACATTTTTGTATGCTGTGAGGTCAGAAGGCCATAGATTCAAAATACGAGGAAATTTTTCATTGTTATTAAAAAAAAAAAAAAATCTTATTTAACAGGTAATCATTTCTGTAATTGATTCTGGGTTATCTCACGGTTTTCCTACATTGATGATGGTCATGATTGTTTACCATCTGGATTTTGCTTAGAGTTCAAATTAGATCTTAATTAACTTTAGATCTTAAAAAAATAAACTTTGATAAAAATAAAAAAAATATTTTCATTTTATTTAATAAAATTAGAGTAAATTTTTGAGTCTGGAAAAAAAAAATCATGCTCTCACATATTTTCACTTTATGGGGATTTCAGTCATGTAATTCTGATTTATCAGTAGAAACTAGTAAATAAGTTCTTAAAATATTATTCTCAGTAAATATGCTGAAATTTTTCTGGAGATTATTCCAGACAGGTCTTTCCTACATTGTTAGAAATTGCATTTTGTCAAAGCCTAAATGTTTTAGATTAGGCTACATTCTTTTTCATTTTTTTTGGTGAACTTTAAGACCAATAGTATTTGTTAGCACCATTATCATCATTGTCATAGTGATCCTCTGAAGACATTAACACGCAATTTATAGGATAAGTGACTTATTGGCTATATAGATTCTTAGATGTGAAAAGACTACTTGTTTTGATCTGGTTTCGAAACTATGGCTTTTGGTCATATTTGTAAGTTTTATGTCTAGAGAAAGGCTGTATTGCAAATGCTGCAAACTCTTGTGCAGTAACCTAATTGAACTGTGCAAATCCTGTACTGATTGTATTTCTTATTGGTCATAGGCATAATGAAGTATTGGCAATATTTTGTTTTACAAATGCTATTTTACATGGCTCAAGGTATGGTCATCTTTTTCAAATTCTAGAGTCCTGGATCAAACAGGTTGTAAATAGAAACTGACGTTATTACCTGATTGACGTTATAACAAACGTTATTAACATTAGAATATTTGTATAGTTTTGTAAAAAATGGGACTGAACACCCCTAAAGCTACTATTTAAAAAGGAGTTTCATATTTTTACTAAGAAGAATTGTCACGGATGCTTGTTTGTTTCCCCCTCTGGGGTTATTGAATCGGCGGGTCGTAGATTATCTGGAAAGCCCTCATTCAAGCGGAAACTTATAATTTTGGTACCGTTTTTTGGTTAAAAGAAAATATACGGCATCGCAAAATAATAGTTCCGAGATTGCTAATTGGCTTTGAGTTATTGAAAGCATATTTGTATAACCTTCCAGTCTCAGGGGACATGCTGTCACGCGATCCCGGTGGCATGTTTGCCTGTAAAAATATATCGGGGGTTTGTGCACCAGAAATTTTTGTCACCTTTTTCATGCTAAGGCACTTTGGATGGGAGTCACTTATCACTTTTCACAAGCTCTTGGATCTATATCTGGCTATAGCGTTGCTACTCTATGACATTGACGCCCTTAAACTCTGGAGCCCTTTAAGCATTTTTGTATTATGCTGGTCTATCTTTAAACTTCACATTCAAGGTGAGTCCTAGCCCTTGGTCAATTTTAACAGTTGTTCGAGGTAGAGCAAAGCCGAAAGATTTGATTTTCTGTTTTTCATTCGGGTTAGCGGATCATAAACCATTCCAAGAATACAGTGGTTCCAGAAAGTACTAAGTTGGGTTATTGTATTTGCTAAATCAATCGGTAGGATTCGAGAAGCGATCAGGTTTCCTTCTTATGATTTGTAGTTGGGTCAATGGGCTTGTATATATGCATATGATTGTATAACATCATTTTGCATTTTCTTGTCATTTTGGTATTAAAAAAAAAATACATGACAAAAGATTATCATAGAAACAAAAGATTGCAGAGGGTTGTATGATTATGACAAAGAAACAAAGAGAGAAAACTCAATGAAGAAAAGAGACAAAACGAGAGTTCGGCTGGTAGCGAAAAGACAAAAAACCAAAGCGACGCGGATATTTCGTATAAAAGAAACAAAGTGTAAAAGAAATGAAGATTTAAAAGCTAAAAACACATACAAAAACATCACATCACCAATATTAAACTACAATTGTGGCAACATACCATTTTGGTTACTGTTTGGTTACTTTGGTTACTGTATTAGTAACAGCAACCCAAGTGGTATGTAGTGACAATTGTAGTTTAATATTGGTGGTGTTTTTTTTTTATATGTTATTAGTTTATTTTAGTTTTTTAATCTTTGTATTTTTTTAAATCTAGAGGGAGAAATGCCCCCCCTCCCCTACCACTTTGACTTCAATGGTAAAAATATATGTTTCTCTTTCCTTATTATTATTTTCTGTCCAAAAAGACTAGCCAAGATATGAGATGAGACTTCGAATTATTTGGTGTTTATTTATTTTGCTGTTTTACTGGATTCATTTGAACAAGTTATTTGCCTTTTTTGTGTCTTTATTTGTCTTTGGATGGAATATGTTCTGACATTTGATAATGTTGAGGGTAATAAAATGGAGGTGGGATTTCGTCTGGTTACTTGGCTCTTTTTTAAGATTAGTTATAATTTATGTGCATGTTTTAGGATTTGGAGCGTCAGTTGACATCTCGATAAGTCTACCCTCATCCAGTCGTATGGAATCTGCCGAAGGAAGTCCAGAAATTACGGTCATTAAGGTGCTAATATTTTTATTCTATTGGGTGCAGATCTACAACTTTTATCAACATTGTTGGCCAACATGAAAACCATAGCAACGGTTTAAATACCTTAATTCACTTCAGATTCTAACAGATTAGTTTACTTGTAAATCTTAATAGTACTAATACACTAACTTTCTTTGATACCTCAGAATTAAGAAAATCTTATTACTTGTTGTAGTTATAAAGTGGCCGCCATAAGTCCGTAAATCTACTGAACAAGCTACGCTGCAGCTTCTAAGCGGAGTAGTTTTGTTGACAGTTTTATTTTCTTAGTAGTTTTAGGAAATAAATATATTTATCGTCTAACAGGTTATTTTTTCTCAAATTCAAAAGACATTTTCAAGAGGAGGTTTTTTAGGGTGAAATGGAGACGGATACAAGAACTAGAGTTACAGTGGCTGCTTTATAATTGCCAACTTTCAAGAGGAGGTTTTTTAGGGTGAAATGGAGACGGATACAAGAACTAGAGTTACAGTGGCTGCTTTATAATTGCCAACTTTCAAGAGGAGGTTTTTTAGGGTGAAATGGAGACGGATACAAGAACTAGAGTTACAGTGGCTGCTTTATAATTGCCAACTTTCAAGAGGAGGTTTTTTAGGGTGAAATGGAGACGGATACAAGAACTAGAGTTACAGTGGCTGCTTTATAATTGCCAACTTTCAAGAGGAGGTTTTCTAGGGTGAAATGGAGACGGATACAAGAACTAGAGTTACAGTGGCTGCTTTATAATTGCCAACTTTCTAATCTCATAACTCAAACTAAAAAAAAAAAAAAAAAAAAAAAAAAAAAAAAAAAAAAAAAAAAAAAAAAAAAAAAAAAAAAAAAAACCAGCTTGCTGATTGTTGCTTGTTTTAACCAACTATATCTGCCATAAAATCATTGTTGAATAAGAGAAGACAATTGTTGATGAACCAAGGTATGCAAAAACGGATTGTTGGACAACCATATTTACGTTTTTTGTCCCCATCTTCTGAGACCTTTGTTCATTTTCATATTTTTTCAGCCAAGTCCTTTCTCCTTATGACTGTAAGGAAAAGAGAACGGCGACACTGAAATCAGCTCTCCCGTGTCCTCTTGGAATTAGCGTAAAAGTCAAACAAAATGAAACATGGCTGATAATTATGCAGTCGTGAAGGTTACAAGAATTGAAAACCCATTTTGGAATTTAAAGTTACTAAAGACAGTTAAATTTCAATAAAACGTGAGAATATAAATTAGGTCGCTTTTTGGTCATGGTCTTAGGAAAAAGGCGTCAGAACTCCTGTGTTGAAAAAAAAGAATTATTTAAATTAGCAGAAAGGGGAGATGCCTTAGGAGGAAGGCCTGTGACCGATTCGAACAAAAAAATGCGAATAATGTTGATTGACAGAGCCGCACAAAAAACCTTTTCTTCATTGGATTGAAAAACCTTCTATTTTGTGTTCCAATCTCTGAAATAAATTTAAAAGCTTTAGTTCAAAAATGTGTGGATTTGATTCTGCTTTCAACCTCTGTTTCTCTGCAGATGAAAAATTTAGATCTATTTACCTAGTGTGATCACATCGGTCTATGCAAATCTGTATGATGAGAGCTAGTGGAAGCGGATTTCCCTTATTTTTATGGAAAAGCAGTTCAGAGAGCTGGAAGTGTTGGGATACCCACCTTAATACTAAGATGCCAACTTCGGTGATTCTCCGCTTCAGTCACTTCTCTTTTTTTTACAAAGACCTGGTCTTTTTTCCATACCTGAAGCAGCTATTTGAAGAGTTTGATACGAAATTTATTAACCACCGTGCTTCAGCATTTCAAATACAACTCCCGTTCCCTCGTTGTATTTTGGTGCTGTAGTAGCCGAAGTTGTGACGAAGCTGCAAAAATATAATAAGTTCTGTTTCCTTGAGACTAGCCTCCTTGCTGATCTAACTGTCTGGCAAGCCAAATGGAGGTCTATAGGTGAATCTCATCATCCCGATGAACTGTCTGCAACTCTTGTTGTGTGACAACCGTTTTTTCTAGCTATGCTGTCACTCTTAATTGTATTCACCCTGTTACCACGACATCTGCAGAACGTTCATTTAGCACGCTAAAGCAGCTTAAAATATACCTCCGAAATCAGACAGGAGGGGGCAGGTTGCTAATTTATCTATAAATTACAATGTCAAGGTGGATATTTACTATGTTTTAAGCGACTTCAGGAGGAAATCAAGACGGATCAAAATGTAAAAAGCATTTGTTTTTGTTAAATGCAAAAACGTAAGAAGCATTTGTTCAAAATGTAAGAAGCATTGTGTTGTTTTTTTTTATTCAAGAATTACCAAGATTAGAGTTCTTGAATTCGGTTAATTGAACTTATTGTTTTATCTTTTTTAGCACAATAATATTAAATAACCTCAAAGGGGGACTATGACAGTAATATGCTTGCTTGCTGAAAAGTTTCTGGACTTCCAGTAGGTTTTAGCTGATTTCCCACCTCCCCAACGGAAATCCTAAATAGGCCACTGACCCCTCCCATATAATATTTGGAACCTATGTGAATCTAGAGGGTGTCCTGCTGTTGCCAA
This sequence comes from Artemia sinica, assembly GCA_027921565.1. Taxonomy (NCBI): domain Eukaryota; kingdom Metazoa; phylum Arthropoda; class Branchiopoda; order Anostraca; family Artemiidae; genus Artemia; species Artemia sinica. The sequence goes on along the minus strand of CM051264.1, from coordinate 25,108,264 downwards.
CCTTTCCTTTTTCATGAATAGGAATCGAGTGTTCTCATAAGAGAAATTATGTTAAGTGCTTTCCTTTTTTATTCATGCTGTGAAGTATTACGCTTTTTGTTAATTAAATATTATTTGCTATTAGCAAATAATTTTATATTTGCAAGTCAATTTATAGACTTTAAGATTATATTGAAGTTTGAAAAGTGGTGTTGCTGCTGTCAAGTGCCGTTGTTAATACGAAGAATGTAATTCAAGTGAAAACGGGCATTTCGTTAGTTACCAGTTTTCATTCATATCGACATAGCATATTTTGCCTTTCTTACATTTTACAATCTTTGACGTAGGTTTACTACAATCAGAAACAGTCATTCCTAGAACTCGGACATATTCTATTTCTAGCAAGACTCTTGACGACAATCATTTTATTCAAGATTCTTTGTTTGTATTCAGTAATAATTTCTAATTCGAGGACTATCTATAAAGAAAGTAAACAGTGATGCTAGTCGGGTACGGGGGTTATTTCCCTCATACTTTTTGCTCTCCGTGCCCTCCTCTACCCTCTAGATTTTGACAAATACATTTTTTTTTTTTTGTATTTTCATTGAAAAACACCTTTTTTTTGTATTTTCATTATAAAAAAAATCGAACAAAAATAAAACTGCCCTCCTTGATTTTGAAAAATAGATTTTAACTCCCCCCCCCCCTCCAAAAAAGAATTAGTGTCACTAGAAGTAATTTACGTTTTGACCAGAAAAGTTGGCCTTCTCGGTTTTGGTGTATCCCGTGCTTGTTACACACCCAGGTTTTGTGTGATTTTTGTCATTTCTCGCTTGTAAGCTTTGAAAATCTGCTTGCAGTTAAAGCTTTGCTGGTTTTGGAGGGCAGAAGCTCTAAGGTATTGTAAGAAAAGAAACGAATTGATGAAGGATGGAAATAGTTGAACATCATTTGAAACAAATATCGGAGTAATCTGGGTTCGAAGGCTCTTTTTTCGTCACGACTAGGCTCTTCTCCAAACGACCGACTGTACTCGAGAACATGTGATTGGTTTTAGATGGAAGATGTTTAAAATCTGCTACGATAAATTAGGATATTTTGCTGTGTGACTTTTAAGTGATCCTCAACCCAAGATCTAATATTACCGGACTTGGAATGTGGTTCAATGTCAATCGAGTGAAATCAAACTTTGGTCTTAGGATGTTTGTTCTCCTTATACAGTTTTGAGTAGGCCTACGTTGTGGATATTTATTTGGAGCTAGGCCGTTTGTCGGGACCGAGTTGCGGAGGTTATATAGTGAGCGTCGAAGGTTTGGATGAGTGGAAAGAGCTGCTTCTGGCTATATTTGTAATGGTTGAGCGCCTGAGTCCGTTTTTTACGACGGCTGTATCCCGGAGTTCGTCATTGGCTGGGCCGAAGGACTGATTCAGGGGGGGGGGGGGTAGAGGCTATGAAAAATCGGTGAAATTGCATACAGATATGCACTTTTCAGTTGTTAAATACATAAGAAAAACCTAAAAAGGACGTTTTCGTTGTCCCCCCCCCTCCTCCCGATTTTTCCAGACGTTGGATATGCCTTTACCTGAATGAAAATAACGAATAAAAGCCTTCTTATTCCCCAAGGCATTTGAAATGTTCGGTGTAATAATTATTTCTAAAAATTCATTATATCATGGCAGTAAAAAAGTATTAACAATAAAAATAAATAAATAAACATATTATCAACATGCTTAGACTTCCATCTTCCCGCGCCTAGAGGCACAAAGTGCAGCAACGGAAGACCTCCAATTCAGCCGACCTGTTGCAAAGGAATGAGAGCTTATTCGGGGTAGCTTTAAGACTTTTTGCCCTTTTTGCAAGGGACCAACCTAGACTGTTGCACTGTCTTCCTCCTCCTTTAAAGACCGTATAGGGTCCAACACCAAATATCGTATGGGAGGCTTTCTTCATTCGTACGGATCATGTGCCTCCACTTTCCCAATCTCCTTAGTCTGATCTCCTGGTCATCAGTGTCTTTTCAGTATTTGGCCCTATCTGGTATCTGCCACTCTATCAGTCCAGTGTTTCTGGACCGCGATGATTCTACGTAAATAATTGTTTTCTGATCTGAGTAATCATTTTTCTACATTCATCGAAAGGCTCCATGACTCACACCCATACTTATGTACACAGAGAGTACATTACTCGAAATAGTTTTGAGTTTCAGCTTCCTGGAGCAATTTCTGGATTTCCAAACGTTACCCTGCTGAGATAATGCTACACTTGCATACGTTATGCTCAACACGACGTCTTTGTCACAGTTCCCATCTTTGGAGACATTTGAATTCTGCCATCTTTTCAATATCACTACCCTCGTATTGAATTCCTTCAGCCAGGTTTGTTATAACTCCGTTTGACATACTTTTAGTGTTATCTACATTTATCTATAGGCTAGTAGGGGTAACTTTCGGTATTAGTTCATTCAGGTTATGCTAAATATCATCCTGGCAGTGGGCAGCAACAATGATATCGTCGACGGACTCGTAATTAAGTAGTTGATTATAGGGGCTTAGTTGAATGCATCCTGTAACGTGGCAGGCTTGAATGACAAAGTCAATAAGTATTGTAAACAATATCGGGATAGCAAGCATTCTTGACGAACATCGAATTTGACTTAAAACCAGTGTAACAGATCACTCTCCGTCTGGACTGCTTATTCTTGGGCACCATACAGGGATGTAATTATATTTGCAATTTTCAGAAGCACGTCAGAAGAATTCCATAAGCTAGGAAAATTTTCCACATAGCTAATGTTTTTAACGCATCTATAAACAGTAAAATAATCTGCACTTTCCATTCATTCGATTTTTACAATAGTACATGTAAGCTAGAATTCCAAATCGTAGCAATAATGATTGGGCGAAAGCCATGTTGTTCATCCCTTAATGTAAAGAGCTAATTGACTCAGGATTCTGCTTAGTAAAATTTGACACGGGACCTTGCTTCCTACCGATTGGTGTGTGATGCCTCTCCAGTGATGTATCCAGCTCCAGCATGCTGTCTTTCTTCCTTTCTTAAATCGTTTCAAAATAATGCATTTATTTCATTTGGAAGGGACAGCCTTGTTCTCCCATACTTTACTTAGTGACTTGAATATTGGGCCAGCAAGTGCTCTTAATCCATATTTCAGCAGCACGGAAGGGATGCTATCATAACCAGCTACTTTTACATTTACCAATGACTTCTTTGCTGTGTAAACTTCCTTAAAAAGGATTAGGCACGAATAGATGTCTGCATTAAACAGAGGTACGTCAGGAACAACCAGCAACTCTTGAGGCATCGTCTGTTTCAGAAATTTTGAGAAATATTCTCTCCAACAATTTTGAAGAACTCCCTGGTAAGTAAGTAGCTGCCCATTAGTGTCTTCTGCGAATGGACGGGAACTGGTTTGATCACAAGAGCTTTTTCGCAAGCATGCAAACGGTTTAGAAAAAGATAGGAACTATATGACTTTTATGAGATTTCCTTGTCCTCGAGTATGTATATTCAATATGAAAACTCAATCGCTTTACAGCTGTTGCTTACTTTAGGGACGTTTTTTCACTCATCAATGTGCTAAGATCTTACATCTTTTGTCAGAAAACGCTTAAAAGTGAAATATTGAACAAAGATCTTACATCTTTGGTCGTTTTTGTGCAAACGTCTTTCATCATTCTGCTATGATCAGCGGTCTGAGAACATTGATGAGTAGATCATCAAAGTTCTCTCGTGATTGTTCTATATGGCAAAACAGTGGCGGTCTTCACACTTTTCGCTAACATCAGTGAGCCGTAAGATCTTAGAACAAAGATGAGTTAAAAAACGATAATCTTTGCAGAAAGATATAAGATCTTAGTGCTAAAAAATGGGCCTTTTGAATTTGTTTCAGTTAAAATCAGCGGTGTCAATAAAAAAGGCGGGGGAGTAGTTATATCTCCCCTAAATTTTTAAAAATACCTTTTTGTATCTTAAAAGAAATAATAGAAAAAGACCCTTACCTTCCCCACCTACATTACCATCAATTGGTGCCCCTAGTTGAGATTTCTTGCGAAAGTGTGGGTTATATATTTTTAACCTGGGGGTTATATATAGGGACAGGTTGTATATTTTTAATATGTCCTCACAAATTGAGAATTTTTGTTGCAAGTGTCGGCTTTGGTAATTCCGTTTCTTAACCTTAATTATTCTTGGCAAAGCTGGCCACATTGTTATGCCCTAAAACAGTGGGTGGATCTGACACTTCTTTCTAAAGCCTACTAGTGTGCTCTGAAGAGTCTTCTAGTGGATTTTTATCCATTGGCATCTTTTGCAGAGGTGTATTTTATACAGTTAGTTGAAAAGTGTGTTCCACTTCCCTATTGAAAGCATGTGCAGGCTGATTTTGTTTAGTATACGCTCAGATGGAGCTATATTTTGCAGTTATGCACTGTGACCTTACAGATTTTACCGATTATGCTATTAACCTATTTTCTGCAACTTAGCAGATTTTTTCTTGTCATTATAATCATAAGCAAGATATTCTAGCTAGCAGTTACTTAAATAAAAAGTCCATTGATTTTGAATCAACTAAGTTGTATAAAAACGATTATTTTTACTTGTTGATGGTAGTCTATCATCCTAGAGCAGAACTAAGGCAGATAGTCATAAAGTAAGGGTAATTCAAATGGTTTAAAGGGGCGTCGCATAAGTGGGTGACTGAAAAGTTGGCATTGAAACACCGGAGGAGTTCACCAGCTGAGAATGGGCAGTTTTTGAAGCGTTAAGATTCTGTTCTATTGTAGATGCAATTGGAGAACGTTCTTCTTTGGTCTGCTTCTTTTTTACCAGATAACACCTCACTTCTTTCTAACTTTTTTCATTCTCCTATATTTTCGTACTTTTATTGTTCCTGTCCTTAAACAGCTTTCTTAAGTTTGTGTTTTCTTTCCATTAAAAAAAGGCTCATGATTCTTTCATGTTATTTGTTTTGTTTTATTTTTCTCTATTGCTGGTGTAAAATCTGTCACTAATTTAATGTTTTATGTACAGTTCGTTTTAAGTCTCTGAGATCTGTATTAACCGTTCTATCTAAATATGAATGGAAATAAAAAGAAAATATATACCATATTATCTTTTTATTTTATTTTTACAGACCGAAAAGAAACTTAATATTCCAACTGAATTGGTTGATCTCACACAAACGGATGATGAAGTCGTTCCAGAGACAGATGATGAAGACGATGTCATTCCGCTTGGTTTTCATCGTCCTTCGCGTTTAACAGATCATTCATATAGTGCCCCTGGTCCATCGACGATTTCTGATTTACCTCCTGATCTTCAAGGAATACACGAGCTTACACTTAACCGTGCTGCTCAGAATCAGGTTTCGGAAGAACAATCTTATGTCACAAGTGACGTTGAACATAGAGTTGAAAGAGAAGTTTACTTAAACGAATCTGGACAGTTAAATCCTAGAATTGATGTTTGTAACGGCCATAGTGGGGTTTTAGAGGGGCAGCAAGCTTGCAGTTTGTGCCACCAAGAACCGTTACAGCAAGGCTCAACTGAATATAGAAACGCCGAAGTTCCTACAACGAGCAGATTTATTCATAGAAATGCTCCTCCTGAAGGATTCTCTGAGTGGATTCTCAACCAACTTAGTGATAATGAATGGTCACAGCCTACAAATAGAAACGAAACTAATATCCAGGACACGTCTAGTATGACAATTATGCAAAGGATGGCATACCATGATCTCCGGAACTCTTTCAGCCTTTGTCCAGGTGCCGGGAGGTCCGATCACCAACGTAATCAATTGCCTCAGTCTTCAGAATTGCCACAAAATAATGTAGAACCACATGCGGAAAGTTCTGAAATGTCTATGCTTCATCCTTTATCAGATATGTACGCAACTCCACACAATGCCGGTGAAGATACACAAAGATTCATACGTACCCATCTTGGTGGATATCGAAATGATAGTTCTCTCAGTGCATTCGGAATTAATAATTCCTACCTTTCGCACTCAGCACATCAACCACTAAATCCAGCGACAGAAGCCCAAGGAAACCATCAGACTGATAGTAGCTCTAGGCGTCAGCAAGGTCTGAGGCCTTTGGGCGTCAGCCCACTTCCTTCGCAAGCAAACAATCCTTTAAGGAGTCCGCCACTCAATCTAGAAATATCTACGGCAACTAGTCCGATCATCAGAATGTCGATTGCGATTGATCAACCAGGGCTAGCAAGAACTACAGATCAGCAGCCAAACTCTTATGACGAAGGCTTCCCGTTTGATAACGAAGGAGGGAGACCATTATCTCGACGACCCAGCTACGATTTGGTTACAAATTTCTTTGCAGGTACAAGTGGACCAGGTCTTGATGTGCCGGATTCAATTGGTGCCCATCGTTGCAGTCATCAAAGACCTTCTAACACCTTACTTCGTAACGAACTTCCAGACTCTACTACACAACCTCATCCCAGTTCTGGTATTCCGCTCCATAATCATGGCTATAATCCCATTGAATGCCAGCTATCTGGCCCAAGCAATATTGGGCCCTATGTTTCATTTAATTATGATAACCCCCTGAACTTACAAGTTGTTACTTCACAACCAGCTAGCGTCATACAACCAACGCCATCGAACAGCCAAAGTTCTTATTCATCTGGCCAGAATTCTGTGCCCTTCCATCATAGAATACCAGCTTACTACCCATCCGCCGTCCCCCCACCAGCCCATGAGAATCCAAGGAATGATGCTCATAACCATATTGCCGGTTGTCCATTCAGAAGGTCAGCAAATGCAGGAGACTCTCGATCTCGAATGGAAGGTCCCGACATTTTAGGGATGAGATATTATCGATGTCCAAGTCATCAAAGACGGCTATGGTTCGAACAAAACCGGAATAGAGAAATAGCTAGGCGGAGTATGGATCCAAGGTATGACTTTTCTTTCTTTTTCTCTTTTTTCATATCTGAAGTGTCACTACCAGCTAATGAAAAAAAAGAGCCTTCAGAGCTGTTGGTCTTTAAAAAAAAATTGCGCGTTCCGACCAATGAATTTGGTCTTGAACGTTAGTTTAGGCATAAACATCCCTTTTAGTTCTTTTCGGTTAATTTAAAATTCTAAGTATGCTATAAAACAAAAAAATTAATGTAATAAATCGATGCTCTTGAGGCATCGGCTGTTTCAGAAATTTCGAGAAATATTCTCTCCAACGATTTTGAAGAACTCCCTGGTAAGTAAGTAGCTGCCCACTAGTGTCTTCTACGAATGGACAGGAACTGGTTTGATCACAAGAGCTTTTTCGCGAGCATGCAAAGGGTTTAGAAAAAGATAGGAACTATATGACTTTTATGAGATTTCCTTGTCCTCGAGTATGTATATTCAATATGAAAACTCAATCGCTTTACAGCTGTTGCTTACTTTAGGGGCGTTTTTTCACTCATCAATGTGCTAAGATCTTACATCTTTTGTCAGAAAACGCTTAAAAGTGAAATCTTTGAACAAAGATCTTTCATCTTTGGTCGTTTTTGTGCAAACGTCTTTCATGCAAACGTCTATGCCTACTTTAAATATTCATAAGTACTGAATTCATATCAAAAAGGAAGGAAAGAGAACCCTGTTTGTCTAAATACTTAATAAGTAAATTATGAACAATTTAAAAAGCTCCCTCACATTATTTAGTAACATTCAGGAATTTATTTTCTTCTTTTCTTTCTTTTATCATTTTACTCAACAGAATAGGTGACCACCAAATCTGCAAGTTGATTATGGCTTAAAAACTTACTTGAACTTGCAATATGAATAGGCGTTTTCCACTTCACCTGGTATGTGAAAGTCAGATGTCCCGTGGGAATTATTTTTATGATAATTTTTTTTTGTGGCTTGTGGCACTTTTTACTGATTGGTTTTATCTACCTCATACTCTTTATAAATATTACCTTCAGATAACAATTTTTTTTTCTTAGCAAACACTCTAACGTAACACCATGTTTTCCTATTTTGTCCCATACTCAGTTATGTCAGTTAGAGGAAAGGATTTGCCCCCTGGAGTTTTTCACGCACACACCCCCTCCCCCCTCTCCTAGATTTTGGAAAACAATTTTTTTGGGGAAAGGGAATTTCCACTGAAAAATGCCTTTTCTGGTGTTTTCATTGAGGAAATAACAAAGGATAAATTTGTACATATTGGAAGGCACTTTTGCCCCTCCTCCTAATTTTGTGAGTTGCAAAAATTTGCCCCACCACCTGTAAGGTGGCTCTCACCTCACAGGTGAAGTCTCATGCTGGCTCCTAAAGGCATTCTTCCTCATTTTCGACTTTTGCCTGAAAGGCAAAATCTCGGGAGTAAAATGGTTCCCGGTTATGTCAGATTCTAATTTTCTTGGCTAGTTTCCAGATGCGAAAACCAACTGGAATTTTTTTTTTCTTAGTTTCGCCTTATCGTTACGAGGAACTTTAGTTTTAAGGTATGCTAAATTTCAGCAATTGTTATCCATTATTTTAAAGACATTTCGATTAGCTCTGTTTTTACGGGGGCTGGAGGTCCAAAAACTTTTTGGGCTTGAATAGGACAGGCGCACAGGGGGTTGAGTTGACTTTTGGGTTGCTGAATCGATTTTCTGTGGTAGTCAGCAAGTCCGTTGCCTAACCTTGTGGGATCTGGAATAAACCCTTGGTCCAGTATTGCCAAGCTGTACACCAATCCACTGTGCTACACAGGGTTTGATTTGAATTACCCTTCTATAAATTTAGATTTGTATTGCTACTAGCCGTGACCTTCAAGAAGAAGTGGAACAATATAAAACTATGTAGGTTAATATTAAAACACGACAAGTTATCCCAAAGTAATAGTTTATATTTAGAAAAACGGTACTTGTAAGAAATACCCCCTGCTGCTCAAGGAGTGAAGTTAGGTTAATCCTAATAAAATATACCTAAGTATGATAAAAATATAATAATTTGGACCAATTCTTGTCTCTTCGCGATTAATAGTCTGGCAGCTTTCCGCTAGTCGCGAATATATATAGAAAGCTAAGCCGGCTTCGCTTTTCTGCTTGCAAGTAACGGCCTTCATAACCGACGAGCTCATATATCCTTTGACACAAATTGAGATAAAAAGAAGTTCATTTAGTGTAGGCCTATTTTTGGAAAAATATAAATTTTCTTAAATTGACTACGATTTTGACAATAAGAGGGATGCTTTTACCTCTTCAGCACCCACATTCCATACTTTATCTTTTATTCATTCATAAATACATATTCTTCCAAATGAAAAGAGATTAAATCTATATTCATCTGAATGCTTTACTATTTCATCTGAAGCTCCTCTCGTGGAAAACATAGAAACTTGAGTCTAAAGCAATTTTTAGAGACCTTAGTCACCCCCTCTCCATTAAAAAACATACTGGTCAACATAAGCCATAAGCCCTTCATAAACCCTTTCAAATAATTTTTAGAGACCTTAGTCACCCCCTCTCCATTAAAAAATATATTGGTCAACAACTCAATTAATAAAATGCTCATATGCAACAATTTTTAGAGACCTTAGTCACCCCCTCTCCGTTAAAAAATATATTCGTCAACATAAGCCATAAGCCCTTCCAAGCAATTTTTAGAGACCTAAGTCACCCCTCTCCATTAAAAAATATATTGGTCAACAACTCAATTAATAAAATGCTCATATGCAACAATTTTTAGAGACCTTAGTCACCCCCTCTCCATTAAAAAATATATTGGTCAACATAAGCCATAAGTCCTTCCAAGCAATTTTTAGAGACCTTAGTCACCCCCTCTCCGTTAAAAAATATATTCGTCAACATAAGCCATAAGCCCTTCCAAGCAATTTTTAGAGACCTTAGTCACCCCTTCTCCATTAAAAAATATATTGGTCAACAACTCAATTAATAAGGTGCTCATATGCAACAATGTTTAGAGACCTTAGTCACCCCCTCTCCATTAAAAATATATTGGTCAACAACTCAATAAATAAAGTGCTCATATGCAACACTTTTAAGCAATTAGTTTCGCTGAAAAAGTGGTCTATAATAACGTTTCTTGGTTGTGGACTGTGTCAACGTTTAGGGGTGAATTATATACCGCGTGCCAGTATAGGCTGTGAGACTGGGAGGCTATATAGATGTTTTTTCAGTATCTTTAAGAATTACTGCTCTATAACAACCCAGCTCTGATCGGGCAAAAATGGCTCTTTTGTAAGTCAAATGCCAGAAATAGGCACTTTGATAAGGCTTGATCTCTTACTTACTAAGACATTAGATCTTTAAATTCTGGGTCGAATGAGTCCTCTTTCGATACACCACGCCTTCTGGTTCGATGTGGTCTTCCATGGGAAAAAAGAAAACGGATATACATATGTTACCATACTTCTGGGAAAATAGAGAATCTGGAATATTTTAGATAGTAATTTTAGGATTCTTTTACGCGTTAGATTTTCTTTTAAGATTTCAAGATTTTATCTTTTTATGTACGGTTTAATGCCTTTTGTATAAATATGTAAATTTGCAACTTATTGCAAATAAATTAAACGCATACCCACCACAAACTGATTTTTCTCCTTCACAAAAAAAAATACTTCTGGAAAAATAGAGAATTTTGAATTTTTTAGATAGTAATTTTAGGATTCTTGTGTATAAATATGTAAATATTCAAGGAGCGACACGGCTCAATAGTAACCAAAACTCTAAAAAATGGAATTCTGACATCAATAGATAGATTAAAAGAATTGGCTTATTATGCTGATTCCAAATATATACAATTCATTAAGTTTAGTGTTACCCATAAAAAAACTGCACGCCTGAGAAAATTTGCCTGATTTTCAAGAAAGGGGGAAACACCCCCTAAAAGTCAAGGGCTCTTAATGAAAATCTCATCATAAGATTCAGCGTATCCGAGAACTCTATTGTGGAAGTTCCAAGCTCCCATCTGCAAAAATGTGGAATTTTGTATTTTTTGCCAAAGAAAGATCATGGATGCGTGTTTATTTGTTTGTTTTTTGTTTTTCAGGGGTTATCCTAGTACTGTTTAATGCCTTTGGTATAAATATGTAAATTTTCATATGATAATATCTTTTGATCGGTAAATTAAAAATTGGCCAGTTTTGAGTATTTTGTATTAGCATAAGTAGTGTATTTTGTTTCTGCACATATTGCAATCACAAATTTTTCTTATTTTTTATAGCTTCGGTTTCTATTGACAAGGATTGCTGTTTACTTAGATTTTGCGAATGCGAACTGTTTAATCGGGAGCTGTCTTAAATTTGAGGTATATTAACACTCCCCCTCAACCCCGGTTGTTCAAATAAAGTTTGATATCTATAAACGATGCTTCGAGAGTGGAAATCATCCATGATCGGGATTTTGACCTCTAAAACTGAGAAGTTGAATAAATTATTTTATAATCATTCTAGATGGCCTGATTGTCTCAGAACTTCAACTCGGTAGCATTTTGACCCTTTTGATATGAGATTAAAATATGACTAAACTTGACTTGGGCTCGAAATTTAATTGATGTAAGTTCAATTCACCTCCAGTCCAGTTGTCTCCTCGGCCCCAACAAACTGCTATTAATTTCTATCAAGAGCATATAATGCAGCAGAAAGCTAGTACTTAATTCTTATTTGATTTAAAATTTTGAAACTATAACAGTGTACAGAAATTACGACGAAAGTCAATTGAGAAGTGAAAGCAGAAATCTATTCTGTAATGCTATAATTATAACTATTATTAACTCTAAATATTCACCAAAAGATATCGTTAACTTTTTCTACTATTAACAGTAGTGAGGCTATTTCAGATCCCATGACGCCCTTAGGGGGTATACTATTGGAGCTACTAGCCCCTCAAGATGTTTATTACTCGAGATAAATATGCTTGTTCTCAATTTTGCTGTAATTTGAATTATCATCGGGAACCAACAAAGCTCAAATTTATTTCTAAGAAGCCACAACCTAGGTATTCTCCCTAAAATTATCGTGTTAGTTAAAGTCAATGGTTTTCTTGTAAAAAAAAAATGCAGCTCCAGTTTTTTATGGCTTCGTCTAGCCCCTCAAGACGTTATTACGCACATCTGGGTCTTGCGCAATACTATAGTACACTTATGACCCAATTGTTTTGTGTGACGAAATGGCAGAAAACGTCACTTTGACTCTAAAGGCGCTTTAAAACTTTCAGTTTCCATACCAACAAACCCTTCTCTGATATCGTAGGGCCACTCGCTTGATAGAATCACTTCTAGTGATGAAAAAAAGAAAAAAAGCATTCGATACGCGCATTTCGTTTTGCCCTTTTGGATTTGATATTATGAAAAAAGCGAAAACAGTCCGTAAGAGGTGTTATATTCATTTTGTTGTCTTCAAAGCTCTTTCACATGAACTGAAACATCATGGGACACAATAAACTATCAAATATGGTTTCTTTACTAGGTTTTACGCTTCAAATTCTGAAACAGTAATTGATCAATGGTAAACTGTTGCATGCTAAATATGCCTAATACCAGGCCTAATTAGATATTGCGACTACCTTAACTCTCGTAACTGCTATTGAAAATAAACAATAAGAACAAACAAAGAAACAAAAATGATAGTACCTTAGAATCAGTATTGTTTTGAGTAGAGACATTGAGATGAGATCGGCATTGTGATCAAAATGGAGAAAAACTCTGGCATCGTCCTATTATTAGATTAGAATAAAAATTGAGGTGAAAGTTTTATGTTTAATTACGTCATATCAAAGATAAGTATTTTAACCTATCGGGTTTCAGGTATCGTCCTTCCGCGATTGTCAATCGACAAGTGCAAGAGTTGAATTCCGATCAGAGTATTCCACTCTCACTAAATTCTGGATCACGGAGGAATATGTTTGAAGGCTTTTGGCGCAATAACAATTACCCATCTTTGGTAAGTGATGCTTTGCTTTTTACTCACGCTGGTGTTAAGAAAAGCCTCTTCATACGGACTGAGAACATCGAAGTCTTTTGATGTCCCTGCGGGCTGTAATGGATCTCTAAAACATTGAGACATGGCCTGTGACTTCAGTCAATATTGGAATTTATAGTTTTCCTGACAATATAAAGTAGACAACTATCTCAATTTAAGGATGTTTTTAATTGCATCTCTGGGATTTTATAGTAACTTTTTTATCAGACACGTGTGCAGTAACTAAGTTGTTGGGATGCGGAACTTGTAAAAAAAGAAAATTAATTAAAAGAATGTTTAAAGAAAAGTATGAGGGAACTATAATTTCCCTAAAGCATAGGTAAATTATAAGACGAATCATGAAACCCATTCATTTTAAAGTCACTGGTAAAAAATAGCCATTTATCCTCAAAATTAATATAACTACTTTGATGAAACATTGAAGCTAAACAGGCGAAAATCCTAGCCTAATATTATATGAGAGTGTCTTTGTTAAAGAAGTTACTAACCATCCGGTACGCATTTTCAGAATTTTTGGGGGTAACTAAGTAAATTATGTATCATTTTTTCTGTAAGAGAATTAATTTATTAGAAGACTAAAAAACAGGGAACGAAGTGAGTAAAAATGGTCAGTCGTCAAGATTTATGGAGCTTATTTGGCTAAAACACGTAATAAATTCGACCATAAAACAACCAAGAGACAGAAACCAAAAAAAAAAATCAGGAAAAAAAGTTACCAAATACACAGAGTAATATAACCATCAAAATCCTACTATCAAAACAATTGTCATAATTACTTTGGTGGCCTACTGAAGCTAAACGGATAAAGATATGAAAACAACGTCTATTAAGAGCGGTGTGTCTTAATGCTAAACAAAACCATTACGCGTCATGCGGCCATTTTCTGAACTAGTTTTACCACTGTTATGATATAGAAATTTACTAAGCAAAAACATTTTTCTATGAGAAATCTATATATGTTAAGTTTGTAAATTTACACAAAAAAAAAAAACTTTATTATAATGCTGAGAACCCGGAAACAGTATTTGTCTCTTCAAAGCCGTTCTTTCCTCGTTTTTTTCCTCTGCATACTTGTTTCCAAGTATTACACAAACTTGAAGTTTGATTATACCCAGTCTCGTTGCTAAGTTCTGGAATTTTGTAAGTTGGAATTTTGGAATTGACTTTTGAAAGTTAGTTGGAAATGTTTGAAAATGACCACTTCGCTTGTCCCATTTTCTATGCTATTATTGCAAATTGTTTTTTTTTTTTTTAGTATCTACTCTAATTTTTTCGATTCTAGTTTCATTTTAGCGCTGCGTTGGCACCGAATAAATTTTTACTTTAGAAAAAAGAGCTGTAGCTATAGGCAATTACTTCTATTTAAATATCACACTCCTAAATGTGACAAAACAAGATTTATATAGTTAAGTTATTGAGAGAGTTGAATTTGCAATCTATGTGAATTTTTCAAAAAGAACCTGAAATGACTGATAAAAAATAATTAGAGTTTTTTGGCAAAAAAAAATAATATAGATATTCCTCCTTAAAGTGGTGCTAAAACTGGATCAGAACACTGTTATTGTTAATTTGTATTTGTAGATTTCTGTAGTGGATTCATAAAACTAAGTTGAGGCTTAGACTAAAAAGGCCTATAGCCTCCCCCCCCCCCCCCCAAAAAAAAAAAAGCCGCTGGGCTATTAGTGCTCTGTATTATTGCCCTAGTATTTGAGATACAGCTTACTTATCTTCCTCTTTTTTTATTGAAGAGCCTTCTGTCATACTGCCAAGGTGTCCACTATAGTTTCCCCACTCCCACAACCCCATCACTCTAAAGAGAGGGCAGAATCTCCTATTACCCGCCAACCGTCAGTGACTCGGGTTAATCCTCAAAACCGGTAATAGCAAAAGAACTTCTTCCTCTCATCCCAGATTGCTCCCCAAAGGCTGTTTTCTTGTGCCAAGGCTGGTGTTTCATTTGTCCTGTGGAACTAACCCCGTGAGCATTATTTTTATAGGTATTACTGGCTTCAACCCGTATTCCACAAAACACCTTGCCTCATTTCCAGGCACTGGTCTACACGGCCTATGGCTGGGCGGAGACAGAAATGAGCTGTAGCAGGCATCTTTTACCGCCTACTACTCTTAGGGGTATCATGAGAAGGTTTTCACTATTACCATCCGGAAATACTACTAAATTTAGTTTGAAGTATTTGAAAACCGCTATTTTCGATTAATTAAGAGATAAAAGTTTCTTTTAATGCTATTCTATTATACTTGTTTTTACTATACTTATTCAACTTTCTCTATTATTTTACCAAGTTTTATCTTTTTACGATTACTCTAATCTTCTAGGGCCTAGTCGATTTCTGATTTCTTGGTGTTGCCCTGATACGAACGCCTATATTATTTTTCGAATAAAATTTTCACCAAAAGAAATTACTTGTGTATGAAAATCAAAGTTTAGTTCTGATAAAACAAAATTAATCGTTAAAAGCCATTGTATGGATTGAATTTGAAATCTAAATAAGTATGTTGAAAATGAACCATAAAACATTGAATTTCAAATTTTTATAATATTTTGTTACGAAAAATGATGCAGGTATTCGACAAATAGTGCTCAAACGAATCGGAAAGCTGTTTATTAAGTCTAATTTGTGTCCGGTTTTATTTTGATAGGGTTTTGGAGTTATTCGTGCACCAAGGCATTTCAGCAACGGTCTTGGTATATTCCCATTTGACATGCCATCTCTTGGTGCGTTACAATCATTAATAGACAGAAGGACTTTGGCACATAAATACAAAAAGGTGAGTAAATTTATTTTTTTGTTTTGTTTTTGAATAAACTATGATTTCAATTCATCGTTTAAATTGTTTAGCTCAAAATATAAGATCGAGTCCCGTGATTGTAATCATCGTCTGAAAGAATCGACCTCTGAATTTATAATTGGCATCAAAAGCTCAAGCTTCATGGCCCGTCGTTTCTGCAAGCAGGAAAAAGAGATATAGCACGTTTTCAGAAAATAAAAACGTTTAATGCAACTTGAGAACTGAAAAAAAAAGAAAATGCTGAGAAAAGAGATAGTGCCGTCTCTATCCAGGGAGTACAGTTTCACAGGCCAAATTTCCGATATGCGCAGTTTCATTAGCATATATATTAATGCGCATGACCGTTCTACAGGAGGAAATACCTAAACGTGTTGCCTAAAAGCTTTTCATACAGAGAAGGGAAAGTATTTTAATGTCTTTCGTTTTGCTTGGAATTGAAGATAAATCTGTGAGATAAATTGCTAGGAAACTAGAAAAACTAGTATTCTTTTCCAAAATGATAGCCATTTTCCACATATCAGAAACGCAAGCAAATTTGAGTTTGAAAAAAATACGATTTTGTATTTCATAATTCAAAAAGGCCCAGGTATGAATATGGGACAGCCATTTTAATCATGTGATCTGCATGCTGCCGGTTCATCAAGAGTAAACATGGTTGAAGAAATGACATTTTTCAATGAACAATTGAACTGCCTAGTTTAGTAATTTAATATTTACATTTTTGTGTTATTATGCTTTTCATTTGATATTACGATATATCCATTGTGGCGTATATGTATATCCCTGAATGGGGGGGGGGTCCATTAATCAAAGGTGGTCAGAGAACAAATCACAAATGAAAAAATAGTCTTATTCTTTCCTCATTCAAAACCTTTCAGGCTAACTTTCAGGCTTTTGTTTCTAAAAGTGGTAAATTAAATGCAAAAGTTTTTTTTATTTATCATTCTTAGCCTTATGTATGAGAAAGGCCCATACTGTTTTTGTTCTTTGGTGTTCTGTTTACTTTTTTCACTATCGACAAGCTCCAACAAGCTAGGGTTCTTGAGCAAACAAGCTGTAAACAATTTTAGAGTATAAAATATTGTCCAGTTATTAATCTTCAGCCCTTTTGTTTTAATTCTAATTATCTAATTATCTGCTTTAGTTTTTATTATCTTCTGTTTTAATACCTTCAAATTAGTGTGAGTGCTTCAGCTGATATGCCATGTATCTGGATCTGCTCTTATTCCAATAACTTATTCTCTGAGTGGGCTGGATAAGCAGTCCCTTGGGGAGGAGAACGCAGGGCTAGATAATAATTCTCACCATGGCTGCGTTTACATCTGCAACTACGTAACATTTGATGACTATTGGGTGAATGAATAAATTACTTACTCTATCATGTGTTGTATCGAACGTTTTAAAGTTAAGCATGAGAGTTGTGGGGACCTGGTATTGGAAAGAATAAATTCCAATGCCTGAAACAGAAATATAACACCATGAAGAATGGATGGCAGATTGCCAAAGATGGTCTTTTTCGGCCACCCACCTAAGGCCAAACAAAAAGTAGTCATCGTCCCCGAATGGGATGGGAAGATGTCGTCAAAAAGGATTTAAAAGAAATTGGGACTTCTTGGGAAGGCGTAAAGAGTGAACCTTTGAATAGATTGGGACGGAGGAGCACTTAGCGGGGCTGTGTTGGCCTCAGGTAGCTTATTGCCGCACTGAGTTGTTATTAGTAGTAGTATGGTGGTATTAGATATGTGGAAATAAATTATATGTAATTAAAGCTGTTTATAATTATCTATAGTCGTAAATAAATGATTTAAATATATGAAATGTTCCTTAATTGCATGTCTAGCTTTTTTCCTGGCTCTAATGTTGAATATTCTGTTTCTATATTCTATTTTCAGTTTTATCCGCTTTTCACCATCGTTGGATACCTTTTCGGTATCAAGGGCTGCTTAGAATATGCTATCCCCGTAAGCCCCTAAATTCGGCAAATAATATTAAATAAGAGGGTTAGTCGTTGTAATCTAGATCGAGCAGGCTACTGTTTCGAAAAAAGGACTTTCTGATTAGAAAGTTTAATTAAAAACGAAAAGAAGTCTTGTAAAATTTCTGGTGGACTTTGATTTTTTTAACTTCTTTATTATCTTCCAGGTATCGAAAGAGACGGATGATACTGAGAAATGCACAATTTGTCTCTGTGATTTTGAAGAAGAAGAAGATGTAAGGTATGTTATTTTCTTTCTATGATTTTTATTTATATAGCTGTATTTCATTTCTACCTTTGCAAACACTTCTATGCCTTGCTCTGCCCGGTTATAGTGACTATAAAAAGCTTGGAGTATAAACGTGCAAGCAGGGAAGATTCCTCTGTCTCCAGTTAACGTCATGTTCTATAGCGTAAATTTTACAATGCAGTAAAAAAAATTTAAATTGTCTTTTTTTCGTATTTACTTTTAATCCACAAACAGTTGTGCTATGGCTTTTTTTGGGTCTGCAATTAAGAAAAAAAATTGACATCAAACGCTTAACTTTCAACTCTTCATGTTTGCGAGAGGGATGGGGACAGCATTTGTTTTTGACTAACCATGTTCTTCTAAGTGTCTTATTAGCCAGGTGATACGCAGGAATAGGATTGGACTAATTGACCAAGCATGGGTGAGCAATCGGCTAAATGGAACGAAATCAGATTTAAGTAATGAGCTGAAATATTTAATAAAATGTAGAAATATGTCTTCTTACGGAAGGATGTTTAGTTTCTGCATTTTTTTTTTTTTTCTTTTTCTTTTTTTTTTTTATTATTATTTTTATTATTATTAGAAAGAAGTTTTGTCGAGTGCGAGTTTTAATGCTGAATTAGACATAAAATCAAATATGTGTCTAGAATCCACTGTTATGTGTAATGCATGGAAGGCAAAAGGAGAATCAAAGTTTTAGGCAAAAACACAACTTCATAGTCACCGTAACTGACAATAGATCAATAAACCCGAGATTATTGATTATAGTTTAGCACTCAATGTTTTTGATGACTCAGTCTGGTCATTTTGTTCTATACGGTGCCGCAATTTTTATTTATCTCAACAAAGGTTTGGGATCTCTAAGAGGAGCTGACGGAATAAAGAGTATATTCATAGGAATCTTGCAATGAGGTGGGATGCGGGTGCCGTTTTTTTTAGCTCCGTTTCTTCAGCCTTATTCAGTCTAAATCTTCTCATGTTTTTGTCTTGCAAACATAAATTTTAAAAACATTAATATACCATTGAAATTGTGAATGGAATTCTATTCGTTATTTGTCTTCAACATAAACAAATCATTTAATACTAAACTATAGACAACATTTGTTTTTGCGAACACCCTGCCCTTTTTCTTCCATGCCACCAGAAAAGATTTCCTAACATGCATGAAGCAGGTAAAACTGGCTATGTAGCTCCTCATTTCCTCCGTTGATTGTCATCATTCTTGTTCAGTGCGTAATGGCTGTTACCGGATTGCGGGTGCAATGTCTTTTCAACGTTATTTGGTATCTATTCAGATAGTAAATCTATGGCCCTCAGTCACCTTTTTAGGGCTATAGTGTCAAGGTGACTCTTTTAATATTCGGTCTTTTTTATCATTTTTTTCAAGTTTTTTTTTACTTCTGTAATTTTGTGATTTTTTGCTGTAAGAATTTTTTACTGACAGCTGGTTGTGGTTAAATGTTTATTGGCTTGTTTTTTTGGTTCTTTTTGTTCGCGTCGGGTTTTTTGGTTGTTTTTTTTTTCTGGGGAGATTGGATATTGATGACAGATTGTAATACCTTCGAAGACTTGAAGGGAAGTAAAATTTCTAGTATCTATTTATAGTAAAAAAAAAAGAGATCGTGTTACAGTGCCGACTTCTTCCACTCTTTGCGGCAAAAGAACGATTTGACTAAAATGCTATGGAGTGTAAAATCTGAAACGGAAAATCGGTTAAAGCCATGTATACATAGTCTCCCAATCTCGGATTTCATACTCTCACGTGGTGTCCGAACAACCTATTCGCCCCTAAGTAAGTATACTCTGTATGTTAAACGATGGGTTAATATTTGGATTTTTTTTTTTTAGAATTAATAACAATAACCAAGTATTAGGGCGAGGTCGATGGCTTTTCTTTTTTGGGGAAGGGGGCGTGTGCACAAAGCTTCAAAAAATATTTTAGGGCTCGATTTTCCAACTTTGTTCTAACTTCCTTTTTCATTGTAAAATAGAAGAAAATATGGTATATGTCCTCTCCTTCTTTTCTGAAGTAGCCTATATCCTCTGTAAAAAAAACAAAACAATTCTTTGTAATATATTTTTTGCATAGATTAGCTCTTGTTATTGCTACGTACAAGCCTTGACGCAGACTTAAAAAAAAGGCTAGTACTTCATCTCCTTCTTTCATAAATATCTTCTTTTTAAGTGACAGTAAATATTGCTGTCGAACCAAATTACTAATATAAATTTTACTCTTTTTTCCAGACGTTTGCCATGTATGCATCTATATCATATTCCCTGTGTTGATCGTTGGCTGTCAAGCAATAAACGATGTCCCATATGCCGTGTGGATATTGAAACGGAGCCAACCTTTGAATCTTGACCCTGGGGCGTTAATTGTAATCTCCTATAGTGTGTTTTCGTTAAGCTTATATTCTGAAGATTAGAGTCGCCTGTGCCTTTTTTGTTTTCCTTTGTTTAGAAGCGATAAAAACGTGTGTATTCTATTTTATTCTTTTTTAAAATTGTTCGTTTTATTTCTAAGAAAAAAAGTATTTGCTTGTTTGATTTGTAAATTTGTATTATGTAGCCGTGGTAAATAATTGAAGATATATTAGCTACCTTGCTTTGCAATACCCTTAAATTTTAGTAAATAAAACGTTATTACGAAAAAAAATAGAGAGAAAACATAGTATCTTAAATTAGGCTATCCATGAGCAAAACAGTCGCTATATAAAAAGAAAGTCGGACAAATGTGATTTCAAGTTAATATCAAAGGATGTTAGGCAGCCTCCACGACAACTAAAATGGCGGATAAATAAAATCCAGGACAAATAAATTTTATTGTAAATTTAAATAAAAATTATACGTCTGTAGGTCTTTTACTGACCAAATCTATTTGCAGGGGCGATGGTAGTCTGCATAAAACAAAAATGTAAAAAAAGAAATGTAAATGTAAAAAAAAACTTGTTATAAAAGAAAAATATAGAAAAAGAAGCGTTTGGGTTTTTAATTAGGTCATTAAACTATCCATAATCAAATGAGTCACCACAGAAAAATAGTTCAAACAAAATGTGGTTTCAAGTTATTATCAACGGATGGTAGGCTGCCTTCAGGACAAATAAATTTGAAAATAAAAAAGATTCAGGACGAATAAAATTTTATTGCGAAAATAAAAATTTGACGTGTATGGATTCTCATACTTACCAGATCGATTGACGAAGGTTGATGGTAGGCTGCCTACAGGACAAATAAAATTTACGATAGATAAAATCCAGGACAAATGAAAATTAGTCGTCTATTAATTTTTATACTTGCCAAATCCATTTTCGTGGGTCGATAGGAACGTTTAACTTAATCAGAAACATCGATTCTTGCAATTCATAAAACAAACAAAGTAAGAAATTTGAAAATGGTGGCGTTGGAGTGCTTTTGAGACTCGGTGGGAATGTACTCATGGAGATAATCTGGCTCCAAGTTTGTTGTACTTTAGAAAATTTTATTTGTCCTGCCTACAGGACAAATAAAATTTAGGATAGATAAAATCCAGGACAAATGAAAATTAGACGTCTATTAATTTTTATACTTGCCAAATCCATTTTCGTGGGTCGATAGGAACGTTTAACTTAATCAGAAACATCGATTCTTGCAATTCATAAAACAAAGTAAGAAATTTGAAAATGGTGGCGTTGGAGTGCTTTGGAGACTCGGTGGGAATGTACTCATGGAGATAATCTGGCTCCAAGTTTGTTGCATTTTAGAAAAAAAAATATTGTTTGTTCAAAAAAAAAAACTCCGTAATTAAGAACCGCCATTTTTGTACAGTAAGGAATGATGATTGTGTCATTAATTATCACTTTTTCATCGTATTTGCGATTTTGAGTCATAGAGGAATAGATATTAAAATAAAAACACTGTAATTCTGTTCTTCTAAAAATATTATATAATGTTTTCTTGCCAAATATCTGGGTTTTACCATTAATATTTGTTTGATGTCCAATTTCCCTATGAACATGTTGCGTTGATGAAGTGCTTTGTCGCTAAAACATCAAAAATCAGTAGAAATTAGGCTTGATAATTGTTGCATATGATGGCCTCTTATACTGTATTTGTTACAAAACTCTGAAATAGAACATAATTTGTTTTGATTTCTTACAACTATATTTTTCGTTCGATATGGGCATTTGTCTAAATAGCATATTTTTCTGCTTCTTAAACTTCGTGTCCACAAAAGGTACTTGGAGTTCCCTTTGAATAATTTAGAAAAGTTTGAAGCACAGTTTAGACTACTTTCTTGGCATAGAGTGTCGTTGCCCCTTAGAGGATCACATTCCCATAGCCATAGATATAGAGTTTTTCCAGAGACTTAGATCAGAGACTTATTGAAATAGTGCTAATATTGTACAATACTAATATTGCCAATTACCCTGATTTTGCCTTGTTATTACAGTAATAAAATGCCAAAAGAGGCCAAACGCTAGATGGTGTTATTGATTTTTGTTTGTCGGCACAAGAGCCAGTTTCCTCTCTTATATATTGTCCATGCTCTTTGGAAATGACGTTAATGCCCCATACTGGAACTTTCTTTTTTTTTCGATTTTTAGTAGTTTAGAAAAAAAAAAATTTTCACCGTGAACACTAAATTCTAGTAGATTTATTAATACTTCCAGTCTTCGTACAGCATTAGAAAACTAATTTACCACGCACTTCGTAGATGCATTGAACATGATAAAACTGGTAGATTTACTACAAACTATTTCACAAATTTAATAAAATTTGGTAAAATTGGAAGCAAACTATTTTCTCGACAATACAAATTTCAGGTAAAATTATTAGGCTACAGCTAATCACAACAAAAAACGTGTACCTGCCCTAAAATATAAGTATTTTGCTATGATCATTAATAAAATTCAGCTTTTATTTTACTATATATTCTCATAAAATTACTCAATTATGTTTACAGAGCTCTTAGTTGCGAGCCGTAGAACTTTATGAAGTACTGTACAAACCTACGTGTCGAATAGGGCTAAACGAGTATTGACACTCGAGGTAAATATAGCTAAGAAATTGACACAATTGCTGTTTCGGCCTGAGGCGGCTTTATTTTGTGATATAAGTGTCGTACTCTATTTTGCCGACTCAGTCCTATTATGGCTGTCCATTCATATTAGTAATATTTTGTTTTTTCTAATGAAAAAACATTTGTTGAATATCAAGAAAATTTGGATTTGCTGCAAGTTGTGTATGATACTTTAATCGTTTTAATAAAATTGGAATTTTCGTACAGCTTTAGAAATATTATTGATCTTGAATGAGAATCATGAAAATGCTCTTTGATAAGTCGGAGAAAATGATAAGGTAAATAGTTAATGAGAAATAAGACGTTGAAACTAGCAATTGAAGGACTATTCTTAACAGAACAATGTTTTCAAAAAATGTACTTTTTACTTTGTTTTTGTGAGAAAATATACATTTTGCGGTACGACAATGACATGTTAAAACTGATTAAATGGAAACCCCGTGTAATTCCTTTCGTCAAGGGTAGATTTTTAAATCCCAGATAATTTCTGAATTATTGGCCTTGTACACAGCGGTTATTTGCTTCTAAAATAAGGAAACTATTTTCTTAAAAAGCTTCGTAGGTCGAAATACAAACAGGATTTGTCTTCGCTTCTTAACGAGTTTGCCTTCATTTTAACTTTCTATTTTGCCTCGATTGCTTAAATTTGCTGTTTTGATAGGTGGGAAAGGCAGGAGGTGCGCAGGCAGGGAATAGGGCTCATGATGAATAAGGAAGCTGCCAAGGATTGTTTAAGCTGGGAATGTATTAATAATAGAATGCTAGGACTGGTGGAGATAGTAGTGACTCAGATAAATTTTACTTACAGCTACAGGAACAAAAAGACAGGGTCCCAGGTAGAATTATGGTATTGTTACTAGGATGTTTTAGTGCCTAGTTCGGTGGAAATAGAGATAGATGGTATCTTAGCCGAGGTAATTTTGTTGTGGGAAACGAAAACAGTAATGACAACAGACCAATGCAGTTTCGTATGTATAACAATCTAGGTATAACCAGTACAGCATATGGCCATAAAATAGCCGATAGGCTAACATGGTATTAATATGATGGTAAGACAGCTAACCTTATTGATTGTGTTGCTGTAAACCGAAGACTGGCAGGATCGATACAAGATACTAGGGTATATGGGAGTGTTGTTAACGATTTTAAAAGTAAAGATCACCATCTAGTAGTGTCTAGGGCTAATTTAAAGCTGAAATTTATAGCCACTTTCCATGAAGCTATGACGGTGGTAGACTCCAGGATGAGAATTTGAGAGGAACTTTCCAGGAATAGTTGAATACTAGACTGGAGAGTTTAAAATTTGACAGTATAAAAGATGGATGGAATAATTTTTGGGGAAATAATTTGTGAAGTCTCTGATGGTGTCTTAGGGAAGAAAATCAGAAACGCAGCTAAGAATATTAGTGAAGATGCATTGTTTAATAGAGAGGAGGAGGGGCCTGTACAAGAATTATTTGAGTAATAGATCATATGAAAATAAGAGGAAAGTGGAGAAAGCATTAAAATGTGATTTAGATAGGTAGTGAAGGGCACGGATAAAACTGCTGAAGATTTGGAAGGAACGAGTTAAAGAGAGATGAGTAGAACCTGTTGAGAATGTGCGAAACTCTTATAGAGCTACAGGAAAATATATAGAAAAAACTGAAGAAGTTTGTGACTCTGGTTGTGAATGAATATTTATTTTGTGAGGAAGAATTAGTGACAGTACTAAAAGCATTATTATAATAATAAGGCCCCAGGTGCTTATAGTGTGGTAAATGAGTTTTTTAATTGTGGTGGTTGTGAGGTTGAAGATAAGTTTCTGAAGGTTATGAATATGGTTTTTGAAAGAGGGAAATACCTAGCGACTTCAGGAAAACTAATTAAACCCCTCCATAAGAACAGTGATTTGATTGAGTGTGGTAATTATACAGCTAATAGCCTGGTTTCTGTAGGAAGCAAATTAGTATGATGATAATTTTTAGACTTAGAGATGCTGTAAATAAAGTTTTAAGAGAGAAAAAGTGTGGTTTCAGGAAGGGAAGAAAATGTATCGATTATGAGATATATCGATGTAGATTATGAGCAAGCGTTTGATCCAGCTGATAAGAGTTTTAGCGAAGGTCCTATCCTTGTACGGTATACCAGATAAATACATTGAAGTGATCAATGCTATATACGGGAATGACAATTGCTGTGGTTAAGGTAGAAAATGAGGTTAGTAGGTGGTTTCGTATTAAATCAGGAGTTAAGCAGAGTTGCGTTATATCCCCATTTTGATGGATTTTGTCCTAAGGAGCACAGCAAAGGCAATGGGAGAACATGGAATAAAATATGGAAGTAAAACTCCTAGACCTAGATTATGCTGATTTTTTAAGCATCCTAGATGCAAGTGTTAGGGAAAAGAGGTTTTGTGAGTTCAGTGCTATGATATTTTAGTTTCTTAAACCCGTGCTATGATAGGAATATTTCCGATTTAAAACGCAGATGATATTTTTCTACAGTCAAGAGTGAAATTATTTCTCATTTTTGAATGCTGTAATATCTCTGGTCGGTGGCATTTCTTCTTTTCTGTTGTATTATTTTCAGCATTCTCTGATGGTTGAGCTTGTGCTTTTGATAAATTGGCCAAAACTTTAAGCTCGCCATTCAAAAGCTCAGATATACTGACTAATTGTAAGTTGAATATGCTGTTGGTTCACTTTAAATGTATACCTACTACTGCTACTACCAAAAACTCACTGCATCACCAAGCCGCCTGAAGCCAACACAGTTGTCTGTGTTCCTCATCCAGCCTGATCTATTGAAAGTTTAGCTCTTTACCCCCCCCCCTCAAGAATCACTAATTTCCTTCCGTATAACCTATTTCCGTTCTATTAGGAGACAATCTGTTGTTTTTTACTTGCTTCAGTGTCGACCTTTTCTTGTTTTCTTTTTCTCTTTGACTTAAACTGGTATATCTGGCTATCTGCTTTACCTCTGATTTATCTGCCTGAAATTCATGAATTAATAACTTGGTAAGTTTGCCATAAGCTCTTTCCAAAAGAAGCACATTTAAGAAAACTTATACTCTGTAACTCGAGCTCCCAGAAGCGAAAAAGTACTCTTAGTATTTAAACATATTGACACTTTTGTTTCTTTATTTTGACAGGCGTGAAATCAACTATGAACTACTGAACATAAAGAGTAGTTCTTTTGTATGTAATTAAATTACTAGTAAAGAAATAAAAATAAATCGGCTTATAGCTATTTGTCAGGGTTATTTTTGGTGCCAATAAAATGCAAGCAAAATTGGTCAAAGACGCGGATGATACCTTAAAAGTAGTTGTTATTTCCTTGTTATTTCCTTATATAAATATGAATATTCTTTCTGTCCTACTAGTTGCGTGTCTTCCATAATTGGGTAAAGACAGTAACTTCGAATGTTTTGGACAAAATCCGCGGAATTGAACAATATGTAAGTTTACCATTTTTCAAAGAGATTCTGTTTGGAAACTTGTCCCAACCCAAAACCCATATCTCCTATGAAAAACCACCAGTGGGAACATGATTCTTCAAAACAGTCCAAATTGTGCTTTTTTTTGGCTGGTTGAGATTCCTTTACGAACAAAAAAGAATCCTCAAGGAGCCTGTGTGTCTTTGAGGGACATTTGTTTATTTCTCGCTTTTAATCAACAATGCATAAACACGCTAAGTCATTATTTACATGATTGATTTAAAAAACTGACCAAGATATATTGATGAGTTTAGCAAAGTAAGTGTATAGGAGGTGAAGTCCAAACGCCGATTTTTGCCAAATTTATCTTGGGTGTTTCAGGGTATACATCAATATCCCTAAGGATGACGACAAGGGTTTGACCGCTGCAATCTTTCATATCCTGTTGAATTTCTTAGCCAGGTTTTTAACCTTCCAATCATGGACTAGCTATTTTCTAGAACAGCAATAATTACGTGCAATACAGCAAGGACAGCAAAGAAAAGGAACTTATTTGGGGAAAACCTGGGGCAGCAGTTCTGAGGAGGAGATGCGACACAAGAATATCTTTCTGTTACAGACACGTCTTCTCATCTGCTCTGCTGAGTCCACTCTTTTCTTTCAAGCAGCCTGGCTCGGGGAGGTTATTGCTACATGCTTAAAGCAACTACTCCAGCTTCATAGTATTAAGGTCAAGAATGGGTGAGGATGAACAGGTATGCTCCATAGTGATGTACAAATAACAGTTCAATAGGGACAAGTCCTTTTATTTGTCAGTGAAACAACAACAACATTAAAATCTGTATATTTTGGTCACATTATACAGTTGTATATTTGATCCCATATACAGTGACCGTCTTCAGCAGATAAAATAAGATAATGCAAATACTACATCTACGTTTATACAAAAGAACAAAATCAATTACATATTGTTTAGCGCTCTGATCTTCTTCAAAGGAGTTAGAGAAACAAACCCCTTTGATTTCCCAGTTTCCGGGCCATTGACTTGATTTTTATGTAAACGTTCATTGTCAGGTCAACAAAATCAACGGTATTGAGAGCACGAGAGGCAGTGTGGTTTTCGGAAATACTTGCGTTCTATAGTGAGCAGACTGGAGACCATCAGGATATAAATTCCTTCCGTCTCATGTTTTTCAAAGTCATCTGAAGTCCTCAAGCACTGAAAAACGTCGTCGAAAGTAAAAGCAGAAGTAACGGCAGTACTTTTTGGTATCTTTATTGTACTGGAGAGAGACAGTTGCGAGAGACAGTCAGATTGTAGTCAACAGAAAGAACACTCATAGGGGTTGATTTGTTCTTTTCAGCAACTTTTGAACATATACCCATTACTTTTCTTCACAAAAGCTTCAAAAGAATACAAGTTCTAATAATGCAACGGTAATGCCGGTTTCACATTAGCTAAATAGGTCTTTCATACTTGCTCACTTAAGGTCTGTAAGCTCCGTAGCGTAACCTAATTAAGCTTCATAACGTAGCCAACTTAGAGGAAAAGAGATTTGAATTGGCCCTGGATGAATTAGACTGTTGGATAATAGACTATGTTAAGGCAAGGCCTTTTTTGTACAATCCAAGGGACAAAAATTATATTTGTTTTCATTTGTTTCTTCAGTTCCTTCCATGTCTTTAGATCTAAATATTGACTATCATGCAAATCTTTGCTTCATCTTCATTTTTGAAAGTTAAATAATTAAGAAAATCTTAAGTTCCAGAGGCTATGAAAGTGAAAGTGTGAAAGGCAAAATTTCAATGTCAAACCAATTTACTTAAGCTCCGTTACGTGCTACTTAGCATAGGCAACTTAGTGGTAATGTGAAACCGGGGTAAGGCTAAATACGGTAAGCGCATCACTGAATATTTGTACTAGATGAATCTTGTTTTGTAGAGTTCGCTAAATTCTGTTTTTGAATCTAGTACGAGTTTGGCACAATTTTGGGTTCTTAGCGGTGAAACATTGTGTAACCTGAAATCTCCGAAGAGTTTAAAAGCTTGAATTGAACAGACGGAAGAAATGACAGGTTTAAGACTATGTGTGCTACAGGGGACACAACAGCCCTTAGGGTTGCCTGTTAAGGTGTATTGGATACAACAGATATCAGCTGTTGAGTATTAGAAAGATATACTGTTTCGTCACCAAGTACCAAATAACAAGCCCTATTTATTTTCTTGCGATAGATTACTTAAGAAGTTGGCGAGGAGTGGCGGTCAAACTGTTCTTAATCATTGGTTAACAGCATGGGGCCACAGAAAGTAAGTATTTCGCTGGGCTTTCGTTACCAAATCTTGTCTTCAGTCTCAGAAGATCTTTGAGGTTGTTATTATTCTAAAATGGTTCTGAATCTATGATCGAAATGAGTCTGCCGTTTTTCTTTCCCAAAATGAAACCTTTTGCTTCTCATAAATTAACGAAATTTCACCAATTGGTCTCACTTTCTAACGAATTCCCCAAACCTGTGCTTTCCTCGCTGTGTCCAAATGATTTTTTGTTATTATCTAGCCTTTTATTTGGAACAGAAATGTGTTTGTCTGCTGTTAGAACGCAATTTTTTTTAAACTGTATGGAGGTGACTTGTGCAGAAATTGGTTGACAACCTCGAGTTTTCGGACATTTGTTTTTAACTAGTTTTCAAAGCACAGGTGAGTAGTTACCTTCACTAGCTGTTTAAATAAAAGAAGAAAAGTAAATCTATATGACTCAGAAAGAGAACAGGACAGCCAGCTGAAACGAATCATGAAGATTCAATTTAAAATTTTAACTTTCTTTTCCCAGGTTTTGTGAAGGGGCAGAAGATTTGTGAAGCCCATGGACTCTGTAACGGACAATGTTTAGACGGTAAATCTTTACAAAAAGGCCAAGATCATTACGAATTGAGGAGGAATTGTGTGTGGCTGTGCGGTGTGAAGTGAGTTTAGGTTAATGGAGTAGCTTGGCATCAGAAACATTGACAACAACTTCAGCATATTTCGAACTCGTATTTTGAACCCATTAGAAATATCCGTTCTGGTTTGCGTTAAAGGCACATATTATCCTTCCTGTCCTTGAATATGGCAAGGAACGGGGTCTTAAGGATGAAGAAATGTGGAATTTATGAGATTGACAGGGTCAATTTTGTCACTTAGTTCATCAACAAGGTTAGTTCTCTAGTCTAGATAATAGCTTGACAAAGGACAGATTTAAACTGAGGGATTTTGAAACAAAATTGTTTACTAAAAGAGTGCATATAACAAACAAAATAACTGCATATTTCTCAGTAAGAAGCCATAATGAACCAGAATTTAAAATATAATCAGGTGATAATATTCCCCCAGAAGATTGCTTGCACAAGACGATGAGCTGAGTTTTGGGCGTGGTCTAAATTGTCTAAACATATTGTCTAAACAGTATGACGAAGCTAATACTAAACTTGAATTTAGGTTTGTTTCTGGAAATACGACTTGGTCTGTACCTTTAAAGTGGTACTCAAACAATGAGCAAGTACCTCTGTTGGGATATCCAGAAGGAACATCAGCTCGAGATCTTGCGCCGATTGAAGTTCGCCACCTGGTACTGACCCATTTCGACAAATTTCCACCAGCCGACCCAAGAGTGCATTATCTAATCGGATTGCTATACTTGATATTTGGTATGATAATTCCTTATTTAAAGTAATAAGATCAGCTTTAATAATATAATACTCTTCGTAAGATGATTCTTTTATAGTATTTTTTTTTCAAAAAAAAAGAATCATGTGGTTGAAGGAGTCTATGATTTTTATTACAAACATATATATTATTCACACAATAACGGTCACTTTTGTAGTTTCCGTATAGAATTGATCCGCTTTTTGCAGAGAGTTCATATGCTATGACGGGTCAACAGCCCCGTTGGAATATTTTAACAGGATTGTTGAAAAAAAAACATCGATTAAAATCAAGAAGTTTTAATTTTCGTTTAAATAGACGGAAAGAACCAATTTGATATGAATACTCCTGTTTTAGCTATATCCAATGTACCAAAAGCTGCTTTGTGTCGGGGCAAAAAACACACCTATGTGACCCCAGGATTGTCTTACCCGATTTTATTTACGATCGTAGTTTCTTTTAACTTACCTACAATATGTCGAAGCACTGCCAGATTATCGGATACATTTTCCAATTTAAGCACAGTTTTCAAATAATCTTCATAGAAATTTACCACCCCATCTAGTCCTTTTGCCGCAGTAGCGACATCTTCGCATAATTTTGAAAGCTCTTCAACTAAACACGTAAATTCGGCTTGTAGTTGTTCACCTTTCAAACCGAAATCCCTGCACATTTTGAAAAGCCTGTCTCTTTGCCTTTGCGCATTTTTGTCCATTCAACTACTTTTCGGTCACAGTCTATATATAGAAGCCTGCCGCGTGCCCCCTACCTCTGTTAAAAAAAACAAAGGTTCGACGATACGAATTTCATAATGACGAAAGAAAAGCCGAGGTGTAACGAACCAAACAAATTGAAAATCATAACGACGATGATTGGGTTTTGTATTTTGACATGCATCAATACCTACCATACTTTTGAAAATCAAAAATATAGACTGGATAAATCGTTGGAAGAAAAATAAGTTTTTGTCCCACCACCTAAACAATTAAAAGAAACAAAAGGTTTGACGATACGTCTTTCATAATGACAAAAGATAAGCCTAGGCAGAAGACGAAGTCTTTGTACCCCCATCTGAACAAAGAAAAAACCCAAAGGGGGTCGTCAATGCCTTTCATACCTTTTAAAATCAAAAACCTGGACTAGATAAATCGTTGGAAGAAAAAGAAGTTTTTGTCCCACCACCTGAACAATTGAAATAAACTAAGTATGTCCTTCATAATGACAAAAGACAAGCCGAGGCAAAAGTTAAAGGTCCAATAAAAATTTAATTTTACAAAGGCAACACTTCTAATTTAAGGTCCATTTGGACGTCATGACATCAAGAAAAGGCTCAAATTGTCTGCGTTTAGAAAACAAGTGACAGTAAGAATCTATATATAGAAGCCTGTCGCATGCCGAGTGCCGGGGCCTGGCGGCGAAGCCACCGGTCTCCCTTTACTATATACATATATATCCGTTACTATATATATATATATATATATATATATATATATATATATATATATATATATATATATATATATATATATATATATATATATATATATATATATATATATATATATATATATATATATATATATATATATATATATATATATATATGCATATATATATGTATATAGTATCAGGAGTACTCGGCATGTGGCAGGCTTCTATATATAGATTCTCACTGCCGCTTGTCTTCGAAACGCAGACAATTTGGGCCATTTCATGGTGTCATGACGTCCAAACGGAGCTTAAATTAGAAGTGGTGCCTTTGTAGAATTGAATTTTCTTTTCTTTTTTTGGAACTTTAACTTATGCCTCGGCTTGTCTTTGTGATTATGAAAGACATATCGCCAAACCTTTGTTTCTTTTAATTATTCAGGTGGTGGGACAAACGCTTCTTTTTCTTCCAACGATTTATCTAGTCCATATTTCTAGTCTAGTCCGATTTATCTAGTCCTTATTCATGCCAAAATACAAAACCCAATCATTATCGCTATCATTTTAAATTTCTTTGTTTCGTTTTACCTTGGCTTATCTTTCGTCATTGTGAAATAAATATCGCCAACCCTTTGTTTTTTTTTAACAAAGGCATGGTAGGCATTGATGACCTTATCCTTGTCAAAACCCAAACCCAATCATCATCACTATCATTTTGAATTTTGACACGTTTCGATCCTTGCTGTCCAGGTTGATTTTAATTGATTCGCTCACACGTTCGGTGTCGCATGTCTTCTATTCGCATGAGTCTTTACTTTTCATTTTCATTTTTGACTTACTCACATGCTCGGTGTCAAATGTCTTCTAACCGCGTGTCTTTCCTCTTCAATTTCGTTTTTGACAACCCGCCGCTGTTCTTCTAACCGCGTGTGTATTTGCTCTTCGTTTTCACTTTTGACTTGCTCATATGTTCGGTGTCGTATGTCTTCTAACTGTGATTGTCTTTGCTCTTCATTTTCATTTTTGACACGTTTTTGGATTTTGATTACTTCAGACAATGTAGCAATGGCCTTTGATTTAGCTGTCCGTATTGGTGTCGCAAATGATTGTCCAGGTTGTCGAATTTCACATCTTATCAAGTTTGATAGTTCAGATGCTGGTTCCAAAGAATCATCATATATAGTAACTGCAACTGCAAATTTTAGTTTTTGGGGCCTTCTAACAGATAATATATTATATAAACAACTGTTGCGTCGGAAACTTAACAATTTTACTTATGCTATACATGACATTATATAAGAAAATGCTTATATGATGTCATAAGAAATGCTTAAATGATGTGCTAACATAGTACATGACATCATTTGCAAAAACCAACATTAAGTCTTTTAACGAATTTTCTCAGACTTCTGACCTATCTAGATCGATTTTTTATGCGAGTATATCTCAAGATACCAATTTTCCCGAAAAAAAAATGGGGCCGTTTTCGAGAGCATACATATATATACATATACATAATTACTGATATATATATATATATATATATATATATATATATATATATATATATATATATATATATAATATATATATATATATATATATATATATATATATATATATATATATATATATATATATATATATATATATATATATATATATATATATATATATATATATATATATATATTATATATATATATATATATATATATATATATATATATATATATATATATATATATATATATATATATATAGAAAAGCAAGCACTGTCTTTGGTAGGTAGCACGTAGAAGTTGGGAACCCAAGGAGAGCAAATTCTATCCTTGGCATGGGTCCAGTCACTCTTTGTACGTTTCACTTACGCTCATGTGTATGTCAAGCAAAAAAAGAAAGAGGGTCCTTAAAATCTTATACTTTCTTCTTAAATCTGTTTTTTCCGCTTGCTTTTATGTCCAAACAATCCATTGGGGCTTCTCTAGAACTTGGTCATTTTTAGCTTCTTAATTTGTTTATTCTTTTTCTTTAACCTTTCGGAAGCCTTTTCAAGACACTCGTCAATTGGATTTTGCTAATTTGTATGTGAAAACTGTTACTTGTATTGCCAAATGCAGTATTTCCAGGGCTGTTGAATGTTAACCGAAATGGTCAAATTAAACATCATTAAGTAAAACAGATCTTGGAAAAATGGTTTAATGTTAACGCAATTATGATGAGATGGTTGAAACCAGAATAAGATGAGTCCAGAGGGAGGACATTCTTTATTCCAGAAATAAGTAGTCATCCTCCTTGATGATAGGCAATAGGAACATCAATATTTTTATTTTGTTTATTCTGTGTATACTTCAAGAAAAAAAAAACTTCTATGGCTAAAAAAAAAAGACTAATTGAAAAATGGTGACCTAGACTTATTCTTGGCCTGCTGGGAAAAAAATGGTTAACAATAACGTTTTTCAAAGTGAAATATCCATTTAAAACTCATGTGCTTAAATTATGCGACCTTCACAAACATGTAAACAATTATGTAAGAAATAATCAACCTGACCTTTCTACTTGAAAAGGGCAACAATTATAAATATTTAATTTTGCACACTGGAAGGTTGTTTTACCAGTTTGTCTCTTTTTACCATTCAAAAGAGTTTACGAAAGTCTCAGTCTGCATTTTTTAAATTTCTTTTTAAGACTTCAGATTTTGCTTATTTCAGGTTTTATGTCTTCCTTCGGAAACTATTACGTTCTCAAAATTTTTGTGAAGTACAAGCAGCTGCGATCACCTTCAAATTTGCTTGTCATCAACTTGGCCTTTTGTGACTTTATGCTTTTTGCTGGTCTTTACCCTGAACTTATCTTCAACTGTTTTTTTGGCAATGGAGTATGGATGTTCGGTGAAGTTGCTTGTATAATACATGCTTGGTTTGGAACTGTTTTCGGTTTTGGGCAGGTATTTCCACCTTTCCATATGCTCTAGTTTCTATTAGCATTGGTAGTGATCTTCACAAAGAAGTTAGCTGTTATCTCTAATTCAGTATTACAGACAAAAAATCATGTTAAAAAAAGAGCGTAACATCACTCGGGAAAAAAATAATAGTTAAAGACCCCCCCCCCCCTTGACCTTCAAAAATTTTTGACATCACGACTTGACGATCCTTTTTTCACTTTAGGCACCACCCATCACCCTTAAAAACTGTGTCGAACATTCTAGGCTTAAATATCATATACTAGTAGTACTGTTATGCAAGCAGGACATGGGATAATTTTTTGTTAGTTTTACCTTCGCTCTTTATGTAAAACGCGGTAACCGAAAGAAAACTTGGCTCCTGTCGAAGCCTAGTTTAATTCTCTTACAAATGCACAACCCAGTTCACTAAATTTGTATTGGGGGGAAGGAGGTAAAATACTTGTTTTTTTATCCTCATAAAATAGTATATGTTAAGGTTATAAGGTTTTCTAATTTTTGCTCTGGCTGTGCAGACATGTTTATGGGCAATAGATCCCGCCTAGAATACATGGACATAAACTAAAATTTCTAAAATGTTTTCAGAAGGAAGCGTGTTAAATGCGTTTGGATGTTTTCGCTCTAAATTTTGTATAAAAATGACAATGATGACAGTGGTTTGCTGGTGATTTTGTGGCTGGATGGTAACAGGAATGCTACATCCTGAAACGCAGAAATTTATTTTAGCATAAATTTACTTAATTTTTAAAAAACTTACTTTTCTAACACAATTTACGAAGCTTTCGTTTATTTTAAACAAAAGTTTTTCAGCAAGAAACACTGTACAAAAAAGCTACCTTTCGGGTCAGGAGGAGGGCAATACACCCCCTAGAATCTGAGAAGTAGCACTTTAGTATCTTCATCTTAAAGAATCCCAAAAATTCTTGCACTCCCAACGCACATTTTCTTGAATTGGCGCCATTACTTTGTTACCAAACTGGAGCAGATGGAAAGTTCGACATTTTTTTCATTTGACAAAGTAAAATCCTGCTACTGAAGCAAAAACTAGACACCTATCAAAGCCAAGTTTAAGGGAATATTTGAAAAGTCTTAAAGAATTTTTGCCAAAATTTGGCTATTTCTTACACAGACGACAGCAGAAGAATTTGTGAGACACGGTTTAAACAACCTAAGTATCGCATTATCCTGATTCTATTCACAAACATTTAATGAATCCCAAGCCTATTTGAAACTCTTAAAAAAAAGGACGAATAATTTATAGTTTGAAAACATAAACCATTGCTAAAAATCAAATCATCCAGATATTCAGCAAAATAAGTCTAGTTATTGGTGTTTGACTGATGAACATTTGTTCTTACATATACTTTTGTGATATAAGTCATTATATACTTTTCTTTCCTATTACGCATAAGGAGAGCGTTTCAGATTTTGTTAAGGGAGCCAAGAGCCTGTAATGTCTCTAAAGAAGGTCGTTACCGAATTTCTTTTATCCTTGTTGGGCAAGCCTCTACCTCTCAGCAAATATCTAGGAGTTTTTTGCTTCAGGCAAGAACGATACTCAAGGTCCTATTTCCAAAAAGCATTTATGTTCCTTTCTGATTATTGTTGGTCTACCTACTCTAGTCCGTATTTAAGTAGTATACAGTATTGTGACGTTAAAAAGGACATACTTGTGTACTTACTCTGTTGCTGAAGTTACGGCGGAGAAAAAGTGGGAAGTTTTAAGCTTAATATACTTTGCTACCATATTAAATTCAAACCACATTAAATTAAAATTCTATTTTTGCAGATGCTTACCCTGTCTGTCATTGCTTATGACAGGTTTTATGTCATCACAAAAGGTATGGCAGGATCACCACCCTCTTACAAGCGAAGCTCTTTACTTTTGACTTATGTCTGGACCGTCTCTCTTTTTTGGGGATCCTCACCACTGTTTGGACTAGGTAGATTTACGTTGGATGGGATCTTATCTTCGTAAGTTTTTTTTAAATTTTATCTTACATAAGAAGTGTCGTGCATTTTCGTATTTACTTAACTCTAATTATTGTCAGCGCAATTGTGGCATTAAGGATTGTGGCAATAAAGACTGTAGCACCTGTGGCAATAATGATCGACCGCGCCAAATGTAATGTTAAGGGATTTACTCTGTATACCGATCGCGCCAACTGCGCTGTCGATGTTTAAAGCTGTGAACTTGCACCTTATAAGTTTTCCGATCGCGCCACTTGTAACGCTAAGGATTGTGCCAATTGTGCCATCTAGGACTGCGCCAAAGCAATGGGGAGTAAGGTAAATGGGTGACCGCGCCACTCTCAGTCTTAGAGAGAAAATAAAATATGTAACAACAAAAGTGTAACCTCTTTTCCTCTAATTATCTCCGAATCAGATTCCTTAGGGAGCGCTGCCTATGGAGTACAATTGAACTAGTTATCTACTGTGCGATGAGATACAGGGATATAATAAGAACAAACACAAATAGAAAAATAATAGTTTTATTAAGACTTACATTTTAGGTGTACAACAGTGCTTCACTTCAATTGACGACGATAGAGGCAGAGATAATAATGACCAAATCTTTACAATGACTGTCTAATGATAATTCTGACAAATGAATGCCTCGAAAAACACTTTTCTTCACTATATCAAACTAGTCCTGATTCTGCACCCTAAGAGCTATTTCACTCTTGGCCCAGCTCTTGTGAAGGGCCCGCTACCTTGTAATTATGTTTGCAAACTCACTTCATTATGCTAATTGCCCATCCAGTAATTTATTTTTAATATTTTTGATGATTAAACATTCATACTGCTATAATAAGTTAAACTTCCTGTGAACTTTGTATCTAGTGATTTTTTTATTGCGAAGCATCTTCGCGAAATTCAAAACGGATTAGCGTCGATGTTTGGCTGAGACTAAAATGCAGTTTTTCTTTTGCTGATTAAGAAGTTTTCTTTTTGAAACGGGATTTAAACTTAATTAGGGGAAGTTTAATTTATGTCGGAATTATACTTAGAAGGAAAGAATTTTATTTTTTTGTATTTTAAATATATCACATATTACTCACGGTACATATTACCCTTCCTATTATTTAATGACGTCTCGTCATTAGGACTTGCTTGCCCTTGGGTTTTTGAAATATTCGCTATTTATTAACTGTTGGTATTACGTAATTTTAATTGACATTGTATTATTTTATACTTTTATATAAGATTAATCAGGAGTGCTAAAAATTTTCTCTAATACTTTTCTTATTTTATTATATATCCCTTTCTAAAGTTCATCTACCGGACTAAGATTATCTATGGTTCTAGCCTTGCTACTATAATAAAGATTTTTTTTCTACATCTAACACTGATGACTTTTACATTTCCAACAAGGTTCGGGCTATTCTACTTTTACTATAAGATTTTTTGAAAATTCACCTTTTACAAGTTTTTTTTTGATTTTGTTAACTATAACTCTATCTAAATAATTAGCAATACATATAAATATATATATATATATGAACGATTTAAAGTGTTCACTACATTCACTGGTAATCATTAAAACATTTCACTGGGTTTGTTCGTTATATAATTCTGATAATAAGTAATCGAAGTTGTCTTTCAAAACTATTTTTCATCGAAACTATTAAAACGTGACATCGTGTAAATTTACACCTATTTCATCACCTTACGTGTCTCTTAGCGTACTCACTCCTTCTGTTGTAAATTATGGTCCTTCACTATTTTTGTCTTGGCAAAAATTTTAAAACACTTACAATATAGTTTTTACAGAACAGTTCGAGCACGGTTATGTTCATCTTGGACGAAACGCTTTCTCTAATTGTCAAACGGGAAATGATACTCCCAGAAACAGGTGTATGGAATTTTGATATCAGAGTTCATTCTCATCTGATGTTTTAGGATAGTTCATAAGGTGCCTTATCGTTAAGGGGTTGAACACTGGGACTGCGTTGATAATAGATGGGTTGATTATCTTCTCAGCATACCGTTCTTGGGATATTTTAAAGTACATAGAGAATTTAATTCTCGTATAATTAATTGTTCGTTTGTGCACTTAGACATTAAGTTCTCTTATAAAATTGTTCGTGCCTGGCTTACGTCTATTAACTTTTGCGGTGATTCATTGGTTAATCACAGGGGAATTGATGTTTGGATTTGGAATGGGTCGACATCAAACTTTAGTGACTCCTTCAACATTTTTTCTTTAACTTGTGGGAGGAGTATATTGCCACTGAGGGGTTAGTCACTGGGGTTAATTTTGGTTTCTGTAATTCAGTGGTTGGTTTCCAGGTCCATTTTTCAGAAATTATCTCGTAACATGTATGGGATAACAGAGATAGGAACTTTTCGCATTTGATAGAGGTTGTAGGATGGATTCTGAGAAATGGTCGAAAGGGATTCGACGCGTGAATCTGCGAAACATAAATAATTTTTGGGTTCATCAAATATCATAACTATACAGTCATTTGGTACATGGGTCCATAAGGATTATCAAGGGTGATATTTGTGTACTTATATCTTGTACTGATCGATGGGGTTCTCAGGATTTATGTGTTTATATAGTTCGATAATGCACTGGATACTGAGATTCAAATATAGTGTTACCTGATACGTAATATGGTTTGTGGTCGAGGAAACAACGATCAAAAGGTAACTGTAATTTTTGTAAACGAAGCTAGGACGAAAATTGCCTGGAGTCTATGGTGAGTACTCTTCGTTGGTTGAGGTATGATGAAAATAGATGCTACTAGGTTGTATCTGCACTGGACTACGCATTGTAATGATCGATTTCCAATATTTCATTCCACTTCCTGTAATAAAAATAACGAGGCAGAATCACACGTTCTTTAAATCAAGGAGCCATAATACATAATACATTTAATGGTTAACGTTAAAAAAATGACATTGTTACTTTAAATAAGGTCTCTTATTATTTTCCTTAGTATACGTTATTAAACACGCTTTATCTTAATCTTCTTCAACACTTATTTGATTCTACATCAGATTTAAAATAATCATTTATACATAAGTTACACTACATCATTTAGTTTGAGGTCTCAGTTTACAACATATTTCATGCCTTCATTGTTCACGCACGTCCGTGCTGTTTAAGAAACGCATGTTGCAGCGTCATAGCCGCACGGTTTTACGTAAACGACACTTACAATGAGGGAACAAGACATTGCAAGGACGAGTGGAGACCTCTATACCCACTCGTTTTCTAATATCTTCCCATTTTCTTGGCTTAGACGTTCTCATGGGGTTCCGGGTTTAACTTCTGCATTTCAGTCGTTTCCCCGTGTTCTTCCTTTGGGTTTTGCCTTCTTAGTCTCAAAACTCTTCTATAATTAAAAGTTAGTAAGGTTCTCATGGTCAGGGAAATCGCGAATACGAAACATACGGTCAGTAGTATGTTCCACGAAAAATTGGTTGAGAATAATCCGTATCTATCATCCACGTACGTTAATCTTTGGTCTTCATTTGTAAATAGGGGGATCTGGGAGTCTAATGCTTCTCTTATTTTTGTAAGCCTTAATGTCCCTTTATTCTTTTTTATTTTGGACCATATCGAGGTTTTCATTTCCTCACTTTCTATATTGGGAATAGTGTAGGACAGGTTAATTGCCTTGAAATGGATTATTTTAGGACTTATTATATTTGTGCTTAGGAACTTCAATTCGAATACTATGTCATTTTCATTACTCTTATCTGTGTTTATATACATCAAATAGACCAATAGATCATTCGGAAGCTCTAGGTTTTTCAACGTATTCGATATATCTTTCTTATGCATATTTTCACGAATTACTTTGCGACATTGTTCAGCTAAGGAAAGCGGATTATTTATGACTTTTATTGCTCTAAAAATTAATTGTATGTGCGACGCATTACAACATTTTTGTTCGCGTACAATAATGTCAAAAGTATTAATATTATTGAATAATATTGAATATTTCCCTGGTTTAGATATTATTGAAAGTATTCCCTGGTTTTGATTTTTTTTTAGTTGTGAGCTAAGAGTTTTTAAATTATTATTCCTTTATGACGCCTATCCATTAAAAATCTTTTTTTTGTATTTGTAAGGGTATTTTAATCTGTCCGGTTTCTTAACCGTTCTACCTGACTGTGTCGTTACTTTTTCTTCTGTTTCTTGCAGTTTTTTTTTTTTAGGTTTTGCTAGCGATATAAGATCAAATTCTTTGTATTGTTTTTTCAAAAATTCTTGCCCTTTTAATTTTGTTTCTTTCGCGTGCGCGGCTGCTGAAGTTGGTTTTGACTTTCCTGTTTCTTTAACTACCATATGGTCTGATTCGCCGTCAGACTCTTCGGAACTGGTTTCCGATGATTCCACATTCGAACTTTTAGAAGTGACACTTCGCGTTTTTGAGGTATCACCTGCCCTCCCTTCGTAAATTTCTACTCCTCTGGAAGTAGAAGGTTTATTCTCTAAGTCCTCGCTTTGTGTTTTCAACTTGGGAGATTTGAAAGATTCTTGAGGGCTTTGAGAGGAATCAAAAGTTTTTGCGGGGTTCCCCACTGTTTAAATGCCATGTCTTCGGGGGGATGGGGCATTTTTTGCACTAGTGTTTCCCTCCATGAAGTCCATTGTTTGGGCTTTACCTTGGACACAGTTATATCCTGATATTGTCCTTGCTGGTCAGTCTTGGGGGTTTTATTCCTAGGCAATGTACTTTGAATCTTTTTTATTGGGAAATTTATTAAATCCATAGCTTCTCGAAGATTTGTTTTAATTGAATCTTTGGGAGGAGGTTTCTTTACAATAATGCCCGGAGTTTCTACCGCTCTGTTCAATTCCTCCTGCAATGACAGGGGCCTCTCTATTGGTGTTGCAGGGGAAACCATATCGTCTGGAAATCTTTTGGGGGGACAAGGGGTCGAAATTCTATCAGGGAAAAATTGGTCTAATTCTCCTGCGCTCTCCGATGATGAACTTTTTGGGATTTTTCGCGTTTTTATTCTCACTGGCATTACGGATTTTCTTTTAGGAATAACTAGATTTTTCATAGCTAAAAATTCTTCAAAGTTTTCCTCGTCACTATCATTCTCGAAATAGTCTTGCATGAAATTAAAGGGTTTTAGCTCTGCCAATCTTGATTTAGGGGGCTCGTCTTCTGCATCTGACGAATCGGTAGACGAGGGACGCGGTACCCATCTTTCTGGAAATTTTACTCTTTTTATTCGGCTAACATGTGCCTTATAGGTTCTTCCATTATCGGGGTTTGCCATTTTAAAAGTAAAATCAATATCATACTTTTTGATAATATTTATTGGAAAGTTTCTTGCCTTCTGCTTTTGCCTCATTTTTTAGGTAGACACAATCTCCTATCTTAAAATCTATTTTCCCCTTGACTTTGGGTTGGTTTCTTAGCTCTTGATTTATTTTACATTTTTCCAACTCTTGCCTAACTATCTTGTAAGTTTTCCTCATCCTATTTATGAACTCTTGTTTGTAATCCTCTGTGTTATTGTGATATTGCCGGGACTCAATAATCTCATCATACGGGATTCTAAAATCGCGACCAAATAGTAAATAAAAAGGGTTGTAATTGGTTGTTTCTGAATAAGCAGTATTGATTATGTTAGTTAAATAAGGTAAGAATTGATCCCAGTCGTTCCTGTTGTCTTTTGTGTAAATGCTTAATACATTCGAAAATTATTTATGCCTATTTTCTATTTTACCATTAGCTTGTGGGTGGTAAGGGGATGTCACCAATTTCTCTATGTTAAGAAAACTCATTAAGTCTTTTGTTACTTTTGAAACAAAATTGCTTCCGTTATCACTTATAACCTTATTTGGAATGCCAAATTTTAAAAATAATTTCGCTAACGCCTTACTCGTGGCGTAAGCGCCTTGATTCTTTAATGCTTTTGCAAAAGTAAATCCGGAAAAGTGATCTATAACTGAAAGAATACAAGTATGGCCTCTGTTGGAAACAGGTAAGCCTCCACTGGTTCCACATAAATCAAATGAGACAATATCGATTGGGAAATTCGCTACCGGGACTCTTCCCATTGGGGGTTTAGGATAGGCTTGGGTTTTTTTTCTTAAGTTACACGCTTCGCATGTACTTACAAATTCTTTAATTTTTGTTACTGCCGACGGCACGTAAAAATATTGTTTTAATTTATGGAAAGTTTTCGTTACTCCTAGATGTCCACCTATATCTGAATGAAAATATTCGAATGCAGGTATTATTAAGTTTTGGGGTAATACAGGTATTATTGAGGTTTGGTTTCTATTTGCCTCAGCAGTCACGATTCTGCATACTATTTTTTCATCAAGAATATAGTAAAAATTATCTATCTCTTTTCTAAGAGTTTTGAATTTATCTGGTAACGCATCATCATTCACAAAATAATTAATAAGTGCTAAGCACATTATGTCCTTTTTTTATTTCTTTTTATATTTTC
This sequence comes from Artemia sinica, assembly GCA_027921565.1. Classification (NCBI taxonomy): domain Eukaryota; kingdom Metazoa; phylum Arthropoda; class Branchiopoda; order Anostraca; family Artemiidae; genus Artemia; species Artemia sinica. Next base: position 25,065,317 of record CM051264.1, on the reverse strand, counting down.
TAAGGATAAGGGACAATAGAAATCCTTATTTTCTTTTACTGTTTCCTTGCCTTTGTTTCTCTTACATTTATGTTTACTCTTAGTATTGATACCGTTAACTTCATTTTCCTCGGCTTCCGACGGCATATTTTCTGGGAATCTACTCAAAAAGTCACAAGCTGCATTTTGTTTACCTTTTAAATATCCAAATTCGTAATCTAGATCTTGGATTTTCATAATCCATCTAGCTAGAATTCCCATGGGGTTTTTAAATGTGCGTAGGTACAGCAAGCTTTTATGATCTGATCGTAGTATAAATTTTCTACCAATTAAATAGTGTCTAAATTTGTCCAAGTGGTGGATTATAGATAATAATTATAAGTTTGTGGCGGAATAACTACTTTTGCCTTTTGATAAGGTTCCACTCGAATAGCATATAACTTTTTCTATTTTTTTTATTAGAAGGCCCTTGTAAAGGATCAGGGTTTCCTCTGGGGATTATTTGCGAAAGAATGGCACCAATGCCTTTTGAACTAGCATCGGTTGTGACCACAGATTGCCCGTTTTCAAAATCAGGCAGCGATAATATTGGTTCAGAAGTGAGTGCCTTTTTGAGACGGTCTAGGGAAGTTTGAGCTTCCTGGGACCAGGTAACATTTTGGGAGTTCCCTTTAGTTACTTCCGTAAGGGGTTTTGAAATTTGGGCGTAACTGTGCACGAATTTTCTGAAGTAGCCAGTAAGACCTAAAATTCCTCTTAATTCTTTCTTAGTTCTAGGGGGTCTGAGGTTTTCAACACATTTTATTTTGTCTGGGTCTGGAGATATCTCTCCTTGCGTCACCACTACTCCTAAAAATTTAATTTTAGGTTGAAATAAATTTAATTTTTCAGGCCGGCATTTTAAATTGCCCTCTCTGAATTTCTCGAACACATTAGCTAATGTTGCTAAGTGTTGTTCAGCGTTTTCTCCTACGCATATGACATCATCTACAAAATGAATGATATTCTTTAATCCTCTTAACAGGTGTAATAAGGGTCTACGTAGCGCGCTTGAACTTGTCTTAAGTCTAAAAGGTACTCTTAAGTATTCGTAGGAACCACATTCAGATGTAGAAAATGCAGTTTTATGGACATCTTTTTCGGCTATTTTCACTTGGTGGTAACCTTGGGAAAGATCCAAAGAAGTAAAAATTTTGTTTTTGCTCGAGATAGAGTCAGGGATTTAATCTATTCTTGGTAAAGGAAATTTATCACTAACTACTTGTTTGTTAAGGTCTCTATAATCTACTACAAGTCTTAGATCACCATTCTTTTTTGGTACCAAGATCGCTGGTGCAGAATACGGACTTATACTGGGGCGTTTAATTTCATTTTTTTCTAATTCATGAATTTTATTTTTTTAACCACTCTTTGTGCTTATACGGCACAAGATATAGCTGTTTCGCGACAGGATTACCGGTCGTTAGAATTGAATGTTCATAAAGCGTTATCAGTCCGATGTCACCTTCAAATGCGGAAAATACATCTTTAAAATTCCATAATAATTCGCATAATTTTTTCTTAAGTTCTAAGTCCGCTATATGATCCATATTAAATTTGTTTAAGAATTGCGATTTAGTTTGAGGATATTTGTTAATTGAGGTTTTAATGCCGTTAACTAGGTTTCTTTTGGAATTCTCCCATCTATCTAAATCATTCTCCGAGATAACTTGGATTTGAACTAAACATGTTCCCTTTTTTATTGTAATTGTATCATTTTCATGGTTATTAGTTACCCAAATAAAACCTTCTCCTTTGTCGTAAGATATAATCTGTTCTTCGTATAACAGATTTTCAGGAATTTCATTTGACGGGATCGCGAGCCATATTTTGGATTTGTTATCCACTGGTTCAATCATCTGTGATATTTGAATTCTTTGCATCGTTTTGGGAGGGGCTTTTTTTTCCGTATTGCGAATCCATAATATTTTTCTTTATTTTCATTGTCTATTAAATTTAGACTGGCGCTATCCGCCAATAACATTGGCTGTGCCTGAACCGCATTGGAGTTCCCAACTTTTTTCCATAATTCCACTATTTCCTTGATTTCATTCGACCTATATTGTCGCATATCTCCTATTTTTATTTTTGCAGATTAAATCCACTAATTATTTAAATTTATTTCATCTCTGCAATGTCTCTCAGAATAATTAAACAAATTTCTGATTATGCCATGTCCTCTTTGTAGCGAGACATGAGGTTCAAAAGATTGCGACAGTATACCGCCAGAAATTTTATTTACTGTTACATTCTCTTCGTAACCTCTGTTACAATTTCATTCAGACATGTGAGATTCCATAGGCATATCTAATTGATTTACATTTGTCTGCCTTCACAATGTATTGTTACGGTAGTTTGGATTTCTTGCGTCAGTGCCGGTTGCTGGCGCTGACTGCAAATGCCGTTGGCTTGAAAATTCTCATTTCCCGTCGGCAAATTTTCGGGATTTCTATATACCATTCTCGCATTATATAGGCTTTGGCGAGTATTTGGGTTTTTAAATCGATAATTAATTTGTCTATTTGGGGGAGGATTGTACAAATTTGGTTGGTACGCGTTGTGAGGTACTGATTGGCGCAATCTTCCCTGGCTATAGCCTAGTGCACCACTGGCGCTAAAATTTGTCCTTCCGAACAAATGGTTGCCCTGAATCCTAGCGACCGCGCCATTTGTGGCATTAAGAATTGTGGCAATAAAGACTGTGGCACCTGTGGCAATAATGATCGACCGCGCCAAATGTAATGTTAAGGGATTTACTTTGTATACCGATCGCGCCAACTGCGCTGTCGATGTTTAAAGCTGTGAACTTGCACCTTGTAAGTTTTCCGATCGCGCCACTTGTGACGCTAAGGATTGTGCCAATTTTGCCATCGAGGACTGCGTCACAGCAATGGGGAGTAAGGTAAATGGGTGATCGCGCCACTCTCTATCTTAGAGAGAAAATAAAATATGTAACTACAAAAGTGTAACCTCTTTTCCTCGAATTATCTCCGAATCAGATTCCTTAGGGAGAGCTGCCTATGGAGTACAGTTGAACTAGTTATCTACTGTGCGATGAGATACAGGCATATAATAAGAACAAACACAAATAGAAAAGTAATAGTTTTATTGAGACTTACATTGTAGGTGTACAACAGTGCTTCACTTCAATTGACGACAATAGAGGCAGAGATAATAATGACCAAATCTCTACAATGACTGCCTAATGATAATTCTGACAAATGAATTCCTCGAAAAATACTTTTCTTCACTATATCAAATTAGTCCTGATTCTGCGCCCTAAGAGTTATTTCACGATTGGCCCAACTCTTGTGAAGGGCCCGCTGCCTTGTAATTATTTTTGCAAACTCACTTCATTATGCTAACTGCCCATCCAATAATTTGTTTTTAATATTTTTGATGATTAAACATTCATACTGCTATAATAACTTAAACTTCCTGTGAACTTTATATCTAGTGATTTTTTTATTGCCAAGCATCTTCGCGAAATTCAAAACCGATTAGCGCCGATGTTTGGCTGAGACTAAAATGCAGTTTTTCTTTTGCTGATTAAGAAGTTTTCCTTTTGAAACGGTATTTAAACTTAATTAGGGGAATTTTAATTTATGTCGGAATTATCCTTAGAAGGAAAGAATTTTATTTTTTTGTATTTTAAATATATCACATATTACTCACGGTACACAATCACATTGCCTTTTTAAAGCCAGGGCAGATCAAGGGGATGGATTTGGGTGACGCCATGCCTCCTAAGGTCAAGGCCAGCGTTGACCTCATCCCTACTTTCGCTTGCAGGGTTGTCACTTGTTTGGGAACTATTTGTAATTCACTACTGTTACAAAATTTGACCTGCCATATATAATATAATTTGACCTATTGCCATATATAGTATAAATGTTATTAATCTGCTAAATTTAATCAGGGGTGGTGGCCTGGGGTCTTATGACCTTTTTTTCGAATAAATATGTTCTTCATTTTTGATAGACCCCATACATCCACTGATTGGAAAGAGGAGCATTACCTTTTGTGCATTAAAGACATTCGTTTTTGTCTTGTTTAGTGAGTAACAACAGTTCTGGAAGTGTCTAGAATGTGAGTTGTATTAATATGTTTCTTTTTTTCTTGTTTTGATTTCTCTTTATTTTTAATGTGTATTTAGTTTTTCATATATTTAGATGGTTTTATTTTAGAAAACTGTTATTTTCTTTTTTAAAGTTCTTTTTTTTTGTTCAGAAAGGCTCCCAGAAATGGAGCCGAAATATTCAAATCTTTATTTTTATTGATTAATGTTTTGTTGTTGTTTTTTTTGTTCCACTGCTTTATTTAAATTAAACTTTTTTTATCAGTTAATTTTTCGTAAAAGTGGTTCTGCCTGGTTAATAATTTTAGCTCCTGATATAACATAGTAAATTTTATATCTACGCTAGCTAATCATAATCTTGATATGACTAGAACCTATAGAATTGGTGATTGTGGCACGGAACTCTAAAAAATTTACATAACTATGTTTTATCTGAGACTGGTGGTCTTTTAACCCTCGTCAACGATGCCTTCAACATACGTTTAGTATTTTTAAAGTGACAAAAGGGTATACTTTCTCTTTTCAAAAAAATAATAAGTTTTTTTTTCTTCAGATGTTCCTACGACTACATTAGTAGAGAAATGAATGTTTACATTTACATTGCTGGTGCATGGTTTAACGGTTTCGTGGTGCCAATCACTCAAATCATCTATTGCTATTTCTTCATTGTCCGAGTGAGTGTAATTTGATAAAAATCTGGAGTTAATGTTAGAGTTTTTTCTAGTCATCTTTCTCTTAGTTCTAGATACCTAATGCTCTACATAGTTTTCTTTTACGCTGCACGTTAACATCTCCCTCCCCCGCCCCCAATGAGACTATTTTACCTAAGTGTTCTGTTGATCCATCAATCAATTCAACAGATGCATAACATCGAGTGGTTAAACTAGGTAAAAAAAATAGTATGAAAATGGGTACATAGGGTACCACAAAATAAGTAAAAAAGAAGGAAAGAGAAATCCATAGAATTTTGTATGGTAAAAGTTAGTCTAATACTGGACGTTTTCCGGAGAAATAAATTTATCCATTAATTGACAAAATAAATTAACTTTGTTTCAGAATACGTATTTAGTAGCCATTGGGGAAATCTAGTTAAATCCACTCTAAACGATGGCTGATCAAAAACATGCTTCAACCCTGAATTAAATTTCACTACAATGGGTAGAAAGACAGGGTGCGTAAGCAACAACATTTAAAAAGCAGTTGGTGACTTTTTTCCTGGGAAAAAATATTAATGGCTAAAAAGCTGCATTGGTCGGGTGTTACTAAAACATTACACTTGAGTGTGATGAGGCTCGATTTCTCTCTGGAGAGATTACATCTAACTAAAAAGGTTAAAGAATTGAGCAAACTATTACTTTCAAACATAATTTCAAGATTTACTTTTTGATGGTCTAGGGCAATGAATGCGCGGATTCTTTAAATGGAGCAAGCAACTCAACCGCAGAGTAACTTTATCGAATCGTCGAGATAAATCTAGAGTCAGGGTGTCTGATAGAAAGGTATTGAATAAGTTAACAGTTCGAACAAGAGTTCATATGAGGTAGTTTAATCAGTAGTTAACAGTTCAGCTGAAGCAAAGGTCAAAAGCTTTTCTTTTCGTATACATTGTAAAAAACTACATTGCCTGATAATAAAAAAAGATTGTGTAACTGCTGATCCAGGAATTGTCTGTGATGGCAAAATGTCTATTGTTTAATAATTCTAAGAATGGGGTAGAGTGTTGAGTGTTAATTAAAATTTTCTGGACGATGCTCCAGCTACCCATTTTGTTTGCCCACAATATTACATATTTTTATATAAAATTTGACATAATATATATGTTATAAATCAAATGACATAGTGACATATTGATAACAAATAAATGACATGATATATAAATGACAACAAATTATAAGTCCATATTAAATTAAATAAACTAAATTGATAAAATATTAAAAAAAAATAAAAGCAGTTAAAAATATAACATTTTCATGTAAAATTTTTGACATATGGCGGACATTTTTAAGCAGATTTTTAATTTTTCTTAAAAGAATTTTTTCTAGGTTTTGTTTCTTATTTTTAATTTGACTTAGCATTTGCTATTTGATTACTTCACAATGAAATATAAGGTAGCCTACGAAGTTCCTGTTATAGGTAAAGGGTTGTACGATCTTCATGTTAGAGCTAGTTTTTAAGGCACTCCTCCTAACCTATGTTATCGTGTGGTCCTGAAACCACATATCATGTGTGGTTTTGTGGGAAAAATAGTTTACTATTTGACCTTTCTTTACGGTCTAAAAAAATGTTTATACAGGTAAATATTACTAATCATTGTTTCTCCATTCATTATAGGAATTCTCAAGGCTAGAAACCAATATATATATAATACATTTTCATTTCAAAAATTGAAACGAAAATAATATGCTAAAAATGGGAACAGTCTCATGAACTCTGAATCCTCTTACACGGGCCAATTTAAACTTGGTGAATCACTTTGTCACAAAAATGAGCTAATTATTTGAACCCCTGCCTTCACCTTGCAGTTTACTGATTTGATTAAAACGGTTTAACGTTCAGATTTACACAGCTAAAAAATATGAGAATGTTGACTTATTCCATTTTGATTAAAATCATTTGGATTATCATTGTTTTGTCTTGGGCAGCAACTAGTTATTCTTAAAAGCATTAATGGCAGACTGTTTTTATCTCCTGTACAACTAGTGTATTTTAAAATGACGTTTTAAAATACACTAGTGCAAGCACCTATGAATTATGTTCATATATAATTATGTTCATATAAAATGATATGAACATAATTATATCATATAAAATGATATGATAATTATGTTCATATATAATTATGTTCATATAAAATGAATTATGTTCAAGCACCCAAGAGGTGCTTGAACATAATTGACACAATAAAAAAAAAATCTATTTATTGAACTTTTTAAATGAAACATTGCTTATAATTAATTATTTGTCTTACTGTTTGGGCAAGCTTTTTTTTATCGAGACGCTAACTGAAGGGGCATATTTGTACTTGGAACACTATTGTGACCAGAATATTAGAAAAAGATTTAAAAGTCAGAAAGCTACAAACAATATCCGCTTTTGTAGTATTTAGCGCATTTTCGGGAAAAGAATATAGGATACTTACAAGATAAGAGTTGAAACTGGCACTAGCGTTGAAAAGAAAATCACCAACGCTGTCTAACATTTAGTGATTTCGAAATTTTCTTTACCTGCCCCAAGCTTCTACACACTTGTCTTTTAAGAAATTTAAGACGAAAAGAAGAATGAAAAACTTAAGAATTTTATCATTGTCAGGCCTATCAGCTTAAAATCAACCTTCCAAGATTATCTCAATCCACTAACAGAGAAATTCCAGGTTTAATCGTATAAAATGTTAGATTAAACATGTTAACTATCCAGCTTTTTACTTTTTTTTGTTGAAATCACCAAACATTGCAGTATGGTGCTAGTTTTTCTTCTAATTCCTATATTCCAATGCTAAACCGCTTAAGATATAATTTCCCTAGGTTTCACACTCTCTTTGATATTCGGTTTTATTTAAAAGTGACAACTCGTATAAAAATATGATATATTATTTTTTTCAAAAAGGTCTTCTGTGATAGAAAAATAACCTGTTTATATGAATGCCGAGACTTCTAAGCAAACTAAACTCAAAGGATTACCGTATAAATAGGCGTGTTTACTTTTCACCTTTTCAAATATACTTATTAGTTTCCTTTCTATGATTTTGTAGGCTGTCTTTGTTCACGAAAGACAACTGAAAGCCCAGGCGAAAAAGATGAACGTAAAAAGTCTTCGAAGCTCTCAGGACAATGACCAAGGGATGTCAGCTGAGCTTAAGGTTGCAAAGGTAGGCTATACACATGAAAAAATTATAACATTACCACTAATGTAAAAACTAAGGAGTTATACAGTTGGACGCACATTTAGCTATAACTTAACATCTCCAGTCTTTGTATTATCAACGTTTATGATACTGTGTCAAATTGACTAAGTGCTATGCCCCCATGGAGGTAAATAGAATATAATGATCGAGCTTCATAATATTGTTTAGTTTGTTGATGGTTAAGAACTTACAGCCGGATGTTCAGACAGGCAAAATACGAGTTAATATGTCAAATTGTATTTTTGTTTAAATTGTTCTGATTATAAAATATGTCTGCAATATTGTGCTAAGTCCGAGACATTTTGACATATGATAAATTTTTAAATAGAACTACGTAACTGAAAATTCCTAAAAATTCATTTTCATTTCCTAAAAATAGCCCACATTTTTTTTCTCAAAAATGAGAATAAGGCCTAGACATATCAAAGGCCGTTTCAAAAAAAAACAAAATAACTCTGAATGTCCTGCTCCGAAAACAGAAATAATTGGTATAAGAAAATACGGCATTACATAACTTGGTAAACCTTATCGATACACTTTTGAACAAATTCCAACTTGTAGTTGAAATTAATTTTGAACATGTTTTAAATTTCATTATAAAAGGTAGAAACCATACATTTTATTTTTTATTTAACGGAACTCCTTGAAAAAGCCTTAGGAAAAAATAAATAAATAAAGTGCTTAGTTTTCTTGAGACTTCATCGGAATATTTAATAATATTCTTGCGTTTTTCTCAAAATTAAATAAAAAAAACAAGTTTTTTAAACTGAAAGTAAGGAGCGACATTAAAACTTAAAACGAACAGAAATTATTCCGTATATGAAAGGGGCTGTCCCCTCCTCAACGCCTCGCTCTTTACGCTAAAGTTTGACTCTGTCTCACAACTTTATTTTTTAAAACAATAAAAAACTTTAGCATAAAGAGCGAGGCGTTGAGGATTTCTGTTCATTTTAAGTTTTAATGTCGCTCCTTACTTTCAGTTTAAAAAACTTGTTTTTTTTTATTTAATTTCTGATCGTTTTTTAGTTAATGCAGCTTATATTTCCCCCGTCTTTAAAAAATCGAGTAAATTTTCTCAGGCTCGTAGCCTTTGATGAGTAATACTAAACTTAATAAAATTTATATATTTAGAATCAGCATTATAAACACATTCTTTTGATACATTTATTGACATCAAAATTTCGTTTTTAAAAGTTTCGATTACTGTTGAGCCGTATCGCTTGTTTTTTTTGTTGTTTTTTTTATTACGTATATGTTATTACGTATATGAGGGGGTTCTCCCCTTAGTCAATACCACGCTCTTTACGTTAAAAGTTAAAAAAAATTTTGATTCACAAACCCCTGAATCACAAAGGCCGTTTAATTAGAATAGATAGCTCTTTTGAAAGCACTAAAAAAAACTGTAGCGTAAAGAGCGAGGTATTGACTTGGAGGAGAACCCCCTCACATGCGTTATAATTTCTGTTCGTTTTAAGTTCTAATATTCCTTCTTACATTTCAGTTGAAAAAACTTGTTTTTTTTTTTATTTAATTTCTGATCGTTTTTTAAATAATGCTTGGAAATCCGGTGCCCCCTTCATAGAAATGTCCCTTACCCCAAAGAAACATCCTCCATGGAAATATTCTCCAGATTAACCCCCTCGTCTAGCCCCCCCCCCCCCCCCCAGAAAAAATCCTTCCTGAAAATGGTTGTATACTTCCCAATAACCAATAAATAATGCTGGCAAGTCCGGCGCCCCCTTCATGGCAATTTCCCTTCCCCCATGAAAACTTCCTTCATGAACAGATCCTCCAACATAACCACCGATCCACCCTTCCCTCCCACTACCAGAAAAAAAAACCTCCTGAAAACTTCTGTATACTTCCCAATAACCAATACTATATTGTTAACATTGGGTAAAGTTCATAACTTTTAGCCCTCCCTCTGGGAACTTCGGGGATTAAGTCATCCTAAAAGACATATTTATCATATTTTCGACCATGCTGAACAAAATGGCTATCTCAAAATTTTGATCGGGTGACTTTGGGAAAAAAATAAGCGTGGGAGGGGACCTAGTTGCCCTCCATTTTTTTTGGTCACTTAAAAAGGGCACTAGAACTTTTAATTTCCGTTCCAATGAGCCCTCCCACGATATTCTAGGACCACTGGGTCGATACGATCACCCCTGGGGAAAAAAAAAAAACAAACAAACAAACAAATAAACACGCATCCGTGATCTTTCTTCTGGCAAAAAATGTAAAATTCCACATTTTTGTAGATAGGAGCTTGAAACCTCTACAGTAGGGTTCTCTGATACGCTGAATATGATGGTGTGATTTTCATTAAGGTTCTATAACTTTTAGGGGGTCTTTCCTCCTTTTTTTGAAAATCAGCCAAATTTTCTCAGGCGCGTAACTTTTGATGGGTAGCACTAAACTTGATAAAAGTTATATATTTGAAATCAGCATTGAAATCTGATTCTTTTGATATATCTATTGGTATCAAAACCCATTTTCTAGAGTTTCGGTTACCATTGAGCCGGGTCGCTCCTTACTTACAGTTCGTTACCACGAACTGTTTGACAATGGATAAAACACGAATTTATTAAATAGGCTACTGCGAAATAAATATATACATTTTTTTTTCCAGGTAGCGATGATCAACATCATTTTATGGCTCTTTGCATGGACCCCTTTTGCAGTGATGAGCTTTGTTGGTCTTTTTGATCCTATGCGTATTACTCCCACATTATCATCGTTGCCCGTTATTATTGCAAAGTCTTCAGCAGTTTACAATCCAATCGTTTATGCACTTTCACATCCCAAGTACCAAGAGGTAGCTTAATCATTAATATATACAATAAAAAGCAAGTTTATAAAAGTAAAAGTAAAGTGGGATATAAAGCTTAAACGCAATAGAAACTATATTATTTATGAAGGGGAGAGGTACTGTCACCCCCTCCACCCGTGGCAGTTTACCCTGAAGTTTGACGGGTACTTTCCTGAAAAATTTTTAAATGTAACAAATATGGTCAGTGGATAATTAAAGGTATTTGATAGCCTTTCAAAATATTCAAACTGAAAACTTGATATTAGAAGCAAATACAAACAAATAAGCCTTTCCATCCTAAAACTAATGTGATAAATGGTCCAGCCATAGCAAAAAAAACAGAGAAACTTGAGGGGTAGACTGACCATATGCAAGGATAATTCATTTTTATATTAAGTTTTAATGTTACTTCTGAAAGTGTCGTTTAAAAAATTAAATTAATTTATGTTAAATCAAACGAAAATTTTAAGTTTAGATTCATGTCTATCCTATACACGGGGGAGTTGCCGCTTTCATATAGTTGAGATGTATACGCTATAGCTTAAGAACTGTGGGTTTTAACGAACTCTGATAAATTTTGGTTGGGTAGGATTTTACTGTTTTGGAACTTTGCTCGAACTGTTAATTTTTGACTATTGTTGTTCCCATGGAGTGAATAAACCTGGAGCGGGTTGGACCTTGTTTAGCGTTTTATGGCTGGCTTCACCGTGCGTTATTTGTCACTCTAGCGTTTGTTTCTAGCTCCTTTGTTTTTTTTAATGATAATAAAAATAATTCTATAAAAAATCTTTGAAGAAAAGTAAAGAGCTACATTAGACTTAAAACAAGCAGAAATTAAGTCACATTATAGTTCAAACATAAAAACGAGAAATGACTATCAATGAATAAATTATACCCTGAACGGACAAAAATTCAAATGAATAATCATGTCAAACATAAATACAACATATACTGCTATGGAGAATAGATTAAAGCTAAAACGAACCTGAATTAAAATGAATAGCGAAATCAAACTTAAAACGAAGAGAAGCAGTTACAAATTCAAGTAGAGCTACCTAACCCTTAAACCCTTTGAAGGGAAGAACGCCATTTGTGCTTTGCTGAAGACAAAATATATTTTAACAAGTCTTCTATCAATATAACATTGAAAAACCAAAAATTACTGAGACTTTCAGGAAGTAAAATATTTTAAATAATCGGTCTAGTTTCATTGGTCTGATTTGCATTAAATTCTATCCATTCTCTCTTTTTCTCCGTTTATATGCTGTTTTCACAAAAATCGATTGAAAAATCATTTGTTGATTCGTCGATTCAAAATATTGCTTCTACAAACTAAAGAGATTGTTTCAAAAGTTGCCGTTGTTCGTTTTAAAAATTTTATTTATGTATCATTTTTATACATATTCGAAGGAAATATAATCCAATGGAAAGTTTTTGACCGAAAAGTGTCCTTTAAAACAGTAAAATTAAATCTAACGCAACATATGTATTATTTAAAGATATATCTTTTAGTTTTTAGGTGGCTTCTTTATGTGTTTTCTGTTTTTAATATTAGATTAACCTCGTCGTTTCTATTTTTTTTTTATTTTCTTCATTCTCCCTTCTTTTTGAATTTAGATATCTGCAATAAATACGTTTCAATTCTTTTCTCCTGAAGTTAGGTGCTATACACCCTTATAAGGAATACGAAAAACTGTTTATTTGCACAGTCAACTTGCAAGTAATTCTTTGATTCATCTTTTACGTGGCATCTTTGCTCGGTTTTAAAATTAGTCTGGAACGTCCCTTTTGTCCATTGGCTATGGTTGGGCTATGGGAGAATTCGGGTTAGTCATTATCATGATTACCGTTAAAAACGAGAGGAGTAGAAATATGTAAACAAATACGAATATAAACATATACCAATACCAATTACCGGTAAACATACCGGTAAGCATATAACAATTCCAAGAAATAAAACGGTAAACATGTATATTGGCAGCTGCAATTCGAAGGATGTTTTTTTCGAAGGATTCTATACTCAAGTACTTTTCTTGAGGTTATATCTAAATTCAGGGTAAATCACAATTCTTTAAGTTGAATTTCGGATGGTAAAGATGGAGAAACTTATATAGAAATAAGGCTGTGTTTGAAGCAAACATTGACAAGCCAAAACTACAAAATACAAAAGAAACAGTAAAAATTAAAATCTTTTTGCCCGAATAAAAGGTCGAGAGTTAGTTTTTCAGGTTGGCAAAAGCATTAAGTTTTAATGTGCAACACTGTTGAAGTTTTCATGGTGAAAAAAGCTACCAAGCTTGTCAAACAAATAGCACACACTTATTGCATTAAATTGATATCACTAAAACTAAGCCAATGGTTTTAGAACTCCTTGGACATTTTGACCATAGGCTGTAAGACGTCGTTAGGTTTTTGTGCTTAATTTCTAATTAGAATCGTAATTATGAGAAACGTTTCCTGATAAACCCGGCCCCTTAAACAAAAATACTTTACTCGAGGTCATATTCTGAAGTTGTTTTAAAAAGATGCTCTATGTTTTTACTTGTTAGCTTTAGTGTCCTGCATTCAGTCAATATTTTTGCTTTTCTTTCGTTGCTTTTATTGTCTTTTTTCTAGTGCTTGAAGGTAGAGCTGGGTTGGATTTGTGGAGGAAGAGATAGAGACAAAAAGGCCAACGATGATGCAATTTCAGCAGCTACCGCCTCACAGTGTTCCATATAGAAACAAAATATCTGAACATGCCTTGATTAAGATTACTCCAAGTCGAATTTAAGGGCCCTTAGTTGACTTTTGTCATTACTGAGTAGATAATAAATGCAAAAATGAAAACTCAAGTTTTAATTAGGTACTCAGCTTTGAGAAAGGGGTACCTAACCACGGATGCATACACTCTGTGATTGCGAGTAAGTATTTCTGGCAGTGATTTCTGAAAAAAATATGGGGTTCAATTACCTTCAAATGAAATGTGCATATTTGAAGTTGACCTGAACAGGTTGGTCGTACCCCAGTAAACAACTATACCCATCAAATGGCCCAGACAAATTGTCCGACACTCCGATAAGCCAAGCCAAAGACTGATTTAGCTGGGCATCGCATCAGACTAAAAGTTTGTTATGGTGTTCAGGCTTGTCAGCGGTAATGAAATTCTTGTTTTTAACAGAATTACTTTTTTTTGTCAACTAATTTTCTTTTTAAAAGTTAAAAAAACAACAAAAACGAATTATTTTTATAAATAAGGGATAGCAAAGAATAAAACAAAAATTTAGTTTTAAGTAAAACAAGAAATTAATTTTTAAATGGAGGAAACTCAAAGCTTACGTAACCTGTGAACAAATTTGTTTACTTTGCAAAAATTTAGTTTAGGCAGATGTAACCTTTCCGTTCGGAAGTTTTCTTCATAAATCGGTCCTGATTTTGAACTTTCAGGGAACTGAGATGCAAGTTACCATTGGTGTAAGAATTAAGCTTCATCATTGACCAGAAAGTACTGATAACTGCTGACTTATCAAGGGTTAATTTGCTTACAAATATTTTGATTCCTTAAAAATTAAGCTTGTTTTTTTCTTCAGTCAGAAAAAATACGAACAGAATTAAAAATAAAACAAAAAAAAAAAAAACGAAAAAAAGCATTAAGTCTAAAGCAGCTAACATTTTATTATTATTTTTATTACAGTCAAATTATAAGAAACTTTGCTAGCCGCTATGGAAAATATTTCGGCAGAATCTTACGAGTTTGCCAAATTTTGACATGCTTCAGTCGCTATTCTGACTGACCTTTTTTGGATATGATTTGGTGACTGCAATAACTCAAAATAAGAAAGATTTGTTTAGTACATCCTGTCACTTCCATAGTTATTGACAACACTTACTATGAAAACTATGTTCTAGGTAAAAAAAGGATTTGTAGGACAACCAAATCATGTAGAATGGGATGAATTATCTTTCTCCCAAGTTTTAACATAGTTCTTTACCTTACTTTGTAAAAAAAACTTTTTATTTTTAGTCCGTTTTAATGCGTTAGATTTATGGATCTCTCGGAATGCAAGATTTTTCTCTTTTCGATTTATCGAAAAATAATCACAGCATCACAATTAAAAATATACAATTAATTTTCCATAACTTATCTATATTTTGCTTCCGTAAAAACCGTTCCAGGCACATACGAAGAGGGCAGGGAGAGAAGTCCTGATGGGTGATGAAATAATGATATCAGTAAGGAAATTGCTGTGACAAATCCATTATCCGAATTCAACCCACGACTTCTTTGCGATTTCCGAATACATAGCACTGAATTCTGTTTTAAAACTGCCTTTGTCATTAAGAAAAGCATGCACATTAATATTATTTTAAGACATCATTATAAAATAACTCTACTAATTCGAACCTATAAAGAATGGAATGAGCTGAAAGGGAAGCAACAAAAGGAAAGGGTTACAACTATTCAATTAACTGAGAAGACTCGACCACTATTGTACGTTTGTGACAACCTTGCGTTGCCTCTTAATGGGAAAAATTATGATTAGCAATTGAAAAAAAAAAAACAGCAATAATTACAACTCGGTTTTTCTATAGTGATCACATCAGTTCTCACAATTGGTATAGGGCACCCAAATCAGTTCAAATTTCAATCTTAATGCAATGCCGTAATATCTGAGCTTCAATTTACAGTACACAGGACAGTGAAATTGAATCCTAATGGTTTCGTTTTATTAAATGGGAATTTACATAATCATATATATCTTAAACACTAGAAAATATTGTGAATTGAGTTTTTATTGAAAAAACCTCAAGTTCTTGTGGTAGCTGGCGAAAAATAAAAAAAAAAAGAAAATGCAAAAAAATGAGCAAAGAATAAAATTAAACCATAAGACGCCAAAAAAGCTTAGGAAGGTGTATGTTTCCTTTGAAGGTGGAGTTGGCTTCGAGAATCAGCAGTCCGTTAATGGTTTTAGTGGCGAAAACACTTGTCTACTCCTACTAACAACTCACCGCAGCACCAAGCCGCCTGAGGCCGACACAGCTACGCACGCTCCTCCTCCACCCCAATCTATTCAAAGCCTCCTTTTTTACACCCGCCCACGAAGTTCCCATTTCCTTTAAATCTTTCTTTATGACGTCCTCCCACCCCAGACGGGGACGACCTGCTTTCCGTTTAGCCCTAGATGGTTGGCCAAAAAGGACAATCTTCGGCAATCTGTCATCCTTCATCCGCACAGCGTGCCCTAGCCACCTCAACTTTTCTTTCATTATAGCCCTAGAGAGCGGTATTAAACCACATTTTTCGTATAGCCTATTGTTTGAAATACGGTCAGTCTGAATAACACATTAGTTTTGTTTATTAATTGTGGTTCAACGTGGCAACCGTGGAAAAAATTGTCGTTTTCAGGTATGAATAGATATCCAGAATAGGTCCAGAGGGGAAAAATGCTTTTTATTTTGATGTTCTTGGTGCTTTAGGGAATAATGGAAATTACTGCATATCTATACACACACTTTTACCGTCAGACTACGTAAATCCTCAGGTTTTCAAGATCGACTTGATCTTGATACTGGATCAAGTTTTTTTTAGATTTTTTGTTGTTGTATTTTTTTGGAAACCTAATAAACAAAAATCCAGTAAAGCGAAAATAGGAGTTTCAACATTAGGTTTATAGCCCATGTACGTCGAAGTTTCTTCTACTTTTTTTTTTTCAAGCAAAAACAGTGCCTATCGACAAAAACAGAAATTGATAGACCAGCAAATCTGTGCAAGAGCAGAGAAGCCCAATCCAAAGATAAAACCCTTTGGAAAATGTTAGGTAATAAAAAAAGAGGAGAAATAGATTTGCAGTGTATTTTCAGAAATACATTCTTGAACTACTTTTTGGTCCTGAATATAACAGCTCTTGGGTCTTTAAAACTCAAGCGTTAAGAAAATGTGAAACTGAACGCACATGGACCTCTAGCACTTCAACAGAGCTTTCACAAAAAATATAAAGTAGAAATATGTTTAACATTCGCATAACAGGCACTGTAAACGCTGTTTGACAAAATAAAAGGGCGAAACGCTATAAAATAAAAAGCTGATAAAATAAAAAGCGAAAACGCTGTTTGATAAAATAAAAGGGTAGTAGAAAAATTAGAATAAAATAAATGAGTTTTATTCCGATAAAGTATGTACATATATATATACAGAAAAGAACAAAAATCACGTAGGTAGTAGGCCTAGAGCTTGAAGACAGACGGCCGCACATTGTGCTTTCGCTTCTTTTTTTGTCGAACTAGCCATTACCGGTCTATAGTCAATGTTGTTGACAGTCACCTAAAAGAAATTGAGTATAAAAAACAAGAAGAAAAACAAAGAAGCAGTCAACCGGTCTAAGCGTCTTGCAGTTGGAAATATAATAAATAATGATTTAGGTCAAAATACAGTTTAGAATATATCAGATTGGTACTTTTGTCTCTTGGTTTTGTAAAATTAAGATCTAATTCATAAAGGCCAAGAAGCCTGCATTCAAGTTTGACTATGGCATCTTCTTTAAATGTTGATTAAACGACACGATACTATCTCCAAAAATTTCCAGATCGTAAGCGTTTCGTACCTTCTAATTTGCAGCTAACATTTATAAATACAATTACTGTCAACCGCACAAAAGTATTAGTCGGTGATTCAAAGATTGTTAAAGAAGATTCAGATATAAAAAAGGAGCATAAAGATCCAAATGCTTTTCCCCCAAATAAAAATAACAAATACACAATAATTAATGGCAATTACGAAATTGCAAGTTTGGTTGTTTTGGGATTTCAAATTCTTAGAATATTTTGCTCGAAATTCACCAATAAATTTTACACGGACTGCTTTTTTTTGCTGAAAACTGCGCTAATTATATTTAAAAACATTTTAACATAAAACAATTTAACATTTAAACATAAAAACTTGGTATGACAATTACAGTGTTAGTCAAAAGACATAACCATATATCCTTAGAAAGTTCAAGTGATTATTTAATTTAATTACACGCTTAATTAAATATTTAGTTTAATTAATGAAATATGTGAAGTTACAAAAATCCCACATTATTGGTAATTTTTATGATATCGTCTTGTGCAGATTTTACCAGAATAAGAAATAATCATTTCCATGAAAAGAAGACGAGGAGAGACCCATTTTATTTTAATTAACCACTTCTAAGCATTTTGTGCGTGTGTGCAATTTTGTCTCCATTCAATTGTTTATTAAATAAATAATAACAATAATAATAATAATAATAATAAAAAAAAAAATCAAGAACCAGGATGCACCTAAAAAACGAATTCTTCAGGAATCGTAGTTGCTAATGCACATAATATCAGGCTGCATAATTTCGTGAACAATTTTGTGAAATATAGGTGAATTTTTTGAAAAAAAAAAGAAAGAACCAGGATACACCTCAAGAACGAATTCTTCAGGAGTCGTACTAGCTAATGCAAATAATATCAGGCGGCATAATTAGCGTGGTGAACAATTTTGCGAAATAGCGGTGAATTTGTTGAAAAAAAAAAAAAAAAAAATCAAGAACCAGTATGCGCCTCAAAGACGAATTCTCCAGAAATTGTGCTCCAGAAATCTCCAGAAATGCAAATAATATCAGGCTGCATAATAAGTAAAGTGAACAATTTTGCTAAATAACGGTGAATTTGTTGAAAAGAAAGAAAAAAGTATTACTTTGATTATTTCGAATAGTTTGTTTTATTTTGTATTTAAACTAGAGTTTATTGAGTTAACTTCCACTCTTCTGTGTGCGCTTTCATTGAATTGTCTCTTTTTATTGAATCCTGCCATAATTTCAAAACAGGTAAGACTTTATTTTTTTTTCTTTACTTTGATTTTTTTGTAGTATTGAAGTCAACGATTATCAGTCACATAATCAGAAATTAAATTCATGAGGAGGGATTATTTCTCAAACGGGGACTACATTGTCAAACGTAGAACGGATGAATTAAACGACACTGATCAAGAACAGCAGAAAGACACAGAGAATCTAAAGGGTTACCATAGACTATTATATATACTTATTACATAATTTTTACCCTCATTACGTTCCCTACTCTCCGTTGTAGTTTTGCGTTCTATTCTAAGGTGAAACAGAATTAAAAATACTTGTTTTTCTGGAAAAAGGGGATTGAAGGAAACTGATATACTACGTGCTTCATTAATGCTTTTTTTTTATCAATCTCAGCTCATTTCATAGTTCACATAATATGAATTTAGCCATCACAGGCTTAGAATTTAGCCACCTCAAAGTGTTATATACCTGTTACCGACGCCTAAAAATATGTGACTTAAGATAAAGATAGTTTGATGTACAGTATGCTAAAATTCAAGATGTACATACTATGTGCATCAAGAGGCATAAGATGTTTACTGTACGGTCCACATATTGAAGATTTTTAGAGAATTCCACTTTAAGATTTTAGAAAACATTTTTTTAGAAGTTTTCCATACAGAAAAAATATTCCTATTTAATTTTTAATTGTTCAAAAGTAAACACCATCAATGAGCCATTTACCGACAGCCACTAAAACCCTAAAAAAATTGCGAATTACTGATATTTATTTATCGACAATTGACAATAAAAAAAGCTAATAATATAATGCTGGTGAAATAGTATCCTCTGGTAACAGGTACATTACCTTATGACTGTATTTTAGTTATTGACCCAAGAAGTTATATAGAGGTAGTTCATGTAGTTTTCTTCGTCCAAAAATAATTTTATTTAGAGTAATTTGAGTTTTTTTCTTTAGTCAAAGCAATGGTAGGCATAGTCTTTACAATTTTGTTTTTAGGTTGCCTTTCCATAACAATTTACAAAGTTACTTAAAAAACAAAACAAAACGAGAAAACCAGAATAAACTTCAAAATTTCTTACTTTAAACAAGAACTGTTTCAAGTGATCTGGCCCTGCCTCAAAAATTTGCTCAAAATGTGGCACTGGCCATCGTCTTTTAACACAAATCTCATTGAGGGAAGTCACAGGATGTTTGCCAGATATGGATTTGGCGGCTTTCGTAATTGGCAGTCGACATGGTTTTACTTCCTCTCGAGATACAAGACCTATTTCAACAAAGAATACATTATACAGATTTGTCAAAAAAAATTTGAGCTGACAAAACAAAATATAGCAGGACTCAAAACACCAGAGATAGGAACAATGTAGAGGAAAAGATTCCAGAAAGGTAATAGAGGAGGAGAGGGGGGGGGGAGGGTGAAAGATTGAATGCACAGCCCTTCGACCCCTGTTTTCACACTTCGTATAATGAATTTTGAATGAAATGATCTTGCGTACATCTGGTGCAGTTTTTCATCTGCTTCATTCTTTATGATTATCTTTCAAGTTATGTTACACGGTCTCTAAGGCAAGCCCCTCAAACAAAACCTTCAATAAATGCTGGGAAGAAACTCTGGCAAGTTGAATTGAGTTGGGCATAGAGATGGCTCCCAAAAAAGACTCACAGATTCTAGAAATATTTTGAAACCTTAAACCATTATTTTTTATCCTTTACCAGCTCTTTAATTGACAAAGAAAAATTCCATCCAGCTGAAAATTTGTATTGTTGTTGATCAGATCAGTCATTAATACTTCCATATAGAGAAAGAAGAAAAATAATATCTCTATTAAAATGTGCGCATACAAGTTTATATCTCCATGGGAATAATGTGGTGTTCCCATTACAGAGATTGTACACACAAAATCAAGGTGCGAGCCTTAAGGTTTATATAGCCTCTACAAAAAATATTGTCATATTCTTTCTGCAATCCAACAGTTTTAAAGTTTCAACATAAGATGGATGACATTGGTATACAAAAAAAAGGAGAATCTTCTTTTTTTAGCACGTTGATATTATTCTCTAACAAAAAGTTTAAGTAATATCACGATTTAATTGATGGACGATTGATCTGAAACTAATGAATTTGACGATATAAGTATATTTTCTTTTAGTGCAAATTACAGCTGTAGAGTTGCCGCAAAATCACATGCTTCTAAGAGAAGATAAACTTTAATCTTTTTTTGGATTGGGTTACAGAGTCACACCAAAATACTTAAAAAAAGACATTCGATGTAAAAGGACATCCTTCAATTATAACGATCCCACTAAAACAGGTCTTCAGTTTCCGTATAAATGAGTTAAATATTGTTTACATATTTTCCTTAAATCACTTATTAAATTCTACAAAATTGAGTTAAAAACTAGGTTTTTAAAGCAAGCCTATCCCAAGGTGCCAAGGCTCTAAAACTGGACGAAAAGGAAAGAAAAAAATAGACCCTACTTTTCAAACCTTCCTCGAAAATTGAAAAATAAAGATTACCAGGTTTGATTCTACCCTGCTCAAATGCAACAGGGACAAAAAGGAGACAAATCACAAAACATCATTTGAAAAATGGAAGAATGATTCCACAGGTAAGAGCTCAAAAGTTTCGCTTCTAAAATACTAGGCTAGGAAGAAAAAAAAATCCATAAATTGAATTCCATTATATATATATATAACCTTGAATTATAAATATTCTCACCTCCCTTTTATTAAAATAAATAAGCGATTCTTTGAGCCGAATATTAGTCGGGTAAGGGCTTTTAAAGAACTTGCTTGATTGCCAAGAAAAGAAACGTCAACATTTATGTTGACGTTTCTACATAACGAAATAAGAAACGTCAACGAAATAAGTTGGACAATATCAACAATCAATTAGGAACTCTTACCGCAAGGGTGGATAACTTGGAAAAAGAACAATCGCTACAAACGAATAAGATAAACAATACTGAATCAAAAATTGGAAAGATTGAGAATGAAATCTCTAGCCTCAAAATGCAAATAAAAACTTGCACGGATGAAATAATGGAATTAAGAAGGAAAAATGAAGATTATATGTTTCGGATTGTGAGAATGGAAGCTGCAAAGCTAGAAAATTATGTCATCATATGGAACGCAGCTTGTAAGGATAATAACCACGCTCAAGTTCTATTCACAGAGGTAGTTCGTCACGGGCTGGAAATGCCCGAAGTAAATTTCACAGTTACTCATTATGATAGCAACCGTAAATTTTTGAAGGTGACACTGAATAAAAAAGACGATAAGTTTGCCATATTGAAGAACGCTAGCAAGCTTAAGGATAAGACATTCCCTGGAAACAACAGCAACCTGTTCATCAGTGATGATGTCCCAACTGAAATCCGTAAACTGCGAAAGCTGCTTCTAGTGAAACGTGACAAATTACGAAAAGATCATGGATGTGATGCCTGGATATCGAAGGGGTTTCAGCCGAATCTGCTAGTGAAAAGACCAGACGGCTCGATTACCAAATACACATTCAATGATGTCATACCGGAGATTGACGATTTTCATAAAAATTTTTCCATCGCCCGAAGGGAAGTGCCTGTTATATTCCCTGTCGATGTTCAAATGTCGTAATGTCGTGGGTTGCAGTAATAGTTCATGTGCCCAAGTAATATGAATGAAAACATTTAAATTGAAAGTGTTTTTTTTTATGTTTAGTTTATATAAGGTGTATTGTTATTATTATTATTTTTTTTTTTTTTTTTTTCCTTTTTATTTTTGTTTATAGCCACATAGAGGTTAAATTAAAAGTTGCGCAGATTAGTCGTACTGAGGGAAAACGACTTGGAATGGAGATTATTTTTTTTGTTTTTTTAATTGTTATTTTTTATTATGGTTTGCTGGTCTTTTGGGGCATGGTGTGGTTTCTCTTAACGTGGGATTAATATTTGATAATGGATAGAGATAATCGTGAAATTCCATCGTCAAGGTTAAAAGAATTTGAGCGGAATTCTCTTTCATTTCAGTCAATTTTTCAAACTATTGTAGCTGGTGATGATGAAGATACTTCTAGTAATTTTGATATCCCAAAAAATCAATATATATTTACGAATGAGCTGGTAAGAAAAATGTAAATACAAGTAGGATGTCGTTTTGGAATTGCCGGGGTTGGAGGACTGCGCAGGATGTGATTGAAACTTTTTTGTCGGATTCAGATACAGATATATTAGGCCTATGTGAAACTTTTTTAGATGATTTTTCAATTGAAAATATACATGTAAAAGATTACCAATTTTTTCACATCGGTCGGAAAAGACAAAAACAAGGGGGTCTAGGTGTTTTGATTAAAAATTGCATACCAGCACGTATAAGGATTGATTTTTTGCCAATGAATATTAAAATGATTTTTGAATCTTGTGTAGTTGAATGCTCTTTTCCAAATAATCGGAAGTTTTTAATTGCAGTTATTTACCGTACTCCGTCATCCAGCCAGATAGAATTTAAAAATTATTTTGAAAGTATGTTGGATAAATTAGCTAGTCTTAATACTCCTTATTTAGTTATGGGTGATTTTAATATTGATTTAATGAAACTCCTATCTGCAGATCAGAATAGGATAGATAGAAATATTTTGCAGTTTTTGGAGGGCCCACTATCTTATGGACTAAACCCCGTATGTTTTGTGCCCTCTAGAATAGCTGATACATCATTTTCACTTATTGATAATATTTTTTCACCTTATAGTGCTGTTAATACATTTATTATTCCTGATGATTCATCTGACCACTGTATAATTATGTCTGATTTTCTTATAAATTTTCCGCATAATAAAAAAAATCAAACCAAGCGTAGAGATTTTTCACATAAAAATGTGTTAAGGTTAAAAGAAGGGCTTGGTGATGTTGATTGGAGTCCTGTAATTGATGAGAAGGATCCGAACCAATCATTAGATAAATTTTATTATATTATGAATGAAAAGCTTGATCTTTTTTGCCCACATAAGAGCCCGAGAGGAAAGAAACTTACCCCAAAAAAACCTTGGATAAATGAATCACTTTTGAGATCTATTAATGAGAAAAATCGTTTATATAAAATTAGAATAAAATATCCCACGGAAATAAATATAACGCGTTTTAAAAATAATAAGAATATGCTGGTAAGGATCCTTAGAGTAAGTGAAAGACTTTATTATGAAAAATCTTTTCGAAATTCAGATTCCCCTAGAAAAACTTGGAGTTTGATTAATGATAAAATTGGAAGAAATAAAAAGTTATTACACCCTGAAGTGTTATTTGATATTAATGGTAAAGAATTTAGAGGACCACAAGCTGTTGCTAAGAAGTTTAGTGAATATTTTGCTAGTATTGGATCATCTGTTGTTTCAGGAGAAGTTGACCTTTCTTCCCCAAGGTCGCATAAAAAATATCTACCGCCCACTGAAGATACGAGCATATTTATGGCCCCGGTTACTTTTGCAGAATTTCAAAAGGTCATTAAGAATTTAAAAAAATGGTAATTCATTGGGATATGATGAACTTTCAACTAATTTGCTAAAAAATATTGCAGGTGTAATTTTTGAACCATTGCTTCATATTTTAAATTTATGTATTTTCTCAGGTACATTTCCTAAAAGATGGAAAATTGCACGTGTAATACCATTGCATAAAAAAGGAGATAAATCTGATACAAATAATTATCGTCCTATTGCAATTTTATCACCATTGTCTAAAGTATTGGAAAAAATTTTAAAAGGAAGGATTACTAATTATCTAGATAAAATAAATTTTTTTACCAAATATCAGTTTGGATTTAGGGCAGGCCATTCGACGGAACAAGCAGTTGCAGCTCTTGTATTAGTAATAAATGACTGCTTAGACAGTAATTATCATGTATCTACTGTTTTTTATGATGTTAAAAAAGCATTTGACACTTTAAACCATGAAATTCTTTTTGATAAAATGGAAAATTCCGGTATAAGAGGGAAAGGACTAGAAATAATAAGATCATACCTTTATGGACGTAAAATCGTGGTAGATGTTGATGGAAATTTGTCTAGTTTAAATGATCTTGATGATATTGGTGTCCCACAAGGATCGGTATTAGGTCCGATTTTATTTTTGATGCATATTAATGATCTTCCACGATGTTTGCAGGGAAATAATGGTCTTGCAATTTTATTTGCAGATTACACAGCTGTTTCTGTTAAAGCGAAGGATTCATCTACATTGATTCAAAATTTGTTTAACACTGTTAGTTCAGTTAATCGATGGTTTGTTTCTAATTATTTAGTACCGAATTTTAAGAAGACTGAATTTATGGTTTTTGGTCATTCAAAACGTGCTACTAAAAAAATTTCATGTCAGGAGCTTCAAGTTGGTGAGCATAAAATACGTAGAGTTCAATCGTATCGTTATTTAAGAGTTTTTATTGATCCCCTTTTGTCATTTCAAACTCATATTGATCATTTAAGGGTGAAACTTTCGCAAAATATTGGGTCTATGTATCGTTTGCAACATGTTTTTCCATTTTCAATTTTAAAAATAATTTATCATTCTTTGATTGCTCCTTATTTAAATTATTGCACAATTATTTATTTAAATACTTTTCGGACGCATATAAAACCCCAACAGATCCTTCAAAATAAAGCAGTGAGAATACTTGGAAATTTTTTACATCGTCCATCAAAACTTAGAGATGCATCGGAAAATGAAACATTATTTCTTTTCTTGAATTTATTAGATCTGAAACATATAAGAGAACTTAATATATCAATATGGCATTTTAAAATACAAGATCCTAGTAGTTATTTTTATGAAAAATCTCTGTTGATTCTGCCCCCTCCTTCGGCTCTTAAGTGTTCTGGAACATATCGAATTCCCTTTGTTAATTGTGAAAGATCTAGATTTTCAATTAGATACCAAATACCATTTATTTCAAATAAATATAGGCTGAAAGATAGAATTCAAATTGAGGCATCATTTCGGCAAATATCAGTTCTAAGGAAGAAAATATTAAAATTATGTATTGACCTGTGATGGTGGAATAGAATTTTTTTTATTATTATTATTATTATTTTTTTTGTTTATATTTGTTACCCATGTTGGGATAGCCTTCCGTGCCTCACTTGTCCAGCGTTTGTTTTCTTTATGTTTGTTATGTTTTTTGTTTTTTTCTTTAACCAGGTTTTTTTTTTTTTTTTTCTTTCTCTCTTTTGTTATGATGAGGAAAAGTTTTTTTGTTTTGTTTTTTGTTTTTTACCCAATTTTACGAGCTTTGCTCTCTGTTGGGGGTATATGTTTTTTGTTATGTTGATTTAATCAAATAAACAGTTAAACAGTTAAACACTCTAAAAACTATAGCGAAGTGCCAATAATAAATCCGGACTTCACTAAATATACACAAGAAAAACAAAAAGAAGAAATAAACAATCATAAAAGCTTAAAAATTGAAAAGATACAAATTAGTCTCACACAAAGTCAGATGCAGGGGGGGGGGGTTAGGCCCAACTCCAAAAAAATATTAAGATACGAGTCTGAAAGGGCTATTGATTTGATTGGTCTACAGAAAAATTCGTTATATTCCGTGTCTTTTTTCGAGGTAGAGTAAGGTGTATCAAGGTAAGAAGGGTAGGTAAGGCGTATATTCAAGTCAGGGTAAGAAGTAGAAAATCTACTTCAGGAAAATCTAGACCTTGTAGCAACAAAAGAAGAAACGAGGAATAATAATTTGGAGAAATTATTTGCAGTAACTATTAATGTCAATGTGTCTCGATTGCTTTTCATGATATTTGTTTGTCTTTTTTTACATATTGACGTTCGCAACAGAATTTTCAGATGGGCTTTGTCCGTCATTTCATGTATTTTTTTTTTAGCTGAGCCTATTTAGTACAGATTTTTTTTTAAAAATACCCAAGACTTAGGCTTCTTTGTCTCTTATATCTGACTGTAAGTCATTTTGACTGGTCTGTACTCTGGCAAATTTACCAACTTCAACGAAAAACGGACTTTTTATAACTTTTAATAAGCATTAAGCGTGACGATACTAATATCACCTCTAATAGCAAGTGTATGCGTTATAACATACTGAACTAAAAGCATTTAATATTCTAGAGCTGTACTGGTTTAAGCTGAGGTGTCCGTTCATAGCCCAGAGCTCTGATCCGCAACTGATGGTAGGTGCAAATTTTGAAGGAAACAAGTGTTTATATATATATATATATATATATATATATATATATATATATATATATATATATATATATATATATATATATATATATATATAATATATATATAATATATATATATATATATATATATATATATATATATATATATATATAATATATATATATATATATATATATATATATATATATATATATATATATATATATATATATATATATATGTGTATATAAAATATCAGATTACCTTTTTTGTCCATTTTTATGTCAAGAGTAAGAGGCTCAAGTGTTCCGTCTTTATTCCGTCCAAGTCCTTCTCCTTGTTGCCAGCCCATTTTCTGGAGCAGCTTCAAACCAGGGCCAGATGTGACTGGTGCAGCATTAGCAAACTGGGCCTAATAGTTCATTCCAAATTTTAGTAGCATTTTAACTCCATAAACACACTTAATAGGAAAGATCTTAAATCTTTTTACAACTATTGCTCAAGGTCAGCAATGACTATCTAATAAAACAACTAGGGTTTATCGCCCTGACTATTTATTTTTTCATCAGGATTTCCCTTTCGTTTTATACACTACC